>JAESUZ010000013.1:0-270767 GCA_017311185.1 Proteles cristata cristata | reverse complement strand
TTTTTTTTTTTTTTTAAATATTTTTATTTCTTTCTAGGAGAGAGAGAGACAGCTTGAGCAGGGGAGGGTCAGAGAGAGAGGGAGGTACAGACTCTGAAACAGGCTCCAGGCTCTGAGCGGGCAGTCAGCACAGAGCCCGACGCGGGGCTCAAACCCACGAACCGCGAGATCATGACCTAAGCGAAAGTCGGACGCTTAACCGACTAAGCCACCCAGGCGCCCCCCCCCACGATGATTCTTGATGTTTCAGACCTTCCCTCTGTGGTTGTGGTTAGCATCCCGGGCTCGAGAATGAACTGTTCTCATACTTATATCCCGGTTATTAAAATTATTACTAGGACCTATTTTATTTAAAAATGTTTATTTATTTTGAGGAGAGAGAGCGAGCGTGAGCACGAGCACACAAGCAAGGGAGGAGCAGAGGGATATGGAGAGAGAGAATCCCAAATTTGCAGAGCCCAACACGGGGCTCAATCCCACAAAATGTGAGATTGTGACCTGAGCTGAAATCAAGAGTCAGAAGCTCAACCAACTGAGCCGTCCAGGCGTCCCTAGGACCTACTTTATTTGCCCTGCACCGACTGGGTAAGTGCACAGCCTTCTAGAGAAGCACGTCCTACTCCCTGATTATCTCTTGTGAAGGGGAAGGCGGCAGAGGTGTGAAAAGGGGGGTAGGGCTCTTCTCGGGAATTAGAGGAAGTCGTGGAAGGAGGATGCAACCCAGTGGAGCCTCAATGGGCGAGTTCACTGGTGACAAGGGGTGCCCTCAGCAGATTCACATCTGGGTCTGCAGCATTTCCCAGCCCAGGGACTGGCATATAATCGCCATCAGGAGACAGGTTCTGAATGAATGTTATGTGTGTGCCCTCCTTTCTGCCTAGAAATCTTGCCTCCCCTTTGCCTGCCCGGGAAGGGCCCCTGCTCTGTTCAGACGGGGTCAGGCATCTCTTGGGTAAAGGCACCCAGCGGCCTGAGGCCGAGTAACGTGCCTCCCTCTGCTCCCACAATGCTCCTGGGGCTGCCTCCACCTGCTTCCTGCCCGTGTGCTCTCCTCCCACCTGGGAACCCTCCACGGCTGGGGTCGCGTCTGCCTGACCCGTCTGTCCACGCGGACACCCAGGCCTGGGAATGAAGGCTCATGTATTCTTTCCTTATTCACTCATTCATTCCATAACTACTTCCTGAGCGCTCACAATGTGCAAAGGGCCGTGCTGTGAGCAACACAGTGACGAAGGGAGCTGGTGTGGCCCCTGTCCTCGCAGAAATTTGACTGAAGGTGGCACCGTGGAGAGTCTCTAGCTGTCGTCTACTGTCACTTCTCCCCTTTAAGGGCAAGATCCCAAGGGGGCAGTGGCCCGAGGCTGCAGACGTTTCCCAGCCCCACTGCAGCTTGCGGTGGCCATGTGACCAAGAGATGCATGTCATTCCCAGTCCTGCCCTTTAAGAGCAGTGAGAGACAGTGACAGCAGCGTTGGCACCAGAGAAGGCTGGACGCAGGCTGAAGGGCGCGAAGGGAAGTAATCTTCCTCATCCGAACTGTCCTGTTGCGGCACCTCCTTGTAAGAGCAGCTCAGCCTTGCCTTTAACACGACAGAAGTGCATGAAGGAGGTGTTCGCAGGCTTCCGCCACACTCAACGCCTTGGCAGTTGGGTCATATGCTCCCGCTACTAAATTCGGCGACTTGTTTTCACCTGGCTTCATTTCAAGAATGGAGAGCTGCCAGGAAACTCGAAAGTAAGGGCAAAAATAAACTCCAAGAAAAGAGTGCAATGGGCTCACGTTCTGGTGGGTTCTGAGGCTGCCTTCTGACACAGAGGCTGCCTGTGAAAGCCCCGGAGCCAGGGGCCTCTCTTTCTCTCTCTCTCCCTCCTCCTTCAGAGACATCAAGGGCTTATCAGCGCCAAAGCGAGGCATCATCCTTGTCTCACTGCCCTTCTGGAATGGATTCACTTGTCACCATTGCCATGAGACCGGCCCTGGCCATTAAATCTAAAGGAGCAGTGAGTGCCCAGAGCCACACCCAGGACTCTGACCCAAGGGCCCCAACTAGTCTGGACTGTGACATGTTGTGTGCTTTACTCGTTGATCTCTTGTCTCCGCCACTAGGATGTAAGGTCCCTAAAGGCAGGAACGTTTGCCTCAGTTATTCCTGTGTCGCCAGGGACTAGAGCAGAGTGTGGGGCAAAGACCGGTGCTCAGGAAGTCTCTGTTGAGGGGCGCCTGGGTGACTCAGTTGGCTGAGTGTCCAGCTTTGGCTCAGGTCATGATCTTGTGGTTCGTGGGTTCAAGCTCCACATCGGGTTCTGTGCTCTCAGAGTGGAACCTGCTTCGGAACCTGTCTCCCTCTCTCTCTGCCCCTCCCTCACTTGCTCTCTCTCTTGCTCTCTCTTAATAAGGAACAGACCTGGGGCGCCTGGGTGGCTTAGTCGGTTGGGTGTCCGACTTTCGCTTAGGTCATGATCTCGCGGTTCATGGGTTCGAGCCCCGCGTCGGGCTCTGTGCTGACTGCCAGCTCAGAGCCTGGAGCCTGTTTCAGTCTGTGGTTCCCTCTCTCTCTGACCCTCCCCTGCTCAAGCAGTCTCTCTCTCTCTCTCTCTCCTAGAAATAAATAAAAAAAATTAAAAAAAAAAAAAAGGAACAGACCTTAAACAAATTATAATAAATATCTGTTGAGTGAAGGAAGACTGCACCCATGGACCAACATTCCATCCTTTTACATGGCTTTAAGGTCAAAGAACCTTCTCTGGAGTCGAGTGGCCTGGGTGTGAGCCTAAGCACCTCTACTTAGCAGCGGTGTGACCAGGGTTGATTATCTGAGCTCTCTGTGCCTCAGTCTGGGAGAGCTCACCTAAGTTGTTCTGAGGATGACACAGGGAAGCACTGGGCACAGAGACTGGCATAGATAAGGGTTATGATAAACATTCGCCTCGAACAGAGGTCACTAGGTAGGAGTAGGCCAATGTGACAGGGGCAGATCCCTTCTGTTGAGCCTGCACAAGCAGGAATCCTGATGCAGTGGGGGTGACAAGCCCCCCCCCCCGAGTGTTTAAGTAGAAACCTGAAGGAAGATGAGATTCAGGGCGTGGTACCCTTTGTGCCAATCAAATGCACACCCAACAGTGGCATCATGTATTTTTCAAGGATACAGATACATCCAGACAAATTCACAAGAAGTATTAGGAGGCAGTGCACTAGCAACGTAGCTCAAGTTGAAAAACATAGCAGTAAGTGAAAGAAAGCAAGAAATAGAAATTCAGAGCTCAGTACCATTTATGCAAATGAAATACACTCATCATACATTGTTCAAAGTCACAGACTTATCTACACGAACATACTGAAAAGCAGTAGTCAGAGGCAGTAAGCTCAATGCACATGTGACGATGCAGTTAAAATCGAAGAACACAGTGCTGAGTGAAAAACGCCAGAAACAGATGAGACTTAGAGCACAATACCATTTATGCAAGTCAAACACACACAGGACCACCACCATCACGCAAGTTTTAGGAAACAAATACAGTTAAGCAACATCAGTAGAACTTATAGTAAGTATTGCTGAGTGGGTTGTCCATGGTTGAGAAAAGATGGAGGATATAAAAGGGAAAAAATAGACCGAGAGAGAGGCTCGACGTGAACCAGTAACAGCACATTAAGAACTGAGAGGCACAAAGGACTCAGTGCCGTTCCCTAGAGTTTTCCCTCTTTCCACTAGGCACACTTACCCTGGGTAATCTCATTCTCTCCCAGGGCTTCTGCTAACAACTTCTGAGATAGCAACGAGATCTGAATTTCTGTTTACACTTCACTCCTGCCCTTCAGACATGGATGGCCAAGCAATCTCCTAGACGGGCCCTCCAGGAGGACTCCTAGGCAACTCTCACCACCCCCAGTCTATCTATACCAGATCTTGAATCCCTACCTCTGGACCAGTAGGACTTCCCAAGGTCCAGCTGTCTACTGTCCTTGGTGCTGAACACCAAAAGGCCTGTGCTCACTTTGCTCTGAGCCCAGCTGCCCGCTGTCCGTGGTACTGAATCCCGCCTAGCCACGCCCTACGCCCGCTGACTTAGGTGCTGAAACTTAGAGCTCCACTTCCCGCGGCATCCTGCTACGCTCTTCGCTGTCCTTGGTGCTGAAGACCAAAGTGCCTGTGCTCCCTTTCCTCCCAAGCCAAGCTGCCCGCTGTCCTCGGTACTGAATCTCACACAGCCGAATTTCCCGCTGCATCCAGCGACTACTGCTCCTACCTCTGCGTGCTATGCTTGGTGCTGAACGTCCCAACCAGAACTCTCAGGGTCTGGTGGTTTTACAGCAGAGGGCAGGGAAAGGAGGTATGGACACTGGTGACTGGTGTCACTAGACGCTGAAGTAGAGTCCAGACCTAACTGCTTAAGTTTTCCATTTGCCTGTGAAGGTATGAATGAGTCATGGTGTCCCGTGCACAGTGAACATTTTCTATATGTCAGGCTCTGTGCTGACTGCTGTGTAGCTGACTCCCCTGAATCCTTCCACAGGCCCTGTGGTAGGTGTTAATAAGATCTCATCCCATGGAGAGCACCGAGGCTTGTGGAGGTTAGGCTGCCCACCCTACATCCTGCAATGGTGAGGCTGGGGTTTCACCCCAGGCAGCATGGCTCCAGAGCCCACGCTGCTGTGTGCTAGAATGACCACAGGACATGCCTGAGAGCTGCAGAGGCCTTGGCTCTGTGGGACGTTGCCTCCCCCTCCTTTTTGTTCCCTGGTGGGTTCTGAGCTTCTGTCCCACCTGCGGGGGTTCCAGGCCACTGCTGGGTTCTGCTGACCCCTAGACTCACTTCTGTTTCAGCTTCATGATCTCCTCAGTGTTGGGAAGGCAGTCTGTCCATGGCAGGAACCCATAGAGCCACTTTAGCAAACAGTAGCCCAGGGTCTGGAGGTCGCTGCGGCGGGAGGGCCCTGGGGAGGGAGGGCAAGAGGCAGCAGCTCAGTCCAAATGCTCTACCACGACAGGTCCACCCGCTTCCTTTACCTCTCTCACTCAATCCTGCACTCATGGACTCAACCATCCAAGAACACGAGCTTTCGTCTGTTCATTCACTTTTTGTTTGCCAGCTCTTGCGCTGTCATGAGTCTCTCAATTATTCTCGTTCACTCTTTCAGTCACCCCTACCATCTCCACTCTCACTAGCTTACTCCCTCATCTTCTTGTCTTTCAGTCATTCACTGAGTCCTCAGCTCTGTGTACCAGGCCCCATTACACATTCTTAAATCCCAGACAAGAGTTTGGTTGGGTCCCAGCCCTTGACAGTCTAATGGGGACACAGTATAGTGTGGGATTACCTGAGCTACAGGGGAGGCAGAACAGGGTGAGAAGGAGCCCAGAAGAATGGGCATTGAACCCAGCCTCAATAAAGAAGGATAACAGAAGCTGTCTGATTTACTTTTCTTATGCTTCCTAAATTACATGATTTAGACAATAATTCATGTAAACACTGAGAGTTGACTATACCAGACCTGCTACTTGACGCTGGAGGCAGAGGGACCACCCCTTTCTTAGGGTAGGTCAGTCTGGTGGGAGGGCACAGACAGGCACAGGGATGGCCGTGACATCAAGGGATTTGGAAAAGAGAGACTGAGACCTCCTCAAGGAATCGTCTCCTCCAAGTACTCTCTTCTTACTTATTCTGTACACTTTCCTTGGATAATCTCATTCCTTTCCCAGGGCTTCAGCTGACAGCTCCTGGCATACTGCTGATATCTGGGTCTCTGTCCAGACTTACTCCTGAGCTCGAGGAGTAGAGAGCCAGTTGCCTCCTTGACAGCCTCTCCTGAGTGACTCTTGGGCAACTCTCATGTTCTAAGTCTAAACCAAATCTTGAATCTGAACCTCTGAAACTGGGGCTTCCTTGTGCCCAGCTCCTTGCTGCTGTCCTTGGTGCTGAATGGCTGCCCTACAACTCCCTGATGCAACCCATTCATGGTTCTGAATCCCCATCATGGCTCCCTTAGTGGGATTCCTGTGTCTGGCCACCTGCTGTCCATGGCTGTGAAAACCTAGAGCTGTCCTTATATGAGAAGTGTATCTCCATGGTCCCGAATCCCTTCTCTGGACCCTTACCACATCCTTTGTGCAGGTCAAGGCTAATGAACTCAAGGTCCCCCTCATGTGGGCTCCTGCTGCCTTCCACATAGGCCACGTGTTTGCCGCCAGGGGCATAGCGGAAGGTGAAGCCATAGCCTCCCAGCATCACCTGTGTGGACATGGGGAGAAGCCATTCAGTTTGGAGGTTAGGAGCCTGGATTCTAGAGTCGGAGATTTCAATCATGGGTGCAATTTGACACAAGTGAATACCAAACAGTACAGAAGGGTGTGAAATGAAAAGAACCCAAACCGACCATCCCCAGCCCCCAACCCACTGCTCAGAAGTAACCACTAATATAGGGTGCCTGGGTGGCTTAGTCGGTTAAGCGTCCGACTTTCACTTAGGTCATGATCTCGCGGTTCGTGGGTTCGAGCCCCGCGTCAGGCTCTGTGGTGACTGCCAGCTCAGAGCCTGGAGCCTGTTTCAGTCTGTGACTCCCTCTCTCTCTAACCCTCCCCTGCTCACGCTGTTTCTCTCTCTCTCTCCTAGAAATAAATAAAACATTTAAAAAATTAAAAAAAAAAAAAGAAGTAACCACTAATAATCATTCCTTATGCATCGCTTCAAATAGCTTTCTTTGAATAGCTGGTAAACACACATGGATGCAGAGGAGGCTCTAGTTTCCCACAAAGGGATGACACTAGACCTCTCGTTAGGCACCTAGGTTTTTACATTTTTTTAAAAGTGGGTTTCGGGGCGCCTGGGTGGATTAGCTGGTTGAGCGCCCAGCTTTCGCTTAGGTCATGATCTCACGGTTCGTGGGTTCGAGCCCCGCGCCGGGCTCTGTGCTGACTGCCAGTTCAGAGCCTGGAGCCCGTTTCAGTCTGTGACTCCCTCTCTCTCTGACCCTCCCCTGCTCACGCTGTCTCTCCCTCTGTCTCCTAGAAATAAATAAAAACATTAAAAAAAAAAAAAAAAAAAAAAAAGGTGGGCTTCACACCTAGCACAGAGCCCAATATGGTGGTTGAACTCATTGAACTCACAACCCTGAGATCAAGACCTGAGCTGAGATCAACAGTGAGACATTTACCTGACTGAGCCACCCTAACCAGGCACCCCACCCCCCAACAGCTTTTTGCATTTTAATGTTTAGTTTGAGAGAGAGAGAGACAGAGCACAACTAGAAGGGCAGAGAGAGAGGGAGACACAGAATCCAAAGCAGGCTCCAGGCTCTGAGCTGTCAGCCCAGAACCCAATGCGGGGATCGAATTGACGAATTGTGAGATCATGACCTGAGCCAAAGTCAGATGCTTAACCGACAGAGCCAACCAGGCAACCTGCTTTTTGCATTTTTTAAAAAAATTTTTTAATGTTTTATTTATTTCTAGGAGAGAGAGAGACAGCGTGAGCAGGGGAGGGTCAGAGAGAGAGGGAGTCACAGACTCTGAAACAGGCTCCAGGCTCTGAGCTGGCAGTTAGCACAGAGCCCGAGGCAGGGCTCGAACCCACGACCGCGAGATCATGACCTAAGCGAAAGTCGGACGCTTAACTGACTAAGCCACCCAGGCGCCCCTGCTTTTTGCATTTTAATAGTGGTTCCAGGTATTAAAATCTGGAGCCATATAGATCTTGTTCAGCCATGCCTGAAGCCAGTGAATTCTGGATTTTTCCACTCAATGGGCCAATAATTTGCAACACCCCTTAAACATTTTCTTTTTATTTATTTTATTTATTTATTTATTTTATTTTTTATATATTTTTTATTTATTTCTAGGAGAGAGAGAGAGACAGCGTGAGCAGGGTGGGGGGGTCAGAGAGAGAGGGAGTCACAGACTGAAACAGGCTCCAGGCTCTGAGCTGGCAGTCAGCACAGAGCCCGACGCGGGGCTCGAACCCACGAACCGCAAGATCATGACCCAAGCGAAAGTTGGACGCTTAACCGACTAAGCCAGGCGCCCCGAAATACATGGATGTTTTGAGACACAGGAGACCCTGAGCCCAGAGAGCCCCTAGGGTGGAGGGGACCCAGTTATTACCTGGCTCAGGTCCTCTGGATTAACAAAGATGTTCTCAGCTGTCACGTTTCCATGGACATATTCATTCTCATGGAGGAACTCCAGGGCATCCAGCTGGGGGAAGAAAGACAGCATCTCCATGAGGGGCTTGACTAACACCAAGGGGCTCTGCGGCAAAGCCTGGTGAAGGAATCTCCCCTCTTGGGCCCAGGGTCAGATGGTGCTACTTGTGGTGGGAAGGGGGAAGGCTGTTTCAGCCTAATTCTGAGTGAAGCGTTAGGAAGCCCTCTCTGCCGACACACACAAGCATGTCTTCTTATTTAAGTTTTTAATTTTTTTTTAGTAGTCTCTATACCCAGCGTGGGGCTTGAACTCACAACCCCGAGATCAAGAGCTGTGTGCTCCACTGATTGAGCCGGCCAGGCACCCCGCAATTTGTATTTATATCCAGCTTTGACTTCTCTACTGAACTCTATAGACTCGCACACTGAACTGCCTGGGTGGTCATTACATCCTGAGTGCATCCCCAAGCCCACCTTGAGCCCAAGGCTTACCTGTCCACTAGTTTCTGCCTGTTCGGCAAACTCCTCCTCAGGCCCTGTCCTCTCATGCTGACCTCACCTGGTCTCCATCTCGCCCCACCAGTCCACTCCCACAGGGGCCACAGGGCCTTTCTGCACTCAGAGCTGACCCTGTCCCTCTCTTGCTCATGATCTTCCCATGGCTCCCTAGTGCTCTCAGGATACCTCGGTGTTCTGAATGATCTGGTCGCTGCCGACCTCTCCACATCAAGTCTGCCTTACTCACCCCTTTCCCCTACACATGTCACAACTGAAGACACCCTGAGCATGATGACCTTCAGGACTTACTTAATATGTCACTCCCTGGCCACTTCCCTCTCTCCTGCGATTTACATTGGGTCGTCTGTTCCTCTATCATAGCAGAGGGACAATTCTATTCAGAGGATGTTTGCAGCTTGTGAAAGTGTTTACTTTAAGATCATCCACTCCCACTAGTCGTAACAACCAAGTCTGCACTACTCCCAGCCCCAGGGACAGTATCCGACACCCAGCAGGGACCTGATAAATATTTAACAAAAGGATGGATGAATCAGTCAATGAATAAACAAATGCCTTATGCTCTCTCTGCTATATAAGCCTATGCTCAAGTTATCCTTGGCCTGGAATATTCTCTCTCCATGAATCTCCACTTCCACTCCACCTGGCACCTTGTTATTTCCCACTCGTGGCTTCCACTAGGAAGCCCCACGGAGTCCCTCATTTTGAGGCCAGGGCCCCTTCTTCCAACTCCCACCTGGGAATGCTCATCACTCTGGTTCTAATGGTCTAGAGCCCCCCCGTGCCTGTCAAGCGCTAGCCCCCAGTGTCCAGCAGAGGGAGACACGGGCTGAATGTGCCAATGAACAAGCCGACTGGTAGTCTAGGGCCCAGTGTGCCATCCCCTGGACGGGAGCCAGCGACGTGTAGGTAGGTACATACCAGCCGGCAGGCCATCTGGAACACAGACCTCACCGACATTACATGTTTTGGGCTGTCATCCAGGGCTGACTGAAGGCTCCTCCCCAGGACGGGAAACACCAAGAACCTGTAAGATAGGAGTAGCCCAGGAGGCGGAAGAGATGACCAGGGCAGGGGGCAGAATCTAGGCCACCAAGGCGGGACTGTGGCTGGGTGGCCACAGGTTCCATTCACGGGCAAGATCAAGGGCTCCTGATTGGTAGGGCATCAGTCTGGCTCAGAGCTGGGGAGAAAGAAGCAACTGACTGGCCAATGGCTCCAGGGTCCCAGTCATGCCCGGTTGCGTGCCAGGGAGAGGAAGAACGGGAGCAGCGAGGTGGCTAGCACGTGAAATGACGCACCTGTACTTGTTCTGGTGAATGCCAAAGCCGACGCAGGTGGGGATGGCCAGGAGGGGCGTCGAATTCAGTTTCTTCCATTTGGTCACTGTGGGAGGCAAGGAATTGAGAGGTCAGAGCCCACCTGGCCCTGGGCCCACAGCCTGTTCTCAGAGCAGAAGCAGGCAGTGCCTGGGCCCAGACCGGACCCTCAGCGCTCCCGGTCAGCGACGCCACCTCTGCGTGTGGGCGACGGCAGGGTGGGGATAGGGTGGGCATCGCTGACCTTGGGGTGTCATCTGTGTCTGCAGGTGATGGGGTGAACGAGGCAGAAAGCACAAACAAATCTAGAGTGGAAGGGATAAGAACAGAGTAACCTCAGGGTCCACATGGGTGACTAGTAAGATGTCTGCCCATCTTCCAGGATCTCAGGGGAAGGCACAGACCCAGTGATGTCTCAGTGGGTGACCAAAGCTCAGTGACTGGCTGGCCGGGGAGAAACAGCCCTGAGCTGGAGTATTGGCCAACTTTTGTGGTGTAAACCCTTCCCCCCGTGGCCAATTTCAGGCCACCGATCTGGCGTCACAGAACGTGCGGCTGCAAGAGACGCCGGCACATCACCACACGGCTATTTCACCAAGCAGATGCAATGGCTGCAAACAACCCAAAGAGTACGGATAATAGAAAACGTAGGCAAATAATTAGGAAGTGATGAGTTTTGAGGATCTGAATATTTATTACTGTTCTTAATACAATTTAGTTGATTGTAAGCTGATGTAATTAATTTTAAGTAATGACTATATTTAGCAACTGGCCTGTGGTACTCCTGGTAATTTAACACTAGGTTCTCCGGCCCATGCTGTCTGTCCTCTGAGGCCTGAGGGGTGACGGGGCACACCTGGGCCTTTCCCCACACCTTTGGGGGGAAGCTAGCTGTTCTGATCAGGAATTCCCAATTCAGTCCCCGTTGCCCATTTCCCTGCAGAATACCTTGCAAAGGCTTGGCCGCCCGTTGGAAGAAGTTCTGCTCGTTGAACAAGCGCCCATCCTTGGCATCCTAGTTGGGAACGGTGCAGGGGGTGGGGGGGGGAGAAGGATGTCACAATGCAAACTCTTAGACAAGGGGTTCTAGTCATCACTGGGCATGTATCACCCCAGGTTAATGCCAGCACAACCATCATCGAGTCCCCCACATCAGAACCAAATTCCCTAAAGTGCTGCATGTGAACACGTTATCTCCACTGCCCAGATTTCTTTCATGATGGGATCCACAAGTCTCCCTAGACATGTGGCCTTCAGCTAAAAACTACACTTCCCAGCCTCCCTTGCAGTAAGGAATGACCATGTGACCAAGTTCTGGCCAGTAGAGATGTAAGCACAAGAGATGTGGGCAACTTTCAGGTTATGCCCTCAAAGGGCGGGGCAGGCTCTCCCTTTTCTCTTCTGTTCCAGTTGGCTGGAATGCAGAGGAGATGGTGGGAGCTGGGGTAGCCATTTTGGCCCATGTGGAATTGAGGACATTGGAGCAACAAGAGAGAAAGTGGGTGCCCCTGATCATGGAGCCAGAGCCCCAGACTATTGCCCCAAATTTCTATATGACAGCAATAAAATATTATTTTTGCTTAAGCCATTATTAATATCGGATCATTTTTTTCCTTATGATTCAAACCAAATATTTTAATTAAACACAACTAGTACACTGGGTTCTTAAGAGACCAGGGTCTTCAGAGCACAGGGCTAAAGAGCCAGGTTCAAAGCTCAGCTCTGCCATTCATTCGTTGTTTCTACAAAACACCTATCACGTGCTAAATACTCTACTGGCACTGGGGATGCAGCAGTGAAGAAAGCAACTTGCATGCTGGTTGCCCCGGGCCAGGGACCAAGTGCCCATTTCCTCCCCTGTTACAATGGGGGACACAGTAAGCAGCTCACAGGGCTGCTTGTGGACTCTCAGCCCAGGGCTGGGCACGGAACAGGCTCCCAATGAGCAGGTGCTATTACTCATCTGTGAGCTCCGGAGCCCTCGCCCTGAGCCACTCACACTGCCTCCATCTAGGGCCAAGGGAGGGCACCTGGCCCGGCCGCCCCAGTGTTCTGGTGGGGGGGAGGGTGAGAAAATCTGAATAAACGAAGGGAAGTAAATAAAAGCCACCCATAATCCCAGCTCGCGGGGAGGAGGATGAGGCTCCTAACCAGGACAGTAGCCTTTCGCCAGGCTCCTGCTTTGCGCTGGAGGACACGGCTCACCCACCTGGTTGCTCTCACTTTCTTGGTTTGGTTTTGCCCTTTTGACCCCCACTCAAGCGCATGTTTCCTGTACGCGAATGTTATGAGTGATTTCACGGACTCCTCCTCAGTGCAAGGATCCCATCTGACTGCTTCTCTGATGGACCCCAACATCCAGCACGGTGAAATACAGTGGGTGCTCAATAAATACATGCTCTGAGGCAGACAGGTAGTGGGCGAGTGGGCCACACAATGTGGGTACTAGTGGCTCCACTGCAAAGGTGAGGAAACTCAGCCCCAGGAGGGAAGGCACTTGCCCAGACCGCGCAGCCCGACAGCACCGGAACCGGGGCTCCTCGGGGCAGACTTGACTGTAGCTTCCCAGACCCTCTGTGATAAAGAACCCAAGGCCAGAGGGACATGCACCCCACCCGAGGTCCCACTGCCCCCTGCAGGCCAAGGCGGAGCTCTCCTGCCCGTGCCAGCCCTCAGAGGGGGCTCAGAGGTCAGTGGTGCCCAAGCCCCAGGCCCCCCCTTGGCGCCACCCCCCAGGGACACTCACTAGTTTAAGCGAGAATCTTTGTTTCTGGGGACTTGACTTGCAGGCGGAGGTGGAGACAGGCTCGGCTGTGGGTGGGCAAAACGAGCGAGGTTATGAGTGGCAGGGAAGGTGAAAGCCAGGGTCCTGAAACTTCCCAGTGAAGAACAAGCAGCACTTCCACTTGCCAAGCCTTTCAAGACCTGTTCTTTCTTAGGTTTTGGAAAAAGGGTTTTTTCCTCCCTCTTCCTCCCTTTGATAATTTTCAGCTGTACAAAAAGGGTTATTACCGAGCAAGCCGGACTTCTGTCCTTGGAAAGGCTTGCTTGCAAGGGTGGCCCATGGCTGGTGTCTGGGGAAGTTGGATTTCAGGAGGGTTCCAGCATCGGTGAACTGGTAAGAGGGGCCCCTTGCGCCCAAACTATTATGCTGAACACCTACTTTCCTTCTGGGAGTCTAGAACACTGGTACGTTCCAGGCAGAGTGCGCCTAAGTGGCCAGCTCCCAATAACAACCTGGGGTGTGAGATGCCTGGGTGGCTCAGCTGGTTGAGTGTCTGACTTCAGCTCAGGTCATGATCTCGTGGTTTGTTGAGTTCAAGCCCCACATTAGGCTCACTGCTGTCCGCGCAGAGCGCACTTGAGATCCTGTCTCTGCCCCTCCCTCCCTCCCTCATGCGCTCTACCAAAATTAAATAAATATGAAAAACAATAACACTGGGTCCTGGGTCTCTGAAGAGCACTCCCGGTAGACCACACTACACACATGCTGTCACACCTCCTTGGGCGTCCTCTGGGAGCCCATGGGGAGGGGACTCTCAGAAGCTTGTGCTGGTCTCCCCCCAGATGTCACTCCGTGGGGCTTTCCCCTCCCTTGCCTGTGCTCTGTGTTTTTTGCTGAAATGCACGGTGGCCCAACTATGTACTGAGGCCTGTGGGCCCTCCTTGTGACTACCTGAGCCTGTGTGTGTGGGGGGGCCTGGGGGCCCCCCACGCGCCAGATATTTGCATTTTTCTACACATGTGGGGGAGTACCATGGGTCATGAAAACTTGTCCCAGCCCTGTCCCCACCTGGGGGAACGCTGTTACAGGTGGACTTCTGCCCCTCAGAGCCCTCTGAGCTCCAACGCCGGGGCTGCCCAGATTCAACGGTTGATCCAGCCCTGCCAGGCCAACGCGGAACCGTGCTGAAAGACCATGGGACCAGCACCCACTTTCTTCCTCCTCTCTTCGTCATAAACATCCTGTCTGCTGATCCCATTCTGCTCAAGGACAAACTCCGTGCTAAGTGTGGGCTTTACATGCATGGCCTCCCTTTAATGCTCAGGGCAGCCCCGGGAAGGTCTACTCCAATGTTAGGATTACTGCCCTTGCTGCCATTGTTGTTAGCGCCCCCTGCAGGAGGAGAGGAGAGCTGAGGCTCAGAGAGGCCAAGAGAGGCTACACGCGGGGCAATCAACTGTGGCTGCACAGGTACTCGACCTCTCTGGGCCTCCACTCCCACACCTGTGAAATAGGAGTGAAGCCCGTCCCCAGGACTGAACGCAAGGGCTCAGGTGGCCCAGCAGGAATGAGCACGGCAGCAGCTGATTGCACACCATACAGAGCCAGCCTCGTCCTTCATATGCACCGCTCAGGGAACCCACTCAGCTCTGGAGCCTGGCACCAAGCCAGGCTCACCACGAGCGCTCAGCATCACCTGGAGCCCAGAAGCCAGCATGCTGCTGTCCATCCCCAAGGCTCTCTGCGTCCTCCATCGTTGCAAAGCCTTCCTACCCTTTGCTCAGCCAGGTTGGTGCTGTCCAAGCTGCTGAACTAAGGGAGGTGACAATTACCCAGAAGCCAACTTTGCTCTCAAGAACCTCCAGCCAGAGCAGGGTGGGAACCCAGGGTTTACAGAACCCAGGGCCAAGGGTGACCCGAGCTGAGCCTAAGAGAGGGTAATGTGTGAAGGGCTCAGACTTCAGGGGAAAGTGGGGCCCTTTCCAGCTGCGAGAAGGGGGCTTGGGGAGATCACCAACGGGTGTCTGGACCTGGCTGTGGCACCTCTCAGGCACACTAACAGTGCCCGGCTCAGAGCGCCCACATGGGTGGGTGACACATATGCACCCAACGCTCAGAAGCAGGCAGGGACAGCTGGTAATTCAAATGCGATCTCGTGCACTACTCTGCAGATTACGAGGGGTTTTTTCTCTTGATCTCCTCTAACTGGCCCTCATGCCAACAGCCTGCAGAGAGGGCTTGGCAATTCCCATTATTGAGGGGAGCCAACAGGGGCCCAGGAAGGGCTGGGCGCTTGTCCACTGGCCCCAGGCTATCAACCCAGGGCTCCAGATTCAGGGACCCGCGGAGACACCTGCCTGATGCAGACCTGATACATGCATGGAGAGTCTTCACATGCTCTAAATGCAGACAAGAGCATAGCAGGCAAGCAGGTGGAAGTCCCCGGCTGCCAGATGTTGAACCTGGAGCAAGGAAGCTGCTCTGGGATCCAGCATAACCAGAACTAACAGACTGAGCCGCTCAGGCGCCCCACAAGGGTTCTTATAAAGAAGGGGGTTAGGGAGGGTATGAGTAGACAAAGCGGGGGAAGGCATGGGGGTGATGGAAACAGATGAGGCTGACACATCTTGAAGCTGAAGGAAGGGCTGTGAGCCCAGGAACATGGGCACCTCTAGAAGCCTGAAAATTCAAGGAAACAGGACCCTCTCCACCCCCAGAGCCTCCAGAACACTCATGAGACTCATTTTGGATTTCTGACCTCCACAGCTGTAAGAGAACAAAGGAGTGCTGTCTGGAGCCACTAAATTTATGGTAATTTGTTACAGCGGCCACAGGAAACTGACGCAAGCCCCAAACCTCAGTCCACAAGGGCGCAGACCCAGATGGCAGGCCTGGACTTGAACCTAGGCTGCTTCTCACAAGCACAACGTTGTGTGCAGCTGCAGGGATTTATATGGTCACTCGATACTGGTTCTCCCAAATTGTTCCGGGGAGACGGGAAGGATGACATTAGAACTCAGGAACTGACAAAGGAAGAGGCTGCCCACTCACAGGGTTGTATGCATGAGGGAATAAGATGAGCCGATCCAAGGGTGCCTGGGTGGCTCAGTCAGTTGTGCATCTGACTTTGGCTCAGGTCATGATCTCATGGTTCATGAGTTCGAGCCCCACATTGGGCTTTCTGCTGTCAGCGCAGATCCCCAGTTTCAGATCCTCTGTCCTCTTCTCTCTCTGCCCCTCCCTCTCTCTTTCTCCCTCTCTCTCATATCTGACTGGTGTGATGAACTTGGGGGGGGGGGCCAGAGTGGGCTAAAACTGTCAGCAGCTGCTGTACTAAAAGTTGCAATTCTGGGGGCACCTGGGTGGCTCAGTCAGTTAAGCTTCTCACTCTTGATTTTGGCTCAGATCATGATCTCATGGTTCATGAGATCAAGCCTCGCATGAGGCTCCTCTGTGCTGAGCATTGGAACCTGCTTGCGCATCTAGAAAATGGGGCAGTGCTGATGTCCATCATGAGTTAGCAAGTACACAGCAGACACGCGTCCACGTGAAAACGTGTGCCCAGATGCTCACAGCAGCACTAGCCACCAAGCCCAAGCATGGAAACAATGCACACGTTTCCCACAAAATGGAGAAATCGAATGTGATATATACACCCCTGGAATACTACTGGGCCGTGCTACCATGCAGATGGACCTTGAAAACATCACACTGAGGGAAAGCAGACAGACACAAATGGCCATGATGGATTGTATCACTGCATTTATCAGAAACGTCCAGAACAGAGAAACCCAGAGAGACAGAGAACAGATTAGCGGTTGCCTGAGGCTGAGAAGAGGGCCGTGGGGAGTGAGTGCTTTGGTACAAGGCTTCCTTTAGGAGTGATGGGAATGTTCTTGAACTAGATACACACGATGGCTACACAGCACAATGAAGGGACTGCAACCCACTGAATAGCAGACTTTAAAATCGTCAATCATTTCGATGAAAGGTCAACCTCAATTGACAAAATAACAACACCCCCCACCCCTAAAACCACATACAGCACTTGAAACTGGTGTGGCCTTGAATAGGCACTCAGTAAGCGTTAGGTTGATTAATACTAAAAAGTACAGTACAGTTGTCGTTTTTCTTCATTGTAACAAAGTATCTGACTCTTTTTTTTTTAATTGTTCTTAGCAACAGCGAGAAGTAGTTTCTTTTTTTTAAAATTTATTTTTATTTATTTCTAGGACAGAGAACGAGAGAGAGAGAGACAGTGTAACCAGGGGAGGGTCAGAGAGAGAGGGAGTCACAGACTGAAACAGGCGCCAGGCTCTGAGATGGCAGTCAGCACAGAGCCTGACGCGGGGCTCGAACCCATGAACCGCGAGATCATGACCCAAGCGAAAGTCAGACGCTTAATCGACTAAGCCACCCAGGTGCCCCTATCTGACTCTTTTTTAAATTTTTTTGGAAAGAGAGTGCATGAGCTGAGGAAAGGGAGAGAGAACTTAAGTGCAAAGGGAGAGAGAGAATCTTAAGCAGCCTCCATGCCCAGAGTGGAGCCCGACACAGGGCTCAGCTCACCACTGTGTGATCATGACCTGAACTGAAATCAAGAGTCAGACGCTTAACCGACTGAGCCACTCAGGTGCCCCTGACTTCTTTTTTTAACGTGTGACTACCGCCAGCTTCTACGTCTAGCCCTGCCTCTTCTTCTCCTGCTCCACATCTGGGCAGGTTGAGAAGAAAGCCGGGGCTCCCTCCTGCGGTGCTCATGGGAGAGGCAAATCACATGAGGCCCCCCACCCCTGTGTGGGAACCCTCACCCAGGCCTCACCCCTTCACCAAACAAAAACCCAGACAAGGCGCCTTTGCCTCCTGGTTCAGAGCGGTTCAAACCCACTCAAGCAATTAGCCTTTTGTATTCTCTTGGTCTGTGTCACTCTTAGCAATCACAGCAGTTTGGTTTGGGGGGGGTGTTCCATGCTATCTCTGCAGGACTGAGAACACTCATCATTGTCCTCACCATTCAGCCACGTTGGGCCTGCACTCCCACACGACAGAGGGGGCCGTGGAGCGGGAGAGGGGGGCCTTACATAGGGCACAGGATTTCCAGCTGGTCCCCAGATGTCCCAATCGCCTCTCAGTCTCCGGAACAGGCTTCCTGTCCCTGCCCAGCCCCCACAGGCGGGCAGGTTTGCAATCCTGAGCCTAAGAGAATCCCTCTAGAGGCAGGTGGGCACCTGGGATGTGGCTTCCACTTCCATTCTCAGAACGGGGGCCCCGCCCCTTGTCCTGCCTCCGAGATGCTGCGCCGCACCCAGCCCCGCCCACCTGTGGACAGCGCACCTTCATAGAGAACGCCCTGGCTGTCCCTGGTCTGGAGCGCTTCCAGCTTCCAGCGCTGCCCGCTCTTGTCTGCCACCACCGTGCCTGTGGGCAAAGCCTCGAGCAAGGTGGTCACCCGGCTCCGCCTCAGGGTCTGAGGGCTTTGCCTGGTCGCTTGTGGGCTGCTTCTGGGGGTTGGGGATCTGCTCCGGGCCCCTGCGGGAGGATGGTCAGCATAAGGAAAACGCAGCAACCGGGAGAGACAAGTTAGGTGGGTAATGCGACATTGCTCATCATACAGTTTATTTGTTTGTTCACTCAATAAATACTTCCTGGGACCTTTCCTGAATCAGGTCGTTGTGCGACAAAGCTGGAGATCCACACAGGAGTCAGACCTGGGCCCTTCCCTCAGGAGCCCCGGATTTGGTGGTGGAGTCTGACCTGGACACCATCGGTCAGAACTGAGTCCGAAACAGGACAATACAGAGGGCTAAGAGAGAGAGACTGATATTGCCTGGAGAAGTCAAGAGAGACTTCCCGAAGGAGGGGGGATTTGAGTTGGGTCTTGCTGGATGAATAGAAGTTCACTGAGCGGAAAAAAGACCTGCCAGGCATTCAACCAAAAGCGTCCTGAAACAGGACCTGGCCCCCCTGTGCTGGGTGTAAAGAGGAGCCAGAAGTTTGTTAGACAGAGGTCGTGCCCTCGAGGGGCCCCCAGACTGGCAACAGAATGGGGGGAAATGGGGAGGGAGAGACAAGGACACAAGGAAAGGTATTATCTACTCTATCCCCCCCGCCCACCATCCAGCCAAGGCGGAGAATGACAAGAGGCAGTGGGGCCTGGAGGACAACAGGGGACACAGGGGAGGCACCGAGGCCGTGACTTTGGATCCAAGGGTCCACTAGGAAGGAGATGGGCTCATGGTCAAGACTCCCACGCCCACTGGCTGGCTCCAGGCCTAGGCACACGAGTCCCCCTGGTCCCTGCCCACACAGGACTCTCAGTCTACAAGTGAGGCATGGAGCCTACAAAGGGCCACGGAGCTGGAGGAGGCGTGTGCTCAAAGGAGAGTGTTATCGGCCCTGGGGGCTAACAGGGCAGAGAGAGGCTCTGGAGGGAGGCGAGGCAGCCTTGATCTAGCCTGCGGTGCTCAGGAAAGACTTTCTAGAGAGCTGCCCTTGGACCCCAGGATGAAGAGCTGGGGCTGGGTGGGGAGGAGGAGGGAGGCAGGAGGCTGTGTGCAGGGAGGGGCGGGGCAGCTCTGGCTGTGTGCAGATGGACCGGAGGCTGGGGGTGTTGCGATGCGGGTCCAGGCGGGGTAGGGGATGCCTGAGCAGGGGAAGGACGTCCCCAACACTGTCCGATGACCCACCTTTTTCCCATCTAGTCAGGCCAGCGTGACCCCAACTCTCACCTTTGGGTCTCTCACAGGGTCTCAAGGGATCTTCAGACCCAGAGCTGTCGGCATCGGAGAAAACGGATGATGAGGGGGAGGTGACAGCGCCGGACCATCTCACTTTCTTGGAAGAGCTTTCAGAACTGGAGCTCCTCTTTCTCTTGGAGCCTGGAGAAGGGAGGACCGAATGTAGACTGCAATGACAAGGGCTTCTACCAGGGAACCCTAAACTGGAAAATCCTGGGGGCACATTCAACTATCTCCTCCCTCCAGTCCCTAGAGCCAAGCCTTGTTTCTTCGCTCACCTAAATATCTAAGCAAATTAACCCTTTGTCTTAGTTATTTTTTCCTCCTTGGGTCTTAGCCTCTCTTTTATTTCTTTTATGTTTATTTATTTGAGAGAGAGAATGCACTGTGCGTGAGCAGGGCAGGGGCAGAGACAGAGGCAGAGACAGAATCCCAAGCAGGCTCTGCCCTGTCAGCACAGAGCCAGACTCCGGGGCTTGATCCTGTGAACTGTGAACCAAAATCAAGAGTTGGATGCTCAATTAACTAAGCCAGCCAGCCAGCCGCCCCCTGAGTTGTCAGCTTTAAAACCTGGAGGCTGGAGGGGCGCCTGGGTGGCTTAGTCGGTTAAGCGTCCGACTTTTGCTTAGGTCATGATCTCGCGGTTCGTGGGTTCGAGCCCCGCGTCGGGCTCTGTGCTGACTGCCAGCTCAGAGCCTGGCGCCTGTTTCAGTCTGTGACTCCCTCTCTCTCTGACCCTCCCCTGCTCACGCTGTCTCTCTCTCTCTCTCTCCTAGAATTAAAAAAAAAAACAAAAAACAAAAAACAAAATTTAAAAAAAACAAAAACAAAAACCTGGAGGCTGGGGCACCTGGGTGGCTCAGCTGGTTACGCATCCGACTTCAGCTCAGGTCACAATCTCACCGTCTAGGAGTTCGAGCCCCACGTCGGGCTCTGTGCTAACATCTCAGAGCCTGGAGTCTGCTTCCCATTCTGTGTCTCCCTCTCCCCCCAACTCCCCACTCACTTACTGTCTCTTAAAAATGAATAAACATTAAAGAAATTGAGACTGAGCGCAGACAGAGCCTGAGTCCTGGGCAGCTCCAGGATCAATGCCGGTCAGACCGCAGAGGTTCCGTCCCCCCTCCCCTGGTGCGCACATACATGCGCTCATCACCCCTCAAAGGGCTGGTTCTTACCTCGGAAGGATGACGTAAGCGGTCTGACAAAGCTCTGGCACTCTTCAGGCTCCTCCGCAGGCAAAGGATGCCCGCAGTAGGGGCAGAATTTGAATTCTGCTTTGATACTTTTGCCACAGTCTGGACAGAAGTTGATCATGCTAGAAAACAAGAGGGAACAGGAAGCTGAAAGCAAAACTTTATCAGCTGCCAGCAAGGAGTTCATCTGAGCTCCCCATGGTGAGAAGACTGCAAAAGGGAGAAAAGTTACCACATTGGAATATACTCTCTTAGGAAGTGACCACTTTTTTTTTAATGTATTTATTTATTTAAAGAGAGAATGGGGAAGGGGCAGAGAGAGGAGAGAGAGCATCCCAAGCAGACTCTGTGACAGAGACTGACATGGAGCTCGACCTCACAAGCCAGGAAATTGTCACCTGAGCCAAAACCAAGAGTCGGATGCTTAACTGACTGAGCCACCCAGGTGCCCCAGGAAGTGGCCACTTCTAAAACGGGTTCCCTCTGGCTTCGTCCAGCCTCTAGCCACCCATCCCTCCCCAATGCCCCAGGGCAGATCAAAAGCAGAAAAATGTAACGTGAAACTGCAAGCGTCACAGAAGATACAGGAATGCCCTGGAGTCCATGAAAGTTAGGCGAGAAAATCTGCTCCAGTCACGGACGCGCTGGGGGCCTTCCCCCGTATTTGTGATGTTTGTTCCTTGGAACACACGTGACGGATGGGAGAGACCGTGAGGGCTCACCGAGTATCCACGGGCTCCCCTGCACTTCCCGGGGGTCCTCTGCGGTTACACTGGGACCACAGGACTAGTCCTGGCTAATGGCGTGCGAGCGGAAGTCAATTCCCAGCTGAGGCTGTTAAGAGCTAGAGGACCTCCTCCCTCCACCCGTTGGCACGGATGGCCCCGGAAACCACATCTACTCCAGCCAGCATAGCTACAAGATGAAGAAGGGCTGTCTGGTCCACCCTGGAATCTCATGATCAGCAAACAAACTTTGCAGCATTAAGCCACCAGCACTTTAGCATCTGTTACTACAAACAGCCCGTCTTCTCCGGACCTAGCGAGATGCAGGTGTTCACGATATTATCCTTTAGGCCGTGTGTGTCTCCCGAATATTTCCTAATACTTGTAAAAATCCAAACCAAAGGCACACATAGAGCCTATTGCAAACAAGGACGCAGCAGGTGTATTCACTGCTCGGACTGCTGTACCTGGGCACCACCGGCTGGGTGGTTTGAACGACAGGAATGTATTTCCTCGGGAGTCGGAGATCAAGGTGTGAGCATTTGGTTTCTTCCGGGGCCTCTCTCCTTGGTTGGCAGATAGATGGCCGCCTTCTGTGCTCGCACGGCCATTCCTCTGACTGCGTCCCAATCTCTTCTTAGAAGGAGCCAGTCATATGGGATGAGGGCCCTGCTTTAGTCTGTTTGGGTCGCGATAATGAAGTATCACAGACTGCGCGGCTTATAAACTACAGAAACTTACTTCCCATGGTTCTGGAGATTAGGGGCTCCGAGGTCAAGATGCCACATGGTTGGGTTCTGGTGAAGGTCTTCTTCTGGGTTCCAGACTGACAATTTTTCCCGGTGCCGTCACATGGTAGAAGGGGCTAGGGAGCCACCTTGGGTCTCCTTCAAAAGAATACTAACCCTACTGCTGACGGCTCTACACTCCTGACCCACCCTCCTCCCCAAAGGTTCTACTGCCTAATACCATCACATCAGGCATGAGCATTTCAAAATATGCATTTTGGGAGAGGGAGACACAAACATTCAGACGAGGGCTGGTCTACCCTAACAACCCCATTTTGCCTTAATTGCCTCTTTAAAGGCCCTGTCTCCAAGTATGGTCACATTCTGAGGTATTCAGGGTCAGGGATTTCTCATGATGAAATTCTGAGGGACACAAGTCACCCAGTAAGTGCGGGATTAAGCTAGTTCAGCGAAGAAGAGAAAATCAACAAGGATGCCAGCGCTATGGGTACTTCAAGTAGATACATTTTACTTTTTAAAAAAATTATTATTCTTTTTAAATTTTAAGTAAACCCTACGCCACACATGGCACTCGAACTCGTGACCTCGCAATTAAGAGCCACGTGCTCTACCAACTAAGCCAACCAGGTACCCCTCGAGTAGATATATTTTATTTTATTTATTAAATAGATTTTTTTCATTAATGTTTGTTTATTTTTGAGAGAGAAACAGAGAGTGAGCAGTGGAGGAACAGAGAGAGAGGGGGACACAGAATCTTTAGCAGGCTCTAGGCTCTGAGCTGTCAGCACAGAGCCCGACGCGGGGCTCAAACTCACATGTTGCGAGATCATGACCTGAACTGAAGTTGGACGCTTAACCGACTGAGCCACCCAAGGTGCTCTTTACTTATTTTTTAAGTATATACATTTTATTTGCTTATTTATATATATATATTTTTTAAATGTTTTATTTATTTCTAGGAGAGAGAGAGAGAGACAGCATGAGCAAGGGAGGGTCAGAGAGAGAGCGAGTCACAGACTGAAACAGGCTCCAGGCTCTGAGCTGGCAGTCAGCACAGAGCCCGATGCGGGGCTCGAACCCACGAACCGCGAGATCATGACCTAAGCGAAAGTCGGACGCTTAACCAACTAAGCCACCCAGGCGCCCCTATTTATGTATTTTAATGTTGTGGTTTTTTTGAGAGAGACTGAGCATGAGTTGGAGAGGGGCAGAGAGAATGCGAAGACACAGAATGCGAAGCCGGCTCTCGGCTCCGAGCTATCAGCACAGAACTCAACATGGGATTCGAACTCGTGAAATACAAGATCATGACCTGAGCCAGTTGGAGGGCTAACCGACTGAGCCACCCATGTGCCCCTATTTATATATTTTAAATAGCAAATGAAAACAAGATTATTTCCTTCGTTCTTTATTCTAAGACTTGGTGTACCGTACCAATTATAAACTGGCTATTGAAACAGAAGTCGAGGGTCGCCTGGGTGGCTCATTTGGTTGGAGGTCTGACTTTCGGCTCAGATCAGGATCTCACAGTTTGTGAGTTTGAGCTCCACATCGGGCTCTGTGCTGACAGCTCAGAGCCTGGAGCCTGCTTTGGATCCTGTGTCTCCCCCTCTCTCGGCCCCTCCCCCACTCATGCTCTGTCTCTCTTCCTCTCAAAAATAAATAAGACCATTAAAAAAACAAAGAAACAGAAGTCAAAGTAAGTTTGCTAGCGACTTCATGTCAGCTTGCAAGAAAGTTCTTTCCTTTTTTAATTTTGACAAATAGTTGTACATACGTTTTTTTTTTTATTTCTGAGAGAGAGAGAGAGAGAGAGAGACAGCATGAGAAGGAGAGGGTCAGAGAGAGAGGGAGATACAGAATCTGAAACAGGCTCTAGGCTGAGCTAGCTATCAGCACAGAGCCGGACATGGGGCTCGAACCCACGAACCATGAGATCATGACCTGAGCTGAAGTTGGATGCTTAACCGACTGAGCCACCCAGGCGCCCCTAATTGTACGTATGTAAAGTATACCACATGATGTTCTGAAATTTGTCCATATTGTGAAATGAGTACCACAACCACCTGATTAACATATCTGCTATTTTTGGAAAGCGTGGCAAGGACACTTGAGATCCACTTTCTTAGCAAATTTCAGGTATCTGATACACTATTATTGTCTATAGCTGCCATAGTCTCCAGAATTTGTCAATCATAACTGAAAGGTTGTGTCCTCCCCAACACTTTCTTTTAAAAGTAGGTTCCATGCGGGGCGCCTGGGTGGCTTAGTCGGTTAAGCGTCCGACTTTCGCTTAGGTCATGATCTCACGGTTCGTGGGTTCAAGTCCCGCGTCGGGCCCTGTGCTGACTGCCAGCTCAGAGCCTGGAGCCTGTTTCAGTCTGTGACTCCCTCTCTCTCTGATCCTCCCCTGCTCATGCTGTCTCTCTCTCCTAGAAATAAAACATTTAAAAAATAAAATAAAATAAAATAAAAGTAGGTTCCATGCACAATGTGGGGCTTGAACTCATGACCCTGAGATCAAGTGCCGCCTGCTTTTCCGACTGAGCCAGCCAGATGCCCTGAAAGTTTGTTCCCTGTGATCAATACCTCTTTTTCCCCACAGCCTCTAGTAACCCCCATTTTACTCCCTGTTAGTAGGAGTTTTTAAGATTCCGTCTATATGTGAGATGGTGCCGTAACTATCTTTTTGTGTCTGGCTCAGTCTGATCAAACTCCTTTTCCTGTATTAACCGTAGAGCTTGGTGTCTGTTGCACCTGTAAACAGGAAGAGTCCTTAAAGTCTAGCTCTGGCCCCAGGCTCCTGGATTTCAGTTCCAAATTCGCTACATGTTGGATGTTACTTACCCTCTCTCTGCCTCAGTCTGCCCGACGGTAAAATGGGGCATCTAATGGTACTTAGTTGACTGTTAGAGTGGCTGGTGGTGCCTTAATGAATACATCTCTATCAAGCGCTGAGGGCCTGATCCCCGGAAAGCCTTTTACGTTCGTGGCTCTTATTAACGGATCATGCCCCGTATCCAACTTACATTCCAGTTGTTAGTTTTTCTCTTCTTCTCCTTCTCTTTCCAGAAGTTCCGAGCCTCCCAGGTTTCTCTGTTGCCTCTTGGTGCTGACTTAGGACTTCTAGTGCTTGCCCTTGAGAATCGCAGGCCGTCCAAACAGCTAATGAAAGAAATCTCAGCCAGAAGAGGTGAGGGCTCTGGTTCCCCTTGGTCTGCAGAAGAGCAGAAACCACACCGTGGTGGAAAAGTGCCCTTCCTTCATCTCCCACAAAGGAGCCACGTACGACGCCAAGAGCGCAAAGGCTGTTGCCAAACGTCTTTTAGCCTCGAAGGAAACCTGGAGACCGGCTGTGGCCCTTGGTTTGTTGTCCTGGTAGTGACATTTGAATGGACATATCTTCTCAAAGGGGTAAACACAGGTGAGCACTCTTGTTAAGTTACAGGAGTCAGCCACAGAACACCTGAAGCCCTTCTGTTGACTTTGGAGCCATAAGATCAAAATATCCTGGAGTGGTCCCAGGCTTTGTATCTGTGACAAACTTGAATTTGGGTTTGGCCACTGAGATATGTTGGCTGCCGCTACTGCAGCACAGTCCAGCCTCATCTGACTAGCATCCTAAGACTACAGAAAAATTTATTTACTCTGAGAGAGAGCGTGCACGCACATGAGCAGGAGAGAGGCAGAGAGACAAGAGAGAGAGAATCTAAGCAGGCTCCCTGCTGTCAGCAACAGAGCCCAACACGGGGCTTGAACTCACAAACTGTTGAGATCATGACCTGAGCCGAAATCAGGAGCCAGACGCTTAACTGACTGAGCCGCCCCTAAAACTTGACAGTTTTTTGGTTGTTGGTTTGTTGGGTTTTTTTAGACTTTTAAGTGGTTTTGTCTTAAGTGGAGTTTTCCCTTGGTGCCAAGTGCCCTTGGCTAAAGATGGCCTCCACAGAATGGGGCAAGTGCCTAATCCAGTGACCCTGTCACCTCCATGATAACCTTCCTCCTGGGAGTGCAGTCTGACAGCAACACAGAGGGAATGGAGCAGGAGCAGGCTGTTGGTGGGAACAAGCCGTAAGGGGGCTTGTCGCTGAAGGGATGGTACCTTTATAGGGTCACAGTCTGGCCCTCAGATTCACTGGGCTGGAAACTCCATCTTAAAAGTGTCCTGTAAGTGAATAAAAAGTGGAGAGGTTGACTCAGGCCCATTCCACACATAAGTGAAAGATAATGGTTAGTGTTTATTGATCACCGGCTACGTAGCCCGCAAGTACTAAGTTCATTCACTCATTCAACAATCACTCACTGAACTCCTAATATGTGCTAACCACTGAGGATACAGCAGCAGAGCAAACGAACAAGGCCCTTGCTTGACCCGAGGACGCTCACATTCTCGTCGTATAGGACGCGATTAATAAACAAATGAGCAACTGTTTAATGGGCCGGATGGAAGTAGTGTTACGGTAAACGCTCAATAAATACGGATGGAAAAAGGTAGTTTCACAGTGAGGTCACCTGTCCAAGGTCACATGGTTAATTCAGGACGTAAACCCAAGGCTCCAACGCTCACGCCAGTCATTATCATCCATCTATTTGTTCAACCAATATTTACGGAACATCTGCTGTGTGTTAAGAATTGCGTCCTAGAAGGTTCTCAGCCACTGCACGGCCAAAGAGCTAAAGGCTACTAGACTCCGTCCACCTCAGCTAAGGAGGTACAGCCGTCTAGATGACCACGACTCGCCTAGCCCCGCCCTCAAAAAAACCGGGCATGACGTAGTGCCAGGACTGGACTTCAGACAAGCTCCCTATGAGCCCTGCCCATCTCCGTCGTAGTAACGCCCACTAAGAGCCCACAGAGGCTTCAGAGGCGACCAGAAGCTTCTTTCATCGAGACCCCAGCACCGGGGCCTCCCCATCTCCTGCAAAGAGTCATACTGACGTCACAGGCAACACGACCGTAGTGTGGTCACTGCATCAGGAGACCTCCCCATGCTCTGCCTCACCTTCTCCTCACCTCTGGACTTGGTGAGCGGAATCTGGAGCCAGATATCTGCGGCCAGATTCTCCGACCCTTCGCGGATCGTAGAACTCACCTTCTTAGTTGTCCCGAGTAAACTTCCGGGAGGCGGAAAGCGCTGCGCGCGCATCCTCGACCTCGGGGAAGGACAGCGCCCGCGCAGGCGCCTTTGGCTTCCGGACTGCTCTCTGGCAGTGCCAGTGAGGGATTATTTCCTCATCGCCCACCCCCATTCCACCTTCTCTTGGACGTTTCCTGTTCTACTGCGCATGTGCCAACCTGGAGCCAATGGTAAGGAGGGATGAACTACGGTTAATCTCTCCGCCTATCAGAGAGGGGTCTTGTTATTTCCCGCCTCAAACTCCGCCCTTTACTTCCAAGCTTCTTTTCAGGGATTTCCTCCTCAATGCGTGTCCATGGCAACTCCCTGGCTCCTTCAGGCCGGAGTACGCTGCTTAGGTTGTCCTTTAACTGAGTAAAAACTGGACTGCAATTCCCACAGGCTCCCTGGCCCCGATTTTGTTCCTCCTCTATTTCCTAGAGTGCTCAGCGGCCGGAGACGAGCGTGGATATAGGAACAGGAGGGGAGGAGTCAGCACAGCCTTCTGGGAAACCGAGTCTTCCCTCTGGCGCGGGGGCTCCTGGGTGGAGGAGCTCGAGGAAATTCGCGCGGCGCCGGAAGTTGTTACGAGGCGCCAGTGGGAGGAGTTGGGTGTGCGCCTTCCTCCGGGCGGGAGTCTCTTCTGTTAACTCGACGGCGGGCTGTCTTCAAAGGTGAGGCGGCGCTGCAGGTGGGGGGGGGGGGAGCTGAGTGCCCCCGGGGCTTGGGGCTCGGTCCTTCCTGAGGGATGACGGAACACCCACGGGCCCATTTCGGCGAGGGGCGCGCCTTCTGGGGGCGGTGGGTGTCCATGTGGGGTCTTGACCGCTCTCTGTGCAGAGCCTGTTTTCTGCCGGGCTGTCGCTGAAATGGTTTCCAGTCCTCACCGGCAGCCCTGAGAGGAGAGGGTACATTTTATTTTACCTTCGAGTGAGGAGACGGAAGCCGAAGGAGGGGTTGGGTTGCCTGAAGTTGAAGCCGGGCGGATCTGGCCGGATGAACGAGTGGGAGGAGGGCAGAGTAATTCACATTGAGCGCCTGCTGTGCGCCAGGCTCCGCGCGGTGC
Organism: Proteles cristata cristata; assembly: GCA_017311185.1. NCBI lineage: Eukaryota > Metazoa > Chordata > Mammalia > Carnivora > Hyaenidae > Proteles > Proteles cristata. The sequence continues at coordinate 242,480 of JAESUZ010000013.1, read as the reverse complement.
TCGGATTCCCTCCTGTAATCGCAGCGGCGCCGAGCGCGGCTCGTCGGTTGTATCGGCTGCCTTGGCACCGGGAGCACTTCGGGAATCACAGTTTATCAGAGTTTGGAAAGTTAGCAGGGTGCCTGTGGCATCGTTAGGCAACACCTCAGAGGGGTCTGGGGCAGTTCTTGAAGTCGATTATTTCTGCCGGGAAAGGCGTGAATAGTCACAGTATATACAGCCTGTGGCAATTCGGGTCCAGTTTTGCTGCCCGTGTATGAATGAATAAGGTTCTGGTTTTAGGAGCTTTTTGTGGTTTTTAGAATCACAGCCGCGGGGCTGTGGGCTGTTGTACTTGTCCCATTTCGTACACGTGGAAGCCACGGTGAGAGCCGGCTCTGGTCCCACACTAAGAAGCAGGAGTTCTCAACTCCAGAGCCCCAGATTTGTCAATCCTGTAATTGTTTGGCCCAAGTCAAGGCTGGGTGACCTTGAGCTTCACATGAGGGCTCCAGTTTCTTCTGTCCCCAGGCTCAGAGTCTATGAGATATGGACAGAATGTGACTTGGAAACTAGACAGAGGTCTCAAACTCAGATGTGTATGAGGGAGGGGCAGGGAGATAAGGAGAGAACTGCCTGGAGGAGGACTGTGGGGCATCAGGGAGCACTCGCCCCATATAAGGGGGAGGCAGCTTTAGGCCCCAACTAACAGCTTTGTGGGAATAGACTCAGTGGACCAAATCCTAGGATTCTGCGGAGACTGGAAATTGATTTTTTTCGTTTTTATTTATTTTAGAGAGGCGGGGGAGAGGGAGGGAGAAAGTCTTAAGCAGGTTCCATGCTCAATTTCACAGTTTTCAAGTTTGAGACTACTGAAAAGAATTTTCTCTCAAAACCTCCTATCTGCCAACAGTGCGGGCAAAAAACCACATCTGGGCCAAATTATACTCCCAAGTCGAGGCTTAGCCTCTGTCGTATGAGGAAAATCACTGTTGAGTAAATGTTAGCATTTACAAGTCTACCACATTGCCTTATCTACAGTGAAAATCTGGAAAGCCTGGAAGATCATTTTTTCCATAAATTTTGTGTCCAGACCTGACCAGAACTGCTGGGATTTATGACCTTTAATTATCCTACCTAGAGAGAATATTTATCCCCTTCACTCTAGAATTACTAAGGTGTTCAAGTACAAAATGCTGCCTGACCCACGCTGCACTGTGATTTTAATGAATATATAGAGTGTGTGTGTGTGTGTATTCACCTTCTTTTTTTTTTTTTTTTAATGTTTTATTTATTTTTAGGAGAGAGAGAGACAGCGTGAGCAGGGGAGGGTCAGAGAGAGAGGGAGTCACAGGCTGAAACAGGCTCCAGGCTCTGAGCTGGCAGTCGGCACAGAGCCCGACGCGGGACTCGAACCCACGAACCGCGAGATCATGACCTAAGCGAAAGTCGAACGCTTAACCGACTAAGCCACCCAGGCGCCCCTGTATTCACCTTCTTAAAAATCAGAAAATTTCTTGGGGCGCCTGTGTGGCTCAGTTGGTTAAGTGTCCAAACTTTGGCTCAGGTCATGATCTCACGTTTCGTGAGTTCGAGCCCCATGTCGGCCTTGTGCTGACGGCTCAGAGCCTGGAGCCTGCTTAGGATTCTTTATCTCCATCTCTCTGTCCCTTCCCCACTTGTTCTCTCTCTCTCCCCCCTCCCTCTCCCTCTCTCCCTGTGTCTCTCTGAAATGAATAAACATTAAAATTTTTTTAAAATAAAAATGAAAAATTTCTGATTTTCAAAGCATATCTGTCCCCAGAAGCTTAAGAATTGTGGACCTGACATTAAATCATCCTGCTGCTTTGTGCTACGGAGTGTTTTCATCACTCTGTAGATACTGTGCCACTTAGGAAATTCATAGCAGCTACCAACGTGTACCCTATGGTACAAGGGCACCTGGGTGGCTCAGTCGGTTGAGTGTCCGATTTCAGCTCAGGTCGTTGGAGCCCTACCTCTGGTTCTGTGCTGACAGCTCAGAGCCTGCTTCTGATCCTCTTTGCCCCTCCCCTTTATTCTCTTTCTTTCTTAAAATAAGTATTTAAAAGAATAAGCCCTATCATACGGTGTTTTGTATATTATGGGTCATGAAAATAACTTACTGGGCAGTGGCCATAATTTTTTTTTAATGTTTATTTATTTTCAGAGAGAGCACAAGTAGGGGAGGGGCAGAGAGAGAGGAGAGAGAATCCCAAGCAAGCTCCAAGTTGTTAGCACAGAGTCCGATATAGGGCTCAATCTCACAAACTGAAATCATGACCTGAGCCAAAATCAAGAGTCAGACACTTAACCAATTGAGCCACCCAGGTAACCCTGGCCATATATATATATTTTTTAGTGAAGTAAAATGAAAGAGACTAGAATAGAAAAGATCCCAGTACATTCTACTTGGTAAGATTCAGTGTTGTTTCATGAAGGTTTTGTTCTCGTTACGTGTGTGAATGAACAGTAATGGTATATGTCTTTGTTACTGTGGGTCATGGTTTAAAAAAAAAAGGTTGGAGAAATCTTGCTACTGTAGGAAAAATAGTAAAAGTTTTGGAGGCCAACTCACCTGGACTCAAATCCTAGAGGCAGTAATAGAAATCCCAGAATCTCGGGGTGCCTGGGGAGCTCAGTCAGTTAGGCGTCCAATTTTGGCTCAGGTCCCGATCTCACGATTCATGAGTTCCAGCTGCACATCGGGCTCTGTGCTGATGGCTCAAAGCCTGGAGCCCGCATCATATTCTGGGTCTCCTTCTCTTTGTCTTTTTGTCTCTCAAAAATAAACATTAAAAAGAAATCCCAGATTCCTCATCCCAGGGGTCCGGTTCGAGAGACATTATGTCTGTCAACAAACGTTTAAAAAGTGCCTGCTGCATGTCAGGTCGTGCTGTGCTGAGACCCAGCAGTGAGCAAGACTGAAGGTCCCGCCAAGGTGACAGACCTTAGTCGCCACCTCTCCCAACCGTGTATTTACTGACTGTAATACCCGTGGGCTGTGAAGCACAGTGGAAATGAGGGGCTTGGAGTAAGTCTCAGTCAGCACAGAAGTGTTGTTGTGATTCCCGCAGGGAGACTCCCATTCTGACCGATCCTCCTGCCGGACATTTTGGGGGCTCATCCAGCATGGCCAGGGAGCCAGCCCTAGAAGGAAGGGAGACTTCCTCCCAGCTCCCTTGTCTCTCCTGCAGCTCTGCCAGCCAGGAATGTGGAGGGGAAGGAGAGGGATCCTAAGTGAGAACCCCGGCCACTGAGTCCCGCTGAGTTCCAGTTGGCTGCCACCAAGGTGAGTTGAGGGCCCCTCGTCCTGATCAGTCACACCCTGAGGCTGCATGGCTGGCCTGCCTTTATTCTGGGCTCACTGTCCTATGGTGACCCCCCCCCCCCATGATCCTCTTATACTGTCGCTCTCCTGCTCAGCACCCTTCTGGGAGTCCTTCCTGCTTAGAAAGTAAAATCCAGGTTTCTCAGCCCCACCCTGCAGGACCTGAGTCCTGCCGCCTTCCACAGCCTCTCCTCCGGTTCCCCTGCATAACCAAAACTCCTGTCCTGGCCTGGTGGTGAACTGTGCTCAGCCACCACCTGGTGCCTAGGTCGCTCAGTGGGTTAAGTATCCTGCTCTTGATCTCAGCTCAGGTGTCGATCTCAGGGTTCTTCTGAGTTGGGCTCTGCACTGGGCATGGAGCCAACTTTTTTTTTTTTTTTTAACTGTTTACTTATTGTTGAGAGAGTATGCAAGTGTGCAAGTGGGGAGAGGCAGAGAGAGGGGACAGAGGATCCGAAGTAGGTTCTGCACAGAGAGCCCAATGTGGGGCTCGAACTCAGGAACCATGAGATCATGACCTGAGCTGAAGTAGGACGCTTAACTGACTGAGCCACCCAGTCACACCCCCGGGCGTGAAGCCTACTTAATAAGAAGAGAGAGAGAAAGGAAGATGGCATCGAGAAGACACACAGACACCTCAGGCAGTCGTACAGCCCAGAGTGGACCCGGCACCACCTGTGAGGGCTCCTGCCCTCCCCCTCCTCACCTGGAAGTCGTACTGCGTCTAAGCCGCTGCTTACCAAGCAGTGTCCAGAAGATGCGGTGGGCAGAGGAGCAGCCAGGACACAGCGACAGGAAGCATTCGCCACATCTCCAACGTGGGAGCTGCAGGCAGGACCGTGGGGGAATAAGGAGGGCAGGAGGGTATGGCCGGGGACTAAAACCCTTCGCGGTCACGGCAGCTCCGTGCAGGGAGTGGGCCTCGTGGGTTCTGATCCAGACAAGCCAGCCGGCAAGACATACCGCTGAGCCTAGAGCAGGCAAACCGTGGAGACAGAAAGCAGAAGCTGGTGTGGGGCTGGGGTCGGCGGGGAGCCGGGAGGTGGCGTTTGGTGGGGACAGAGTTTCAGTTCTGCAGGATGGACTGAGTTCTGGAAGCAGATGGTGGTATTGGCTGTACAACAGTGTGAGTATGTTTAGTGCCACTGGATGAAGTGGCCTTTTTTTTTTTACAATTAAAAAAAACAGTGGGGGAAAAAACTACCATTGAGATGTCAGACGAATCTGCATCCAGACTTTGCATATCGTCCTGGCATTCAGTGACATTAAGGAGTTATACCGTTAATCCTGAAGTTTTCACAGGTGAAATCAGATACTGCCTAGGAGTAATTTTGAAATATTCCCTCCCAACCCCTCCCCCTTCTAAAAAAAAAAAAACAGGTGGGGAAGAGGTTTAATACACGAAACAGACCAATTTTTTTTAAGTTTGTTTAATTTTGAGATGAGGGAAAGCGTGAGCCGGGGAGGGGCAGAGGGGGAGAGAGAATCCCAAGCAAGCCCTGGGCCATCAGCGCAGAGCTTGATACAGAGCTTGAACCCACGAACCATGAGATCATGGTCTGAGCCGAGATCAAAAGTTGGACACTTAACCGACTGAGTGCCACAGGTGCCTCCTAACCAGACCAGTGTTAACAGGGACAGAAGTGAGGTGATGGGCACATGGTGGTCTGTCATGTGCAGATCTCCACTGTGTGTGTGAAAATTTCCATAGTAAAAATTTAAAAAGTCTTGAATGAACACTAAAAAGCAAAGGCCCAAGTAAGCAGATTTTAGGGACAGGCCGATGTGCATTGGAGTCCTGCCTGTGTGACCCTAAGGGGAACTCCTGTCCCCCTCTCCAAGATGCCGTGTATCTTGCCTACAAAACATGGCGATGCCCGGTGTCATCTCAGGGCTCCCAGGAGATGATTTTTGTCAAAGGCCTCATACATGGAGGGCAGGGTGCACCAAGTAAGCTACTGGGTCCATCCCTGACCCCAGGCCCATGGTCACCAACAGTGTGCTATATTGCGGGAATTTGTGACCCACAGGGAGGTAGCCATGGACTTCACCTTGGAGGACTGGGAGCAGCTGGGGCTGGACCAGGGGGACCTGTTCTGGGACACGGCGCTGGACAACTACCAGAACCTTTTCCTGCTGAGTGAGTGTCCGCTCCAGCCCCGGGGCCCAGTCCCTGCTCTGCTCTTTGGCCCCTTTGACCCACAGGATAAATTCTCGGCTCCCTAGTGCCTCAGAGCTGGCATAATGTAGCCCAGCAGGGCTCTGCTGGCCAGTTCTGTCCCCCGCCCCCACCCCCTCCTGGGCCACTGGCAATGCCTGGTGACCTTTTTCATTGTCCTCACCTGGGAGCAGGGGTGTGGACCTGGCATCTAATGGGTAGAGCCCAGGGTCGCCGCTGCGTATCCTGGATGCAAGGGCAGCCTCTACAGCCGGGGATTATCTGACCCCAAATGTCACCAGTGCTGAGGTTGAGAAAGCCCATCAGCCACACCGCCTGCTGCTCTGGCCCCGTCAGCACTTTTCCCTTCGTCCTTGCGGGGCTGACACTCAGGGTCTCTGCATTAGCCTTCCTGCCTCCAGCCTTCCTTTTTTAAGACTTCTTCTGTGACCTGTTCCCAAGTCCTCCTCCCCCGCTCCGCCAACCCAGCACTCCTGCGCGTTCTAACTGCCCATTTTATGCTCTGCCTCCCTCTGCTGGGACGGGCCGCTTCCTGAGGGCGGGGACTCTCCACTGGTGCGAATCGCTGGTGTGTCCCCGGTGTTTAGGACTAACGGCTCCTGCCACGGGGACTTACTGAACAGTGGCTCAGTAAAGGAACGAGGAGCAGGAGTTGCCGGGTGTCACGCTGCGCCAGCACTGAGGACTGGCCTTCAGTCTTGCAGTCACCCCACAAGTCCGACTCCCTGTTTTGACGGTCCCTTTGAAATCGAGGTCCGAGAGGGGGAGTCACCTTCCCAGCTGCGCAGGGGTTCCCAGAGGCCCCCTGTGTTCAGTGACTTAGGAGGAGGGGACTTGCAGGAGTCAGCATGTAGTCGTACTCACGTCCATGACGTCCTCCAGAGAAAGGACACGGCACGGGCGGCAAAGGGGAGACCAGAGCCCTCCCTCTGGCTGCGGTCCCACAGGGTGCGCAGTGGGGGCGCGAGTCATGTGAAAGGTCTGCTGGGGCCGCTCACTGGAGACTCAGCACCTGCAGCTCTTATTGGGAGCTGGCCACACAGGTGCCCTCTGCCTGGAATGTACCAAAATTCTAGACTCCCAGCTGGACAGTGGGTGTTCAGCATGACAGTTGAGGCACAGGGGGCCTCTAGTACTGGTTCGGGCATGCCGGAACCCTCCCGAGATCCAGGGTCCCAGACAGCGGCCCAGGGACAGCCTCGCAGTCTTTCTAAGCTCTCCTGAGCGTGTGCTGCAGAAGCAGCTTCGGGTGGCTTGGACCTCAGCATCCTTTCTCTAAACGACACCCCATGGCAAACGTACATCTCCCTTGAACCCTGCACACACTCGTGTGTCTATCCACGTGCCGTATCAGCTTCCTGGGGCTGCTCTGACAGATGCCACAGACGGCAGCGTAAAACAACACGTTTGCTCACCGACGGTTCTGGAGTTTGAAACGGGTGTGAGCGGGCTGTAGTCGGGCCGTTGCAGGGCTCGTTCCGTCCGGAGGCTCTTGTGCCTTTGCTCTTTCTCGGCGTCTAGAAGCGCCTGCATTGCTTGGCTCACGGCCCTTTCATTTTCAAGCTAGAAGGTGCTTTTCCTCCACTGTAGCACGTCCCCGCTGGGATTAGGGCTCTGCTCCCTTCCTTGAGCAGTTTGCCGAGGGCAGAGCGCAGGCATGTCCAGGATCTGGAAACCCAGCACGTTCCAGGAGGCCTTGGGCTCCATGGCTGGATGAGTCAGTACGTGCTTCTCCACCTGGCAGACTGCCCTTCCCTCAAGAGCTGTTGCAAGTCCTTTGTAACCCCAGCCCTGGCTTTCACAGCTCTGATCACCCTGGATTGTGATGACAGTCCCTCTCCTCCACTGGACTGGGAACCCTACAGGGAAGGCGTCCCCGGAGTCACCCGGAGTGGCACTTGGCCCTCAGGAGCTGTACGCTGGATAAAGCACTGAATGGTCATGAGAGCCAGAAGGTTCCTGCTGAGCAGCCCTGGCCCTTTGTGTCCCGGCTGATGACAGCGCTCTTCTTTCCCTGCAGACCCCTGCAAACCCAAACTGACCTGTCCAGATGGCGGCGAAGAGCTGGAGGCCGTGGCCAGGGAAAGCCCAGAATCGGAGGGCCTTGGTGAGTGGGCAGGGAGGGGGCAGGGGCTGGTGGGACATGGCCCTTTGTCTGCCCTCCATCTTTGGAACTTCTGTTTGGACCCCAAACATCCAGACATCTTGACCCTGGACTAACGCACTTCACTCTGCCGCGCGCTGGCTTCTGTCCCCCGTCCCGACAGGGGTGAGAACCCTTGTCTTGTGTCTGCCTGCCTCTGTGTTCAGCACGTGGCTGTCCTGGTGCCCTTCCTCTGTCCTCTTTTCGGTCCTTCCAGACTTAGCAGGAGGTGGCCTTCATGCCGAGTCCATGTCTCCACCTTCCTGCCCTGTGCCCGCCGAGCACCGCACACCCCCAGTCTGTTTCACCCCAGTCTGCACAAGTCTGCCCCAGAGGGCACAGCCCAGGGCTGCCTCTGCTAATAACTCAAGCCCAGGCCTGCTGCAGCCAAGAGCATTTGTTCTGCTCTGTCTAGGCCACGGTTCCTCCAGAGGGGACAGGTGAGGCAGGGAGGGTGTCATACTAGTTGACATGTCCCCAGTGGGAAAAGGCAAAGACAGGGGCCTTGCCTGGGGTGCGGGTGACTTTTCTCATGGTTACATCGTTAACATGAGACAGGCCCGAATCAGAGACCACAGTGTGGTGGCTGCGTGGCTCAGTCCAGGCCTCCACCACCCACCCAGTCATGGTGTAGCTGCGTTCTAGGCTCACCTCTCATGAGCTGGTGAACATGGACCCTCTGTAGCCTGGCGAGCACCCTGGTGTGTGTGCGTAGGTGACCAGCATGGACTCTTGCCACCTCAACAATATATGGGGGCACCTGGGTGCCCGGTCAAGCAGTCAGTTAAGCATCGACTCTTGGTTTTGGTTATGATCTCACAGTTTGTGAGTTCGAGCCCCACATTGGGCTCTGTGCTGACAGCATAGAGCCTGTTTGGGATTCTCTCTCTCCCTCTCTGTCCCTCCCCCGCTTACTCAACGCTCTCGTTCTGTCTCTCTGTCAAAATAAGTAAACAAACATTAAAAAAAAGTATGTGTTGTTTCCAGACACATGTAGCCACACCTTTACCAACCAAATCCGTTCCCCAGCAGTTATAATTGTACTGCATTAATATCATTTATATCTCCTTCCCTGTTGAACAGCGTCCTTCTCCAAAAAGTGGGCCATAGCCAATGGGGGTCATGGTAAAGAGTATCTAAGAGGCTCCCCTTCCCTATGGAGACCCTGCGGCTGCCCAGCTCTCCACTTAACCATCTTGGAAATGGGCTCTCTGTTTCCTGTGATGCCAGTCCTAGCCGGGTCACTACTTTGGCCCCTTCTTCATCACCCCCTTGAGGGACGGGCTTACCAAGGAGCCATCACCCGTTCTCCCTCTTGTCTGTGTTCTCATCCTGCAGCTCCTTACTTTTCACCCCAGAGGACAGGAGACATCTGCACTTTCCCTCTCTCAGACGTGGCTGAAGTCAAGAACTGTCCTCTGGCACAAGACTTCTTGGAAGAAGGACTCTCCCAGGAGATCATGGAGACATTGTCCAAGGATGGCCTCTGGAACTCCAGTCTGGGGAAGGCCTGTGTTGGTGAGACTTGGTTAGATAGTTTGCTGGGAGATCCAGAAAGTCTTCAGAAGTCTGACTTTGTTGCCAACAAGGAAAGTCCCACAGAATGCAGAAGTCCCCAACTCCAGAGAGACCTCGGTCCCGAGTCACTCCTTTCTGTGGGAGAGGATTCTGTGATGCTTGATCTTCCTGAAAAGAGCCCAGCACCAGCTGAGTCTCAGGAACATGGGACAGACTTTGGCTGTGACTTAGACCAGAGCCAGCAGAATCCTGTCCCGGGAGGCAAGAAACTGTATAAATGTAGTGAATGTGAGAAGAGCTTCAGTCAGAGTTACCATCTTATCCAGCACTGGGTCATTCATACTCGGGAGAAACCCGCTGTGCATCAAGAGTATGAGGAAGGTTTCAGCCAAATGTCTTGCCCCTTTGTGCCCCTGACGACTGACACGGGCTACAAAACCTGCCCACATGACGAGTGCGGGGAAGCCTGCGGTGAGAACACACAGCTGTGGGATCCGAAAATTCACCCTGGAGAAGAACCATGTAAGAATCAAGACAGTGACCCTCCATCAGATCTCGGCGCACAGCCTCCTGAGGACCAGAAACCCCAGACAGGTGATCAGTCCTACAAATGTAATGAGGGTGGCCAGGGTTTCAGCCAAACCTCTCATCTCACTCAGCATCAGAAGACCCACACTCAGAAACACTATGAATGTGCCAAATGCAAGGCGACCTTCAACTTCAGCAAATACCTTCTCCAACACCAGGAGACCCACGCTACGGAAACTACCTCCGAGAGTCAGGAATGTGGGAAGGGCGTCGAGCAGAGCTTGCTGCTCGTCGAACACCAGTCTATTCACACTGGAGAAAAGCCTTACGAGTGTGACCAGTGCGGGAGGCTCTTCAGGAATATCTCAACCCTGAAGGTCCACCAGAGGGTTCACAGTGGAGAGAAACCTTACAAATGCAATGAGTGTGGGAAAGCCTTCTACCGGAGCACTCACCTTAATGAACATCAGAGGATTCACACTGGCTACAGGCCCTATAAGTGTCATCAATGCATCAAGAGTTTCAGCCGGCCCTCCCACCTGATTCGACACCAGTCTGTTCATACCACAGGAATGTCCTACTGCTGTGACAGATGCAAGAAAACTTTCACCCATCATGAATACCTTGTCCAACACCAGAAGATGCATGCTATGGAGACCCTCCATGAGTGTCAAGAATGTGGCGAGCGCTTCTTCTGCAGCTCAACTCTAGCATGCCACCAGAGCGTTCACACCAGAGAAAAACAAGGACTTGATGAGAGCGGGAGTATCTTGGATCAGGACTCAGGACGGAGAGAACATTCAGGGATTGACAAGAAGCACTTTAAGTGTAACAAATGCGAGAAAACCTTCAGCTGCAGCAAATATCTGACTCAGCACGAGAGGGTTCACACCAGAGTGAAGCCCTTTCAGTGTGACCAGTGTGGAAAAGCCTTTGGCAAAAGTACACAGCTCCTTCGCCACCAGAACATCCACTCTCGAGCAAGGCCGTATGAATGTGGGGACTGTGGGAAGACCTTCATCCGCAGCGCTTCCTTCACAAAACATCAGTCCACCCACAAGAGTGAGCACACCTTTACGTGTAATGAATGTGGAAAGACCTTCAGCCAAAGTGCACACCTCGCAGAACATCAGTTAACTCACAGCGAGGAGGAGAAACTCTTTAAATGTAGCAAGTGTGACAAAGCCTTTCCCCAAAGTAACTGCCTCACTCAGCATCAGAGAACTCCTGCTGGAAAGAAGTCCTTTGAGTGTGATGAATGCAGAAAATCATTCCATCCGAATTCATGTCTTTCAGAGCAGCAGAGAGATCACACAGGTGAGAAACCCCACAAATGCAGTGACTGTGAGAAAACCTTCAGCCTGGGTGCTCAACTTCTTCAACACCGGAGAGTTCACACCAGGGAAAAGCCTTACGTTTGTCAGAAATGTGGGAAAGCCTTCAGCCATAACTCGTGCCTTTCTGTTCACCAGCGAGTTCACACTGGAGAAAAGCCTTATGTTTGTTCGGAATGCGGGAAGGCCTTTAGCCAGAGCTCATGCCTTTCTGTTCACCGGAGAATTCACACTGGGGAAAAGCCTTATGCGTGTGCTGAATGTGGGAAAGCCTTTTCCCAGAAAGCAAATCTGATGCAGCATGAGAGAATTCACACTGGGGAGAAGCCTTATGCCTGTAGGGTGTGTGGAAAAGCTTTTGGCCTCAGCACCCATCTCAATCAGCACCAGAGGGTTCATGCCCAAGAGAAAATGTAGCAATGTCGGTATTGTCAGAAAGCCCTCTGCTGCAGGTCTCCGTAGACATCAGCAAGTTCATACTTGATGGTAACAAGGAGTTACTTAGCAATAAGCAACAAGTAGCAATGCTACAGGGTCCCAGCAGCAGCAATAGGGTTCCAGACATCTAAACACATTCATCTGAGCTCTAAAGCTGAAATTCACACTGTAAGCTCCTTCCCCACCAAATAAATACATCTCTTTATTAATAAGGAGCAATTAGAAAATTTGCACACCTGAGTTTCATGAAAACACAGTAATTGAGAGGCTGTGTAGAATGACAATTCAGTGGTAGACTTGAGCCAGTCAGCTGGGTTAAATCCCAGCTCTGCCATGTGCTACCTGAGTGATCCGGGGAGAGCCCTGGGACTTCCTAGGGCCTCAGTGTGCTCATCTGTAAAGGGGCACAATATAGTTAGCTACCTCAGAAGGCTGTTGTGAAGATTAATAGATGTGAAGATACACTTAGAACTGAGTGTCCAGTACATAGTAAGTACTCACCAGATGTGAGCTACAAGTCCTCATGACATACAACAAATAGGTTAAAAAAGGGAGGGAAGAGTTAGCAATCCTCCATTTACTACAGTTAATGTTCTTACTAATACTATGCACAGCTTTCATTTTGAGTTTTTCTCCAAAATGCCTCTGGCTAAGTTTAGTCTCCAAAACACAGCACCTTGCTCTTTGAAAAAATAAAGCGGGGGGTGGGGGTTGGTGCCTAGGTGGCTCGTTTGGTTGGGCATCTGACTTTGGCTCAGGTTATGATCTCCAGTTCATGGATTTGAGTCTCGTGTTGGCATTTCTGCTGACAGCTCAGAGCCTGGAGCCTGCTTCAGATTCTGTGCTCACTCTCTCTGCCCCTCCCCTGCTTGCACTCTGACTCTCTCAAAAATAATCATTTAAAAAAAATGTTAAGTCTAACTTTCCCTTCCCTCTTCTCTGTTGCAGTATTTTCTTAACTAACCCACAGAAGCCAAGAAGAGTATGTAAACTAACACCAAATAGCTAGAACTTTGCTATCCTGACTCTAGAACCTCACTCAAGGGACACTCTCTACATAACACATATCACCTCTTCTCGTAATTTTCTTCCCCGCTTAAAGTTGGTTCTGTGGTATGAGACCTAGTGTGTGGTGGGAGTGCCCAGTATGCGGCAAGCCCTGGCCTGGCTCTGAAACTTCTGGAATCAAAGGGAAGCGGATGGCCCCATTTCCACAGAGAACCACCGTTCGTTGACAAGTGACATCTTAAAATGCCACATTCCCTCCTGTCACAGCAAGTTCTGGGACCGTGAAGCGTTGCTGGAGAGCCTGGGGAGGTGCCGTCCTCCCTGCTGGCGCCCGCAAGCCAGCTGCTCAGCGTCAGCCAGGCCTGTTCTCCAGCTCAGACACCGGGCACAACCATGTGCCCTCTTGACGGCACCTCCTCAGCTCTGGCTCTTTGTGTCCCACCGAGTGGCCTGGTCACATGTCTGCTGAAGCACAAAGAGAACTTTCTGAAGACACTGACCCTTTTGATACCATTCATAGTTTTGGTGCTAAAGAAGTTTAGGAGTATGTGCTCTGAGTTCTTGAGCCTCTTCAGCCTTGAAACTTGGGCGTCTGGGGGGCTCAGTCGGTTAAGCGTCTGGCTTCGGCTCAGGTCATGATCTCACGGTTCGTGGGTTTGAGTCTCATTATCAGGTGAGCTCATGCCCCGCTTTGGGGGAGCCCAGCATCTCACCCCCGCCCCCACCCCCTTGCTCACTTGTGCCCACTCTCTCTCTCTCAAAAAAAAAACAAAAACCAAGAAACAAAAATCCTTGCATTTTGAGCTCTGCTGGTTGGTTTTGTTGTTGAAACTGGGAACTCACAGGCTCGCCTTGGGCCCACACCACAGCACGGAGCGTATTGGTTTTCAAAGGGCCAAAACCCTGAACTCCCTGCACGGTCCCTGCCGTCAGATCGCTGTGTCATCTGAGCGACAGGCCTGTTCTGTACCACAGAGCAGGCCAGAGGCAGGAATCCAAACAGATAAGTTTGTTCAACGAGAGTTTTGACACCAAAGACGGGGGTCAGACGTCCTGTGGGAAATCGGCAGCCGCGGCGGGCGGGCTCTGTAACCACTGACGTGTGTGCTGTGGGCCGGCGGAGGGATGACTCGTGTGTATGTGTTGGTTTGCTGATTAAAGTTTTTGAGTTGGTATGTGTCGGTGGCTTTCTTCGGCCTGGTGCTGCGTACCTGGCCAGATGTTGGGCACGCAGAGGGCCCTGTTCCTGCCCAGTAGAAGAGAAGGGCTTATGATGGTAAAAGCTGCCCCGTGAGGAGGGACAGTTGTGTCTGTTTTCCCGAAGCGCTGGTGGGGCACAGAGCACCGGGGAACCATATGATTTCGGCCGGTCTCCGTTACATCATCAGACAACACTTCATCCTAGTGTTCGTTCTCAGCGACCCTGACCGGGGAGGCAGCACGACAGCCTGTCGTTCTCTCTAGTCACAGAAACACAGCAGTCCTCAGGCTCAGACAGTCACTGGAGCTAGAAATTAGTGTCACTTTCCTCCCTTGGTCTTTACTTTAGTCCCTCATCCCACCCTTTCTGTAATGACAGGTGCTAGTTTCCGGCTCAATGGCAGTCGCAGAAAGTCCTCTTTAGAAATAAATCGATTTGGGGTGCCTGGCTGGCTCTGTTGGAAGAGCATACAACTCAATCTCCGGGCTGTGAGTTCAAGCCCCATGTTAGGTGTAGGGGTTACTAAAAAAATACACTAAAAAGTTACCTAAGTCAAAAAGGGAGCTGACTTAAAGGGACATGTACGGCACACGTTTATGGCAAGGAATTGACAGTGGCATATAATTGAATATCCTTCTGGTCACCTGAGTGAGGAAACACCCTTAACACCTTGCGTCTCCCCATCTCCTCAGCCGGAGCAGGACTCCGCCTCTGCACTTGGGGCAGACAAGGCAAGTTTCCGCTGCATTTTACTTCTAGCAAACTTCTATTCATGGCAAGTGAGACTGGCTGTCCACTCACAGTCGTGGTTGAAAGGTTTAAGGGGTGTCGATTGAATTAAGTGGGTTGGGAGGGTCCTGGCACAGGCAGCTGGCATCTTGGGCAGAAGGGGGCCACTCTGTGAACCCAGGCAGGGGGCAGTACACGGATGCCTAATGTTGGGTAGACCCTGCTCTAAGAAAACGACCTAGGAACCCACTGTATAAAAAAGATGAAAGTGGGGGTGTCTGGGAACCCACTGTATAAAAAAGATGAAAGGGGGGTGTCTGGGTGGCTCAGTCGGTTAAGCATCTGACTTCGGCTCAGGTCATGGTCTCACATTTTGTGACTTCGAGCCCCATATCCGACTGTGTTGACAGCTCAGAGCCTGGAGCCTGCTCCGAATTCTGTGTCTCCCTGTCTCTCTGCCCCTCCCCTTAAAAATAAATACACATTAAAAAAGATGAAAGTGGATGTGCCTGACCGAAGGGGTATGAGGAACAGTCCCACCCCCACTACTGCCCCAGCCCCAGGGCACTACTGAACAGCTTGCAAACCTCTCTTTGAGAGGAGTTTTCCATGCTCCCTTGAAACAAGCAGGAAGCCCTTGGACAATATCCCAGGCTGGGTTGATCGCTGCTCGGAGCAGCCGACAGAAATCTTGTGGTGCTCCCTGCCTGGGGGACTCCCCCGGGGGCTGGGAAGAGCAGTACTCCTGAAGGAAGTGGCTTCCACCATATCCCACCGTGACCCAAATGACCAATCTCCCATGCACCTCATGGACGCTGGGGTACAAGATGAAAGCTGTTGGCACCGCTGGTTACAGTGAACGCCTATCACTCACCTTTCTGAGACCCCCCCCGCTTCGCCTCCCCAACAGCCCTGCCCTCTCTTGGCGACACGTGTAGTTCTGTGCCCCCTATATTCCGTGCCCAGTTCTACGCAAAAAATATACGCCCTAGTTTGGGCAATCAGCCGTTCCCTTCCCCGGCCATTGTGATTGATTAGAAATGGGCACTACCTAAGCTGGGCCAAGCACAGTGAATCTCAGAACCTCTGCTAAAGGGCATCTGGGTGGCTCAGTGGTTAAGTATATGACTTGATTACAGCTCAGATCATAGTCCTACAGTTTGTGGGGTCGAGCCCCATATAGGGCTCTGCACTGACAGTGTGGGGCCTGCTTAGGATTGTCTTTCTCAAAGTGAATAAAACATTTATTTTTAAACGTTTTAAAATTTATTTTTGAGAGCAGGAAAGGGGCAGAGAGAGGGGAAGAAGATCCAAAGCAGGCTTTGTGCTGACAGCATCAAGCCCAACATGGGGCTCAAACTCATGAACAGTGAGATCATGACCTGAGCTGAAGTCAGACACTCACCCGACTTAGCCACCCAGGCACCCCAATAAATAAAACATTTTTCAAAAAAGCATCTGACTCTTGATTTCTGCTTGGGAGATGGTCTCATGGTTTTGAGATCAAGCCCCGGGTTGGGCTCTGTGCTGGGCATGCAGCCTGCTTGAGATTCTCTCTCTCCCTCTCCTTCTGCCCCTCCCCCTTCCTCTCTCAAAAAAAAAAAAAAAATCCATGGAGCAATTGCTGGTGCAGCCACCTAGAGCTGCTAGGCATGGACGGTAGTGGGTCAAACACTGCCCAGAACTCACACTCATCTGGAAACACAATGTAACCTTATTTGGAAAGAATTAATAAAGGATTGAGATGAGATCATACTGGGAATAGGGTGAGCCTGAGAACCTACTATGTTGTACGCAGTGCTCTGGGTGCTGGGGACACAGCGGTGAAAGACACGCATGGACCTCGCCGTCAGGGTGTCGGGGGCAAGCAGTAGACAGGAGACCTATCAGAAGAAATTATGATACATGCTATGAACAGGCGAGGGGGCTGAGACAGAACCAAAAGAGCAACTCTGATCAGGAAATATAATAGCTTGAGACCATAAATGTGCAATAAAATGCACATAAATCTCAAGTGCATTGGAAAGATATACAGCAAAACCTTGGTGTGCAGGCATAGTTCATTCCAGAAACATGCTTGACACCCAAAGCACTTCTATAGCAGAGCAAATCTAAGAACCGTTGGCTCAGTTGTGATCATGTGACATTGGGCGTCACCTACTACTTGTATTGCAAGGCATCGCTCGTTTATCGAGTTAAAATTGATTGGAAACGTTTGCTTGTCTTGCGGGACACTCGCGGACCACATTTACTCACAATCCAAGGCTTTACTGTATTCACATATAGCAGCTGGGGGTTGTCCTACCTGTAGATTTCTTCTTTCTAGTGTTCATGACCATCTGAGTTGGGGTTTTCTTGTACTTGCTGTTGAAGGCATCCTGAAGTACCAGGAGAAACAGGATGAACGCTTTGTTTGGGTCCTTTTGGCTACTTGAGTAAGTACATTATCTCTGTAGTTTGAGCTATTTTTGAGTTTTCTGTTCCTTGAAACCCAAAGCATCCTTGGTAATATAGTCTTAAACTATTCTCATTTTTTAAAAATAAGTAAACAAGACAGTAGCAAAGACAAGAATAAAAATTAGCTTCTTTCTTTCTTTCTTTCTTATATTTTATTTTTATTTTTGAGAGAGAGACACAGAGAAGAGCACGAGTAGGGGAGGGGCAGAGAGAGAGGGAGACACAGGATCCAAAGCAGGCTCCAGGCTCTGAGCTGTCAGCACAAAGCCCAATACGGGGCTCGATCTCATGAACCATGAGATCATGACCTGAGCCAAAGTTGGATGCTTAACTGACTGAGCCACACAAGCACCTGAAAATTAGCTGCTTTTAGACTAAAAATCCAAGTATTCTACATTAGCATGTTAGTACAAGTGTGGGGGTGAGACTTTGTGAAGAGAGTGGGCTAAATGTGCTAGGAAATGTACATACTACATGGTGGAAAATATTAGGAGGAGGGGCTTAAAGATGCTACCTGCTGGCTTTGAACATGGAGGGGGCCACAAGCCAAGGAATGCAGATGGCCTCTAGAAACTGAAAATTCATACCATAAGACATGTTTAAAAATGCAGAGGGAGGGGCACCTGGGTGGCTCAGTCTGTTGAGTGTCCGACTTTGGCTCAGGTCATGATCTCATGGTGAGTTTGAGCCCCACATTCAGTTCTCTGTTGTCACCATGGAGCCCATTTCAGATCTTCTGTCCCCTGCCACCCGCACCTCCCCCACTTGTGCACTCTCTTTCAAAAATAAAAATAAATAAACATTGGGGCACCTGGGTGGCTCAGTAGGTAAAGCATCTGACTTCAACTCAGGTCATGATCTTATGGTTCGTGGGTTCGAGCCCTGCATCAGGCTCTGTGCTGACAGAGAGACTCAGCTCAGAGCCTGGAGCCTGTCTTCAGATTCTGTCTCCCTCTCTCTCTGACCTTACCCTGTTCATGCGGTCTCCATCTCTCTCTCTAAAATAAATAAAACATTTAAATTAAAAATAAATAAATATTAATAAAAGTAAAAATTCAGGTAGAATAAAAATCTAATTGTCAAAAAGTCATAAAAGTACTAGAATATATAGGATAATCTTTATCATAATCTTGGAGGTCAGGAAGGCCTTTCTTAGAATGATAGTAGGCCGAAGAACTAGAAAAGAAAATACAAATAGATTTGAATACCTAAAAAATTTTGAATTCTATATAGCAAAATACATCACAAACACAATTGAAAGAGCAATAACAAACGGGGAGAAGATATTAGTAACATATATGCCAGGTGAATGTGTGTAATACATAAAGATGTGCTCCTATAGATCCATACAAAAAGGCAGCCCAATTAAAAGTGGGCAAAGTACAGAAAAAAGCAGTTCAAAGACCAAATGCCAACAAACACATAAAAGATCATTAATCTCACTATTGAGAGGACATATTTACTTGTTAGATTAGGAACATTTTTAAAAGGCTAATGCTGAGTAAGTTTTGAAGAAAGTGGGGGAACGGGGAAATAGGCATTTGTATACCCTTCCAGGAGTCCTGGGAACTGGCTCGTCCTTGTTTGAAGGATTATTTAGCAATAATTATCAAAATTTTAAACGTGGACATTCTATGGTCCCACAAGTTTATTTCTAGGAATTCATCTTATGGAGATATTTTGCACAAGTGTCAAATAGTAAATGTCCAGTGATGGAAAAGAAAATAAAAATAATCTCAGTGTCAATTAATAGGGATTGGTTAAATAAATTCAAGAAACCCTAGTAGGAAGTATTATGCAGTTGTTAAAAATGAGGATACATATATATGTTTTATATGCACATATAGGTGTTTTTTTGCATTGTCATTATACCAAGTGAAACAGTGAAAAAAGTCACTTCTAAAATCATATGCGTGGGGGCGCCTGGCTGGCTCAGTCAGTAGAGCATGTGACTCTTGATCTCGGGGTTGTGGATTCAAGCCCCATACTGGGTGTAGAGATGACATAAACAACATACAAATCTTTAAGAAAAATATGTGTGGTATACCATACAAATTGTATACTATCTTTATGTGGCTAAATCTTGGGAATGAAGATTTATAGAAAGCCATAGCTTTCATTTTTGTGTTCTCTGAATTATTCACCACAAACAAGTATTTCCTCAACCACGAAAGGAGTCATACATTAAAAGGAGTACATGGGAAGACTTTTAAACATGGTAATAGTTACCACGGATGATGTTGGCCAGATGCAGTCCCATCCGCCGTTAGTCAGGATGCCAGCTGATGCAGAACTTCTGGGAAGCCATTGGTCCACGTGACTGGGATCCTTGAAACATTCTTTCTTTGACCTATGACCTCCCTGCCAGGATTTCACTTGGAAACTAGAAGGTGCTCAGCCAAAGACTTGAGTAGATGGGATGTTTATAAAAGTCAAAAACTAGGAACAACCAAAATGTTCAATAGGGGATTGGCCAATTCACTGGCTGAATAAACATACACTATGCAACGCCCTTCCCCCCCACAAACATCTGGCTGTTAAAGATTATTTGATGGCATGGGTAAATCATGATATTTAAAGACAGGGGCCCATGATATAAAGTTAAATAAATTAGAAGTATGCCAAATGGAGCTGCTCTGGAAAACAGTATGGAGGTTCCTCAAAAAATTAAAAATAGAACTAGCCTACGACCCAGAATAGCACTGCTAGGCATTTACCCAAGGGACACAGGAGTGCTGATGCATAGGGGCACATGTACCCCAATGTTCATAGCAGCACTTTCAACAATAGCCAAATCATGGAAATAGCCTAAATGTCCATCAACTGATGAATGGATCAAGAAGATGTGGTTCACCTACACAATGGAATACTACATGGCAATGAGAAAGAGTGAAATCTGGCCATTTGCAGCAACATGGATGGAACTCGAGGGTGTTATGCTGAGTGAAGTAAGTCAGGCAGAGAAGGACAGATACTGTATGTTTTCACGGATATGTGGATCTTGAGAACTTAACAGAAGACCACGGGGGAGTGGAAGGGGGGGGAAAGTTACAATCAGAGAGGGAGGGAGGCAAACCATAAGAGGCTCTTAAATACAGAGAACAAACTGAGGGCTAATGGGGGTGGAGGAGAGGGGAAGGGGGGTGATGGGCATGGAGGAGGGCACTTGTTGGGATGAGCACTCAGTGTTGTGTGGAAAGCAATTTGACAATAAATTATATTTAAAAATAATAAAATGATTTTTAAAAAAGCAGTATGCTAAATGGTATATTCAGTATACCCCAGATGTATTTTAAGCATATATGATATTAAAAAGTTTTTAAAGTAGCAGAAGTATATCCAAATGTTAACAGTTATCTCTGGGGAGCATTGAACTTTGAATAAAATCTGGATTTTCCGGATCTTCTAAATTTCCTATAAGAAGCATGTATTTATTTTTATAATAATAAACATTATTTTAAGAAAGAAATATTATATATATGGAATGTGCTCAATCCCAATAGGACACAGCATAGCTTCTGAGCCTGACTATGTGGGCTTGAATCCGTCTTCCATTAGCTTATAGCTGTGAGGCTCTGGCTACTTCATCTCCCTGTGCCTCAGTGTCCTCACCTATAAAATGGGATAATACAGCCCTGAACAGGTGGGATTGTTAGAGGAATGAGGACTCATAATGTACCAAGGTGCTTGGGACAGAATTAGGCACACAGTTAAGTTACTGAAAACAGTAACCACTTTACACGTTTGACATAGGAAAAAATTATGATCAGTGCTCGTAAAAGTGTGGTGGAAATGCGGTCCTCATGCCCGGCTTGCCGGACGGACGAGGTCCAGCCCATCTGGAAAGCAATCTGACAAAACACTCCAGTAATCAGGAAAATGACTGGGATCTCGTTCCTGTTATTTCCATCCGGGAATATGACGTGGAGAAATAATCTCCTCTGGAGAGAGGAAGGAAGGATGGAAATGCTCATTATGACACTATTCATAACTGGGGAAACTGGTGAACAACCCATCCGCCAGGGGCTTAGAACACAGCCTACAAGGGGGAATGGATTTGTAAATCATTTCACACCTGCCAATGAAATATTAGCCCAAATAATGAGGAGTATGAAGTGTCTGTAGTTACAAAGGACAGTGTTCATAGTATAAGGACAAATCAGAGAGGCCAACATTGTCCCTACACTCTGATCACAATGAAATAAAACAACATTTATTTTAAAATGATATTAGCGGCGCCTGGGTGGCTTAGTCGGTTAAGCGTCCGACTTTCACTTAGGTCATGATCTCGCGGTTCGTGGGTTCGGGCCCCGCGTCGGGCCCTGTGCTGACTGCCAGCTCAGAGCCTGGAGCCTATTTCAGAGTCTGTATCTCCCTCTCTCTCTGCCCCTCCCCTGCTCACGCACACATGCTCTCTCTCTCTCTCTCAAAAACAAACATGTTTTAAAAATAGAAAAATTAAAATGGTTGTAAATATGTGAAACGTATTCAGTATTTAAGCCAACTGCGGATTTTGCCATGAAATTTGTAGCTTAAAGTTTCAAAGGAAACTAAAATCATCTAGTGTTTACATTCAGCTAGTTATGTAGCTTGTGCCCTAAAGGGTTAATCTTTCCAGCTGTGTGTTTTTTTTTTCTCCTTCAATTTTCAGGCTCCAATTTAATGAATGATCGATAAATTTGAAAAGTTCAAAGGGACCTTATGAAAGATATCAGATGGAGGGGTGCCTGGGTGGCTCAGTCCCTTAAGTATCCAACTTCAGCTCAGGTCGTGATCTCATGGTTTGTGAGTTTGAACCCCAGCTGTGCTGACAGCTCAGAGCCTGGAGCCTGCTTCGGATTCTGTGTCTCCCTGTCTCTCTGCTTCTCTCCTGCTCATGCTCTCTCTCTTCCTCGCTCTCAAAAAGGAATAAACATTAAAAAGAAAATTAAAGAGATCAGATAAAGTCACATTCCATTTACACCACCTTTGGGGACACTGTAAGGTTGAGACATGGGAGAGGGAAGCTGAGATTTTAGAGGGAAGCTCCAAAAATGATCAGAAACTGTCCCGGCCGGTGCCACCTCTTTGTAGGAAATAGAGAAACCAAAGCTCGCACAACTTGGGGTGAGGGCTCCTTCCGGGGAAGGAGGGGGTTACCGGAGCGGACGCAGGCTGAACCGAACCCGGCCGCAGGCCCACAGTCGGGCTCCCTTCTCAGGCTTCCTGGTCAGCAGGCGTCCTCTGATCAAAGGCCAGCTGTGCGCTCCAAGCCACTGCCTTCTCGAAATCCTCGCGGGCGTAGGCGTCGCGCACCGTGCGGGGCGTCCGGTGTTGAGGCAGGTGTGAACCGCGGCTGAAATCCTCCCCGCGCTCCCTGCGCACACAGCGTCGGCCACCCGCGTGAACCTTCTGGTGTTGAATCAGGTGTGCAATCTGGGTGTAGGCGTTTCCACAGCTGTCACATTCATAGGGCTTCTCTCCCGTATGGATCCTCCGGTGCTGAGCAAGGTGGACGCTCTGGCTGAAGGCCTTGCCGCACTCCTTACAGGCGTAGGGCTTCTCGCCAGTGTGGACTCTCCGGTGCTGAGTGAGGGACGAGTTGTGACTGAATGTCTTCCCACACTCTTTACACGGATAGGCCTTCTCGCCCGTGTGGATTTTCTGATGCTCGATAAGGTGGGTGCTGCGGCCGAAGGCTTTGCCACACTCCGCGCACTCGTAAGGTTTCTCTCCAGCGTGAACCCGCTGGTGCTGGAGGAGGTGGGAGATCTGGGTGTAGGCCTTCCCGCAGGCCGCACACGCGTACGGCTTCTCCCCGGTGTGAGTCCTCCGGTGGCGCGTCAGCGAGGAGTTCTGGCCGAACGTCTTCCCGCACTCGCAGCACTTGTAGGGCTTCTCACCGGTGTGAACCGTGCGGTGTTGAGCGAAGGACGACGTGTGGCCGAAGGCCTTTCCGCACTCCTTGCACACATAGGGTTTCTCGCCCGCGTGAACGCTCTGGTGCCTCATGGGTGGGAAATCTGTGTGTACGCCTTCCCACACTCGCGACACGCGTAGGGCTTCTCGCCGGTGTGAATCCTCCGATGCTGCGTCCGGGAGGAGCTGTGGCCGAAGGCTTTGCCGCACTCGCGACACGCGTCGGGCTTCTCGCCCGTGTGGACCCGCTGGTGCTGCGACAGGGACGAGCTGTGGCTGAAGGCCTTGCCGCACTCGGTGCACCTGTAGGGCCGCTCCCCGGTGTGGATGGCCTGGTGCTGGCTCAGGGACGACGCGTGACAGGCCTTGCCGCACTCGCCGCAGCTGTGGGGCCTCTCGCCCGAGTGGCTCTTCCGGTGGCGCGTGAGGTGCGACACCTGCGAGTAGAACTTGCCGCACTGGTCGCACTCGTAGGGCTTCTCCCGGGTGTGGCACCGCCGGTGTTTGAGGAGCGAGGAGCTCTGCGTGAAGGCCTCGCCGCACGCGCCGCACGCGTGCGGCTTCTCGCGCGTGTGAACCACGCGGTGCCGGACGGGAGGGCCGCGGGCGAGCGCCCTCCCGCAGCCGCACTGGGCGCGCCCGCGGGTGTGGACTCTCCCGCGGGCTGCAGTCGGGCGGGACACGAGGCCTCGCCGCACTCGGCGCAGCGACGCGCCTTCTCCGCCGACATCCCGGCGCCTCTCCCCGGGCGCGCCTGCGGGCCCTCCCGCGGGCCCCGCGCTCCCGGGGGCCGGGGCCCGGGGCTCGGCGCGGGCTCGCCGCCGCCTCTGCCCGCAGACGGCTTCCTCGCGAGAGGAACAGGGGCGTCAGGGGCGTCGCCCGCTCCGAGCGGCCGCTGCACGGCCAGGAGCGCCCCCCTCCGGCGAGTCCGCGCAGCGCCCCCCAAACCCCCGACACCTTGGCCGCGGCGGAAGCGGCCTCCTGCGAAAGGCTCTTTCTCACCAGTGCCTCCTGGGCCGGTGCAGAGCTTGGCTCCAAGTCTGGAAGAAACAGAAACCGTGAAGAGCGCCCAGGTCGGGACAAAGGAAGCGGATTGCATAGCACCGGCTCTACGCGTTCCAGGGGCGCCTCGGGGGCGGGGGACGGGCTCGGTCGGTTAAGCGTCCGACTGCCGCTCAGGTCGTGATCTCGCGGTTCGTGGGTTCGCTCGAGCCCCTTGGCAGACAGCTCAGAGCTTGGGGCCTGCTTCGGATTCTGTGTCTCCCTCTCTCTCTAACCCTCCCCTGCTTGCACTCTGTCTCTCGCTCTCTCAGTAATACAAATAAACATAAAAATTTAAGAAAATGACAGTTTCACAGTTTATGTTGCTGTTTCAAAAGACATGAGACAGATTCTTGTTGTGGCCTCAATATATAAATATAAATATACGATTGAGTTTTGTATGTTTATGTACATGTGAATCTGTGTATGCATGTGTGTGGTGGGCTGGAGGGTTTTCATTTATTACATTGATTTTTTGATTGTGATAAAACACATACAACATAAAACACGGCATTTAAATCGTTTACAGGCGGACGGTCCAGTTGCATATACACATTCACACTGTCGTGCCGCCGTCACCACTATCCGGAACTTTTTCATCTTCCCAAACTGACACACTGAACCCAGTAAACACTAACTCCTGTGCCCCTTCCCCAGCCCCCACCAACCACCATTCCACTCTGGCTCTATGATCTTGCCTACTCTAGGCACCCCATGTAAGCGGACTCATACGATGTGTCTCCTTTTGCGTCTGGCTTATTCATGCTTTTATTATACACTTTTGTAATTTTAAAATAAGTAAAGATTTGGGGTAAGATGTTAAAAGCAGGGGCATCAAGATGGTTCAGTCGGCTGAAGATCCGACTCTTGATTTGGGCTCAAGTCATGATCCCAGGGTCGTGGGATGGAGCCCTCCATGATGAACATGGAGGCTGCTTAAGATCTCTCCCCCTCCCTCCCTCTCTATCTACCTATCTCTCTCTCCCTCTGCCCCCCTCCCCCGCTGTACTCTCTCTAAATTCAAATCAAATCAAATCAGATAAAAGTAACTTTTTTGACAAATAAGCAGGATAATGGGGAGATTTCCATTTTCTGGGTTATTTCTTCTTTAGATCTTCAATGTTTCTGTGATGAACACAAATGACTTTAATTTGATCAAAAGATACCAATAAATATTGAATGTATGTGAGAATTTACAGCACAATCTCGCAATCTGGAGAAAGGGGAGTTTAGAGAAGAGATGATAAGCAGGAAGCAGAGCCATTTTGGATCTGTTGAAGGGGACTGATTTTTTGATGTTAGTAGATTTGTTCATGGATACCTATTTAATAGAATTTTTCAAAAAAATTTTAACTGTTTTATTTATTTCTGAGAGACAGGAAGACAGTGTGAGCAGGGGAGGGCCAGACAGAGAGGGAGACACAGAATCTGAAGACAGGCGACAGGCTCCGAGCTAACTGTCAGCACAGAGCCCGATGCGGGGCTCGAACCTACAAACTGTGAGATCATGACCTGAGCTGAAGTCAGATGCTTAACCAACTGAGCCACCCAGGCACCCCTATTTAATACGCTTTTTAAATTTTTTTTCTTTCATAGTTTATTGTCAAGTTGGTTTCCATGTAACACCCAGTGCTCATCCCAACAAGTGCCCTCCTCCATGCCTATCAGGTTTTTAATTTTTTAAAGTTTATTTATTTTCAGAAGGAATGAGTGTGTGTGTGTGTGTGAGAGAGAGAGAGAGAGAAAGAGAGAGAGAGAGAGAGAGAAGGAGGGAGGGGCAGAGACAGAATCCCAAGCAGGCTCCATGCTGCCAGCACAGAGCTTGACATGGGGCTCGATCACATGAACTTTAAGATCGTGACCTGAGCTGAGATCAAGAGTCAGATGCTTAACCAACTGAGCCACCCAGGAGCCCCCATGGGATACCTATTAACTGTATAGTTGTTACTTGCTAACCACAGTGCTGGGGGTACAGGCCTCCGTGCTGAACAAACATCTGACCCTTGCCCTCAGAGAGGGGAAGGGGCAGCCTTGTATTTAGACATTTTGGACACACCCTCCTTGTCTCCATCTCATCCCTGCCCTTGAAGAACCACTCTTCGCCTTTCCATGTCGTCTTGGTGGGGCTGTAAATCACAGTCTCCCCCACCCCCATTTAAGGAATAGGCATGAGACCCAGGAGGGCCAGTTAGAATACTCTATCCCCAAAACCAGGATAATTGGTTCAAGATCCAAACAGAGCCAATCAGAGTCTTCCTTGAGACTGATATCTCAAGGTGTTGCTAGGCAGAATATAAGTTTGAGTCCACAGGGAGCAATATTGACTGCCACTTGGAAAGGCCTGAGGATAGACTGAAGCTAGAAACAGACAGAATCAACACATGGGGGGAATGAGGTAAGGAGAGAGAGTACAAGTGAGCCCTGACAACACCACTTACTATGGCCTTAGATTCATCTATACCTAGTCTTACACCACAACACTTTCCACTTACATGGGTCCAAAAAACTCAATTTTACCTAAGCCCTTTTGATTCTTTACATGCAAAAGAGTCTAGACTAATACATCAGGTAATCACGATATTAGTAATAGGATAACAATTACTATTGCAATAGGTAACATTTATTAAATGCTTATTAGGTACCAGGCACTGTTCTAAGGTTGTTCTATCTAGTAACTGATTTAGTCCTCAAAAATAATTCAGTGAGGTGGGTACTAGTAGCATCCCTACTTTATAAATGAGGAAATGACGTTAAGTCACTTACCCACCGTCACATAGCCCGTCAGTAGCAGAGCAGGGATCTGAACTCAGAAAGTCTGGCTCCAAAGCCCATACTCTTAACTAAAACAGGAATGAACACAGTAATAGCAGCTCCATCAAGGAGCTGTGTAAACACTGAGAAGGGGCAGGTCACTCAGCCTGGAAGTCAGGGAAGACCTCCTGGATGAGGCGATCTATAATCTTCGTCTTGAGGAACATGGTGTTTGCCAGGAAGACAAAGCTGGGAAGAGTGTTCCAGGGAGGAGGATCATCATGTGTGAAGGCTCAAAGGTAGGAACACACATTCAAGGTGTTTTTCAGGTAGAGGGGCGCCTGGATGGCTCAGTCGGTTAAGTGTGTGACTCTTGGTTTCGGCTCAGGTCATGATCTCACGGTTCATGAGTTTGAGCCCTGTCCTGGACTCCCCACTGAAGGTGCAGAGCTTGCTTGGGATTCTCTCTCTCTACCTCTCTCTCTGCCTCTCTCTCCGCCCCTCCCCCACTCATGCATGCACTCTCTCTCAAAATAAACTTAAAAAAAAAAAAAGTGCAGACAGGGACAAGTGCTTCAATGGGGTCAGGATGTGGGGTAGAGCCATGGTGGACCGGGATGAGAGGGGAGGCCAGAGACAGCACAGGCCGGACCACACAGGGCCTCCAGCCCCGGGCTGAGGGGCTACGACTTGCTCTCAGGGGTACTAGGGAGCTACGGGGGGGCTGTGAGCAGGGAAGCAGTGAGATCAGCTCCCGGTGTGGGAAGACCCCGCTGGGGCTGTGTGAGATGAACTGGAGGGCGTAAGACTGGAGGCCAGGAGGCGAGGGAGGAGGCTGGGGTGAGGTTCTGTCCGAGGGAAGCTGAGGCCGGAGCGGGGCTGTGGGAGACAGCACAGGGGACTGGAAAAAGTTAGGGGGGCAGAGGGACAGGACTGGGGGTCTGACAGGGTGCGATGAGGCGTAGGGGGCAAGCCCCACCCACAAGACGGTAGACAGTGACGGAAACAAAGATGCTTCAACCCTTTCCTCTCATGGAGCCTGTGAGCAGGTGGCGGCAAAACCTGGCTTCCTGTTCCCCAACATGTCAGGCCGGGTCCCACTTCTGGGTCTTTACACAGATGCTTCCCAGTAAACAATCACCGATAATCATCGTTAGCCTATTCTGACCAGGGGTTACCGTGCGCCAGGCGCTGGACTACACTTTATGTGCTAATTCATTTCTTCTTCCCAACCCTGGGTACTATTATTGACTCCATTTTGCAGATGAGGGGACTGAGGCACAGAGGGAGAAAATGACTTGCCCGAAGGTCACAGAACCTGGAAGTGGTCTGGCTGGGATTCAAACCCAATGCCCACATCATGGCCTGTGCTGCCTCACTCTTGTCACTGATCGTGACAGACCAGGTAGGAAGATGGCTCATACCTCCTGGACATCCTCACTCACCTGGACAGGAAGTTTGCCAGGCTTCTCTCTTCTCCATTCTGGGCTCCTCCCCTCGCTCCAGACGGCAGATCACATCGGGTTTGGACCCTGGAGGCCCTACCCCTAGAAAAGGCACAAATTTGGCCAGTCATAGGGAGGTCTCAGGGCTGGGTCCCAGGTCCTGGGTCTGCCAGAGAGATGCATACCTTGGGTGCCTAATGATTAGAAGATTTACTGGTCAAGGTAAGACTCATTTGTTGAGTACCTACTATATTCCAGAAAGAGCCTGAGCCCTGACGTCACTCTTTAAGGCTCTGGTTCTGTGTTGTTCAAGTTCAATGTGAAATACACACCACATTTTTAAGACTTATTACGGAGAAAGATGTAAAACATCTCATTAGTAATCTGTGTGTTGATTACAATTGTGACACGTACCAAAAAGAGCATATTTTGGACAGATTGGGTGCAATAAACTGTATTAGTGAAGTTAATCTCATCTGTTTCTTTTTCCTTTTTTATGCTGTCTCTGCAGATCACTGATTTCTCTCTTCCTCCAGTGGGCTAAATGGTGTTCCCCCCGAATTTTGTCCACAGAAACCTCAGAATGTGACCTTACTTGGCAAATAGGGGCTTTGCGGAGGTAATTTGTTCCGGCGAGGTCCAGCGGGCCCTTAGGGAGGGACCCGCAGACACACGCGGAAGGGAAAGGTCATGTGAAGACAGAGGCCAAGATTGGGCTGATGGGGACACCAGGCAAGGAAAAGCAAGGGATGCCGGGGGCCTCTGGAAACTGCATCCAGGAAGGACTCCACCCCGGAGCCTTCGGAGGGAGCAGAGCCCTACCCACACCTGGATTTTGCACATCTGGCTTCTGGACTGTGAGGGAATAAATGTCTGCTGTGTTAAGCCGCCAGCTTTGCGGTGACTTGTTACACAGCCCTGGGAAATGCGTCTCCCTACTGACCGTTCCCAGGAGGGTACAAGCTCCTGCCTCAGGAAGCAAACCTTCTTCCCACTGGGGAAGCGAGGAAGGGAGAGAACGGCCAGAGAGATGGAGGAGGCCGCTCAGGGCCAGGCCACGCACGGGTCTGAAGCTGCCAAAGGCAGTGCCCAGGATGGTGCAGGACTGTCCCTGAGATGGGGGGTGGGGGTGGGCAGAGGTCTGTGGGGACACTGTGAGCTCAGGGGAGGCCACCAGCTGCATCAAGTTGGACCTCAGGGGACAGACCGAAGGGCCTCGTTCTGTACCCACAAGTTGTGCAGAAAAGGTTCACACAGCAGGTTGCCGGCTCCTTCTGGAAAGCCCTGCTCACAAGGCTGCCCTTGGTTGGCGTCTGGGAAGCTGGATTTCCAGAGGGTTCCCGGTACTCCCTGATCGACAGGAGAGGCTGCTATTTGTGCAAAGAGGGCAGCTTCTGCTGACCACCGGCTTTCCTTCGGGGAGTCTGGAGCTCAGTACGTGCCGGCCGAGGCTGCTGGCAGGACCAGACCTCAGCGAAACCCCGGGCGCCGGCGGGGTCTCTAACAAGCATCCCTGTTGGACGACACCTCACACGTGATGTCACATCTTGTTGTAGGTCCTGTGGGACTCAACGGGGAAGGGACTCTGCGCTGGTCTCTGCTAGACGTCGCCCTGGGTGTCTTATCCCTTTGCGGCCCGTGTTCTGTGTCCTTTCGCTGCAAGGAATCTTGGCTGTGAGCACACCTACATCTGAGGCCCGTGGGGCCCCCCAGAGACGCACCCGAAGCTGGGGGCTTGCCTGGGGCCCCGACCCTGAGGCTGAAGTGAGCTCTGGCCGAGTCTGTCCGATGCACGTGTGCAAGTGAGGATGGCTCAGGAAGGGGCCTTCAACCCACCGTTGCTTCCACGGAAAAGGGAAGACAGAAGGACCAAAAAAGAAATTGAGGAGAGACGGACAGACGGACAGACGGACAGACCACTGAGGAGGCCGGAGTAGGGCCAGGGGGTGAGGACAAGCCCAGGTCAGGGCTGGACTGCAGGGACGGAGTGGGGGGCAATGGACAGATTGCTGAGGGGCAGAGAGGACGTGCCGGGTACTGAGGTGGGGG
Organism: Proteles cristata cristata; assembly: GCA_017311185.1. Classification (NCBI taxonomy): domain Eukaryota; kingdom Metazoa; phylum Chordata; class Mammalia; order Carnivora; family Hyaenidae; genus Proteles; species Proteles cristata. Next base: position 212,433 of record JAESUZ010000013.1, on the reverse strand, counting down.
GCGGGCGGAGCAAGGAGGGCGCCCGGTGGGGGGAGCTGGGCGGGGCTGGGGGCTGGGTGGCCCGGAGGTTTGGAGCAGGTCAGTGTGCAGATGCTGAGCTCAGGGTAACAAACGCGAGAGGGACTTGCAGGGGTGCACGAGGTGGGCGGGCCGGCCGTGTGGGGCCAGGAAGACACACTTGAGGGACAGCACTTAAGTGCTTTGGAAAGATCCTGAGATGGAGTCAGATGAACATCTAAGGAGCACGGGGGCTCCGAGATTCTGGGACACGCACTCCAGGAAAGCGTGAGAAGAAGGTGGAGGCACACGCTGAAGATTTTGCAGGACACGTAAAAGACAGGGGGCCCTTGAGGGCGCTGGGACTCAAGGAGAAGCCGGTGGAGAGACAGGGACAGCAGGAGCCCAGCCAGGAAGGACCAGTTAGAGGAACAGAGAGGGAACCATGTGACCTCAGCAAAGGTCAGTTGTTAAGCAGTGGGTGGGCACAAAGGAGATGAGGGCAGAAGGGGGCGGGGCCTCACCCAGTGAGAGAAGGTTCTGGTAATTCTCCAGCATCACGTCCCGATACAGCTCCCTTTGGCCAGGCCCCAGCTGGCCCCACTCCTCCAGGGTGAAGTCCACAGCCACATCCTTGAAGGTCACTGATTCCTATAAGGGCCAATTTTACAGGGTGGAGGGACCCATCCTTCTAGAACTCTGGGGCTGGAGAGGTCATGGGTTAAGAGCCTCCCACTGCTGGTGGTTGAACCAGCTGGAACATTCTAGGCTGGAACATACTGACTCAGCTGATTTGAGACAGTCGCTTGAGTAAAAATGGCCTACAGAGGGGCGCTTGGATGGCTCAGTCGGTTAGGCATCTGACTTTGACTCAGGTCATGGTCTCACGGTTCATGAGTTCAAGCCCCGCGTCGGGCTCTGTGTTGACAGCTCGGAGTCTGGAAACTGCTTCAGATTCTCTGTCTTCCTCTCTCTCTGCCCCTTCCCCTCTCATGCTCCGTCTCTCAAAAATAAACATTAAAAATTTTTTTAATTAAAAAAATGGCTTACAGACATGCAGAAAGTCTAAGGCAGCTGCTAGCCCAGAGGCACCTTGGAAGAAGGTAGCTGAAAGTTCCTTTCCGGGGTGACTCTTTACTGCCATCTGCTGGAAAGTTTTTATAATAAATCCAATTCTTGATTTCATCTCAGGTCATGGTTTGTGAGTATGAGCCCTGCATGGAACTCTGTACTGACAGCCCAGAGCCAGCGTGTGATTCTCTCTCTCTCTCTCTCTCTCTCTCTCTCTCTCTCTCTCTCTGCCCCTCCCCACTTGCTTTCTCTCTCTCTTTCTCAAAATAAATAAATAAATAAATAAGCTGAAAAAAATTGCCACAATATTCCAGTGTGTGAGGTATAAGATGTAAATCTTGCCACTGAGATGAGGCATCCTTGTGCAGTGCGTAATGTGCATACCTGTATGTGGCAACCCTAAGAAACACTTTGTTTTTTTTTTAAACTATTAAGCTACTGTGTACAAGAGCGACTCCTGCGTGGCACTCCATCCCAGACCCGAGCTGGATCCAAATTCCCATCCCTGACTCCAAGGATAAGGCTTGGGGGTGGAGCAAAACCACTCAATGCCCTCTTCATTTGGCAACCCAAAAGCTCCCGAGCTTTCGATGACTGATTTTTAAATGTTCTTTTTTTATTTTATTTTTAGGAGAGAGAGAGAGAGACAGCGTGAGCAGGGGAGGGTCAGAGAGAGAGGGAGTCACAGACTGAAACAGGCTCCAGGCTCTGAGCTGGCAGTCAGCACAGAGCCCGACGCGGGGCTCGAACCCACGAACCGCGAGATCATGACCTAAGCGAAAGTCGGACGCTTAACCGACTAAGCCACCCAGGCGCCCCTCGATGACTGATTTTTAGACTGTTGTCCTGGCTCAGAGCATCCTGTCCCCGTCCCCTCTCCTCCCATACCTCCCAGCCCCAAAGCCCCTCCCACACTAGCCTCACCCCCAGGATTAGGAGGGGCAGGAGATCTTCAGGCCCCGGGCAGAGATGGGGATGGCTCTCTGAAGGGGCCACAAAATCATCTTGAGGAAGAGTCTTGGGGAACCCAGACTCACCTGGTCCTCAGCCATCAGGGTCCTGGTGGCCACTGCAGGGTCCTGCGCATGTGCCTCCAGGAGAAGGACGAGGCCTGCGTCTGCAGGGCTGGAGGAGGAGACTGGAGCAGATGGGGGGTCAGTTCTGGCTCAGACAGACAAACACTTTCCCAAAGAGGCCTCGTGGCAGTGGGGGCCCTGGTCTCCTAAGAGACGGAGCAAAGGCTCAGAATAGGCTGCCTGAGGCCCCCATTCCGTACCAGCGACCACTAGGAATAAGGAGGTTGAGCTCACTGCACCCACACAACAGCTCTCAAAGAAGTAGCTAGAGGGGCGCCTGGGTGGCTCAGTCGGTTAAGCCTCCGACTTCAGCTCAGGTCATGATCTCACATTTCGTGGGTTCGAGCCCCACATCAGGCGCTGTGCTGACAGCCAGCTCAGAGCCTGAAGCCTGTTTCACATTCTGTATCTCCCTCTCTCTTTGACCCTCCCCTGCTCATGCTGTCTCTGTCTCTCTCTCAGAAATAAATAAAACATTAAGCTCTTTTTCGTGGCAACTCAGAGGTGGTAGGCAGCCTCAAGATGAAGCTGAACATCTCTTTCCCGGCTACTGGCTGCCAGAAACTCATTGAAGTGGACGATGAACAAAAACTTCGTACCTTTTTGTGAGAAGCGAATGGCCACAGAAGTTTCTGCTGATGCTTTAGGGGAAGAACGGAAGGGTTACGTGGTCCAGATCAGCGGTGGCTATGACAAACAAGGCTTCCCCATGAAGCAGGGTGTCTTGACCCGTGGCCGCGTCCATCTGCTGCTGAGTAAGGGGCATTCCGGCTACCGACCACGGAGGACTGGAGAAAGAAAGCGCAAATCTGTCCGGGGTTGCATTGTGGATGCCAATCTCAGCGTTCTCAACTTGGTCATCGTGAAAAACGGGGCGAAGGATATATACTTCCGTGTCTCGTCGCCTGGGGCCCGAAAGAGCTAGCAGAATCCGCAAGCTTTTCGATCTCTCAAAGGAAGACGATGTCTGCCAGTACGCTGTGAAAAAGCCCCTAAACAAAGAAGGTAAGAAACCTTGAACCAAAGCACCCACAATTCAGCGCCGTGTCACTCCCCGTGACCTCCAACACAAACGTCAGCACATTGCTTTGAAGAAGCAGCGCACAAAGAAAAAAAAGAAGAGGCTGCAGAATATGCTAAGCTTTTGGCCAAAGAGGCCAAAGAAAAACGCCAAGAACAGATTGCCAAGAGACAGAGGCTGTCTTCTCTGAGAGCTTCTACCTCAAAGTCTGAGGCCAGTCAAAAATGAGATTGTTGTAAGAGGAACAAATAAATAAGATCAGACATCAAATAAATAAATAAATAAATAAATGAAACATTTAAAAAATTTTAAAAAAATTCCGGGGCACCTGGGTGGCTCAGTCCGTTAAGCGTCAAACTCTTGATTTCAGCTCCGGTCATAATCTCATGGTTTTGTGGGTTCGAGCCCCATGTTGGGCTCCACACTGACATCCAGGAACCTGCTTTGGATTCTCTCTCCCGCTCTCTCTCTGCCCCTCCCCCACGTGTGCTCTCTCTCTCTCTCAAAAAAAAATTAAAATGCAATTAAGATTATAAAGCTTAAAAATCCCTCCCCCCCCCCCAAAAAAATCTCTGACAGAGAAAACTTGTTCAGGCTATGGTCACCCCCACTCATTAATCGAATATGCTCGGAGACTCGAGCAGCGTTGGTGATACAGTGGTGAGCATAGTTGCCTTCCAAATATGCTCAGAGACTTATGTGAGGGTGACACGCTCATGGGAGGACAGAACGATGGGTGACATGCAGCTCCGCCCGAAAGGGGCTCCCTGCCCGGTGGGCGAGGCAGGCCTGGACACAGACCAGGCAGTGGGCTGAATAATGGCCCTAAAAAGATATCTTGTGGGATGGACCTGTGATGTGATTAAGTAAGCGCCTTTACACAGGAAGATTATCCTGGATCATCTGGGTTGGGTCCTAGATGCAATCATAAGTGTCCTGAGAAGAGGGCGACAGGGGTGGTGGGGAGAGATCAGGGAGAGATGAGAGACCCAGAGAAAAGAGAACACGCTCAGGATAAGGAGGACCGAGGCAGAGGGCATGATTGTGCCTGGTACGCGGAGGCTTTCGTGTCAGACATCCCAGGGTGTGATCCCAGGACGACCCCTGGGACCTGGGAGACGCCACGGGGTCTGTTTCTTGACCTGCGAAGCGAGGAAACACACAGTATCCCTCCTGACTTCGGGCAAACAGCAGGCGCCCAATTCCCGCGCGCTGAGGTAGTCCAAGCGGTGCGTGGCAGAGGCGCCCTGGGGCAGCCTAGAGACTGATAGGAGGGGGCGGGAAGCCGCCCACAGCGCCCACCCAGGCACGACGCGGCCCCGTCCCCTGAGCGCCCGCCAACCTGCCTGGCATGGTCTACACCCACCGGCTCGGGCTCCGGGCTGCCAGGTCGGGACTCACCTGTGCGCCCCCCGCGGGTGACGGCTGGGCGGCCAGGCCTTCCCTCCCTCTGGCGGGCCGCGGAATGCGCCTGCGCGGTTGCTGTCTAGGAACTATTTAAACCCTGGTTCTTTAAACTCGGCTTCACAGTTTGACTACATTTCCCAGAAAGTTTTGCGGGTTCACGCTCCTCGGAGCCTAAGGTCTCTACAGGCGGGGGAATGCTGGGAAATGGAGTCTGGGAGTACGATGTGGGGCCAGAGAGAACCCTGGTACTGAGAAATGTCTGGCTGTACTGGCACCATCAGTAATATTCCATTTTAGCTAGAGTCTTTTAACTGCCCTCCACAAGAGGTGCCGTTAGAGTCCATTTAACCCAAGTTTCCCCTGTAGCTGAAGTCCACAGGACACATAGCAGTTCGCCCCATCTAAACTGTTGCTGAATGAATTGAGACTATGTCACTAAATTACTCGATATCTCTGGGCATCTGGTCCCTGTTTGCCTCAGTGTCACCTGTCGCCTAACACCTCTGTAAGAAATTGACCCCTACAGTCGGAGCTGGAAGATGTATGTCCAGGAGTGCAAGGATGGTTTGATATTGGGCTATTATATAATTTGCTAATTGATATGACATGGTTACAGGTAGTTAGGACCTAGTGTAATATGTGTGCTTGATGGATATAGCCCAGGGCATTGTATGAGCACAGAGGAGGGTCTTCAAGCCAGTCTGGGCAATCATGGAGGACTTCTGGAGGAAGTCTCAACTTGGCTGTAACTTGGAAAATAAGAACGAATAGGCTAAGAGACATAAATGTGATCAATTAATGCAGAGAATGAGGTGGGCTGTTCCAAGCAAAGGGAATAGAGCAAACAGAAGCCTAGAGAGAAGAAAGAGATATAAATAGCTCTTTACGGCTGGCATGCAAGGGTGGGATATGGGAGTGTGCTACAATCAAATGTTTGAGTCCCTTCAATTCATATGTTGAAGCCCTAATGTGACTTTATTTAGAGGTAGAGCATGTTGGGAAGTAATTATATTCAAATGAGGTCAAAAGGGTAGGGCCTTGGTCCAATAAGATTTGATGTTGTATAGAAGTCAATGGGCACAGAGCTTGCTGGTAGTAAGGGCTCAATTACTCTAGAACCCTGTAGCAAGGGCCACACAGCATAGTGGTTAATCCCACTTATTCTTTGTGCAACACTGAAAGTCATCAACCTCTCTGTACCTCCGTTCCCCCACTGTACATGGAGAGATAATAATTACCTTAATAAATGAGATTTGAATAGGTTGATATAAGTAAAGCCATTAAAACAGTATGTTACAGTGACACCTGGGTGTTCAGTCTGTTAAGTGTAGGACTCATTTCAGCTAAGGGCATAATCTCACATTTCGTGAGTTTGAACCCTGCATCAAGGCTCTGCACTGACAGCACAGAGCCGTTTGGGATTCTCTCTCTCCCTCTGTCTCTCTCTGTCCCTCCCCCCTTCCCCTCCCATTTGCTCTCTCTGTCTCTCAAAAATAAATAAGTAGGGGCGCCTGGGTGCCTCCTTGGTTAAGCATCTGGCTCAGGTCATGATCTCACATTTTGTGAGTTTGAGACCTGCATCAGGCTCTATGCTGACTGTGCCCACCCTGCTTTGAATCCTGTCTTCCTCTCTCTCTGCCACTCCCCTGCTCTCTCTCTCTCTCTCAAAAATAAACATAAAAAAATAAATATCTAAAAGCCCGTATGTTACAGAAAACATCACCTTCATGTTTGCCATCAGTATTATTAACATTACATGTTATTTTTAAAAGTTATTAATAGTTCCGACCTCTTGACCTTTGTACATGCTGTTCCCTCGGTCAGGAACGTTCTGTCTCTTGGAAAACTACGTTACTTGCAACAAGCTTTTACAGCCATTCCTACGGGAACGTTTCCCCTCTCCCCACCCAGCCCAGCTGGAGCAGGCAACTCGGCTCGCTCCAGGGATTCCACAGGAACGTCCAGAAACCTAGCGCTGATATTATAAGAATGGTATTGTAATCAATTGATAACTGTCTCTCCGGCCCCAGACTGTGCTCTCCCGGAGCATTCATCACACTGTAATTTCTTTATCCGGTTACTGCGCACTGTTCCAAGGAAGGTTGGGAGTAGCTGGACTTGTAGAGTGAACAGCACTGCCAACCCAAGACCCCTAGGCTAGAGTCTTCGCCGGAGTGGACGTGGGTCAGGACACCAGCTTAAAAAACAAACGCGAGGGGGGCGCCTGGGTGGCTTAGTCGGTTAAGCGTCCGACTTTCGCTTGGGTCATGATCTCGCGGTTCGTGGGTTCGAGCCCCGCGTCGGGCTCTGTGCTGACTGCCAGCTCAGAGCCTGGAGCCTGTTTCAGTCTGTGTCTCCCTCTCTCTGACCCTCCCCTGCTCACGCTGACTCTCTCTCCTAGAAATAAATTAAAACAAACAAACAAACAAACAAACAAACGCGAGGTCGAGCATCTTTGATTTCTCTGCTGTAGCCGGGCCCCCGGCCTGCGCGCTTAGTGAGGGTGACGTCATGCGTGCCCGGAGCGACGTCACCAAGGCCACCAGAATCTGTTACCTCCAACGAAGGGCGTCCGCGTGGGCAGGTGGGGGGCGGGGGGGAGAGGAGGCCAGAAACTACCATTTCCAGAATCCTTTGGGTTGGCGCTTCTGCTCCACGTCTCCCAAATCGCCCCATTCCAAGTGCTTTCTACTGCGCATGTGCCAAAACCGGTATCCTGGCAACGGAATGCTGGAGTCCAGCTCTTTAAGTGCACACTCTCCTGCCATTTACTGTAGTGGTTTGGTAGTATCTATGGCAACAGATCCAGTCGTGGGGAGGAGAGGATTCTGGGAAATGTAGTTAGGGTCCGGTGAGCTAGTTCTACACTTGAAACTTCATTTGCCAATCTCTAGCATAAAAAATATAAGCAACACTCAGCCCCAGATGTTTCCCTGTCACCTCATAATGGTAACAAAACGTGTCTTGGGTCGGTCTTTAGTATTTGAAAAACTTAGTTGCCCATACTACTTTCGGACAGATTTCACATTAAAAATTTTTAATTTCTGGGTTCCCTTGAAAACTCAGAAGATCTGGGCGCCTGGGTGGCTCAGTGGGTTAAGCCTCTAACTCTTGATTTCCCCTCAGGTTATGAGATCAAGCTTCGTGAGATCCATGTTGCACTGTGTGCTGACAGCACAGAGCCTGCTTGGGATTCTCTCTCTCCCTCCCTCTCTCTCTGACCCTCCTCGGCTCGCTTGCTTTCTCAAAATAAACATTAAAAACAACAACAACAATCAACTCTGAAGGTCTGAAAACACTGGGCTGTTATTTCACCGCAACCACAATGGACTAGAGCTGAGTATTTTCTGTCCTCTATGAATGCGAGTGTTAACTTTATCTTCCTTGACCCATGCAATATTTGGGGTCCCCATCCCAGACCCTGAGGAAAGCCACCAAGCTCTTTTCCCTGGCATGTAAAGGCCCTCAGTATATGGATCAATATCCTTTTTGCAGGCTTCCAACCCCCCTCCCCCTTCTCATTTACTTCACAAATATTTACTGAGAGCCTCCTCTGGGGCAAGCATTGGGCTGGGGACTAAATCTTCAACTACATTTGATTTTTCTTATCAACCCCCATCCCTCCCACCAAACACCTTCATTATCCAAATCCTGAACGAGATAGCAATAGCTTTCTGTTCAGGAGCAGAAGGACACTATGCTCTCCGCATGTCTTTGCTTCCTACTTTGGTTAGCAAGTAGCAAGAAATGTATCTGCATCTATTCAGGAACACAGAGGGTGAAAATTTAAGAGCTCAGACAGGGAGGGGGACCTGTATTCTCTGCATTGACTACTGTTGTTCCTGTCCCAGACCATGCTTGAGGGTCCCACTACGGAGGGTGTCATCTTTAGGATCCCAGAGTAGGAATGGTTGTTTTTTCAAACCCTCATCGTAGGCCGTCCATTCCTCTTGAAGGTCCAAATCAGTCCTGCTTTGATGTAGGGAAACTGGTACCTACAGATGAGAGAGATCTGGTCCCAACCGTTCGGGAGCACCCAGTTGGGTCCTCCAGAAACTGGCAGAGACGTTGAGGAATTTGTCATAGACTTTATTAAACTTCTTTTCCTTTCCCCTTACAAACCTCCAAACCACAGCCCTACTGCAGCAGGAGTTTTCGGTTTTGCCTGTAAGTAATAGCCCTGGTCGGAGAGAAAAAGCCTGGAGGTTACAAAGAGAACTTCAGGTCCCTGCAGATCAACCGTCCTCCGCCCCCAAACTTCCCTCCAATCATCAGCCTTATGTGGCTCAGCCTGTGACATCATGGGTATCTGGGCAGATTTCTAGGGTTCTCAGCCAATCAGGAGGAGGGAGGAGAGAAAATTTGGGACAGGTCGTGAGAGTAAAATGTGGAAACAGAAAGAGTGGGCGAGACCAGAGGCGTAGAGGGAAGCCAAGGAATTGCCATGGATGTCACAGAGGCCGAGGGGCGAGACAGAGCTTGGGCAAGAAGCTGTGGAGGAAGAGAAACAAGATTCAAGGCAGAATGGGAAATCCAGAGAAGTGAGAAGGGAAGACAGGGCAAGGCAGAAATGAAGACTGAGTGAAGGCTGCCGGAGAGGTTCAAACCTGGGGGAAGGGGAGAGACAGGTGGGGAAGGTGCTGGAGAAAGAGAGGGGAGATGGGAGGGGAAGAGGGAGGTTTAAAGAAACAGAAAGGGCTGACAGGGCGACAGTCTGCAAGGCAGATGGGATGGGAGCCAGAGACCCAGAGACAAGGAGAAACATTCAGAGACAGAGGCAGAAAGAGACTGAGGGCACAGATTCAACGTGGGGGCAAGGGGGCCCGAGGGAAAGAACGGGACTGCAGGAGGGGTGTGGCCGAGAAAGCCACACGGGAGAGGCTGAGAAAGGGAGGGAGAAGGGGACACAGAACAAGCTCACAGTGAGAGCTGACACTCGTGCGAGTGCAGATTTAACTCACCACCGGGTACCGGGGAGAGGAGGGGGAGGGGCAGGAGGGGGAGGCAGAGACTGACGGAAAATGGGAGGAGAGGAGAGGGGGGAGGAGAGATGGAGACACAAAGTGAGCGCAGAGGGGCGCCGGGGTGGCTCAGGCGTCAGACTCTTGATCTCAGCTCAGATCATGATCTCACAGTTTGTGGGTTCGAGCCCCCCCCCATCGGGCTCTGTGCTGACAGTGCAGAGCCTGGAGCCTGCTTCAAGTTCTGTGTCTCCCTCTCTCTGTGCCCCTCCGCTGCTCGTGCTCAGACTCTCTCTCAAAAATAAAATAAAACATTAAAAAAATAATAAAGTGAGTGCAGAGGGGCTCCCAAATGACAGAGTGACTGAGCCAGGGCAGTGCCATTTTTGAAGGGTCCAGTGGGGCATTTGGAGGCCTCAGAAGAGGGCAGGGATGACTTACGAAGCCACGATAACCCCGAAGGCAAGGACAGCCAGAAACACAGAAATGGTGACAAACAGGGCCTGCTCCTGCTGGTATCCACGCCCCTTCTCATACTGCAGGTTCATGCGCGGCTGCCTGTCAGCTGGTGGGATGGGGGAGACAACCTTGACTTCCAAGTCATCACCCTTCCTTGGCCTTGCACGCACACTCACCCCCTCCCCCAGACAACCTGGGCCTCTCTCCCCTCCTCACCACCCATCCCCTGTCCCTCCCGGGGTCTGACTGCATCCATTCCTCAAATTCTGTGTCCCAGACACTGTTCTAGGTGCTCTGGGTACTGCCGTGAGCCCCACCGGCAAACATCCCTGACCTCACGGCCCGACACCCTATATGGCCCATCACAATGACCGCGAAGCGTCCAGCGCTGTCAGTCTGCATCTTCGCTGGGGACCCTGAAGGTCCTTGCGAGCCCCATTCTGCATCCTCCAATCGTCCCGCCATCCCTGCCTTTCGTTCTGCCAGCGGAGCTTCTTGGCTCCACCTTCTGAATGGATCCCGAGTCTGATCCACCTCCCCGGCGACCTAAGGTCCAGCCCCCATCAAAGCCCCTCTCCGGGGATTCCGGCTTCTCTCCACCCTACAGTTCCCCACATGGCCCCCAGAGGGCGCCCATTCACACCTAAGCCTTTCACGTCCCTCTTCCCTCACAGCCTTCCGTGAGGGCGCGTCTCATTCAGAATAAAAGCACCAAGTCCTCATCATGGTCCGCCAGGCCATGCATCAGGCTCTGTGCTGACCGCTCAGAGCCTGCTTCGGATTCTCTGTCTCCATCTCTCTCTCTCTCTGACCCTCCCCCCCTTTTTTTTTTTAACGTTTATTTATATTTGAGAGACAGAGAGACAGCGAGTGAGCAGGCGAGGGGGATAGAGAGAGGGAGACACAGAATCTGAAGCAGGCTCCAGGCTCTGAGCTAACTGTCTGCACAGAGCCCGACACGGGGACTCGAACTCACAGACCGTGAGATCACGACCTGAGCTGAAGTCAGCCCCTTAACAGACTGAGTCACCCAGGTGCCCCAACTCCCTTTCAAAAATAATATATAAACATTTTTTAAAATAAAATAGGGGAGCCTGGGTGGCTCAGTCGGTTAAGCGGCTGACTTTGGCTCAGGTCGTGACCTCACGGTCTGTGAGTTCGAGCCCTGTGTTGGGCTCTGTGCTGACAGCTCGGAGCCTGGAGCCTGCTTTGGATTCTGAGTCTCCCTCTCTTTCTGCACCTCCCTGCTTACTCTGTTTCTCTCTCTCTCAAAAATAAATAAACATTAAAATAAACATAAACTTAACAAAGAAGTGGAAAACATTTACAATTGAATAGTATGAGAAGTCCTTTCGTTGTGTCCTGGTTGGAAATAATCAGCTGTGAAAGATATTCTGGGGACATTTAGGGAAGTTGCAAAAGGGACTTAGAATCACTTGATATTGAAGAATTGTTGCCAGGTTTTTTTCGGCATGAGAATGGCCTTGTATTTTCATAGGAAATGCCCTTAGTTTTTAGAGGTGCACCATATGGGCGAAAGCTCACAGTGCTTGAATACCATGTCTATGGGGCACCTGGCTGGCTCAGCTGGCAGAGCCTGTGACTCTTGATCTTGTGGTTGTGAGTTTGAGCCCCATGTTGGGCATAGAGCTTACTTTTTAAGAAATACTATGGCAATAAATAAGGTAAGTGAAGCAAATGTGGCAGAATGTCCATCTGTCAACATAATTTGATAGGAAGTGCTACTTCAGAGTGTGATCAGGGTGAGTGTGACCTGTTTGAGGATGTGAACTTGGAGACTTTTTTGAAATGAGGGAGTGAGAGGAATAGTGTGGCAGAGAGAGAACAGCACGTGAAAAGTTCCAGCATGATTATTCGAGCTTGATAGATATATGGGGCTCATTGTACTATTCTCTCTGCTAGAAGGATATACATTTAAAAAAAAAAAAAATCTCTGAATGATTGAATGAATTCAGCAGATCCTTCTGGACTACCCAGGTATGGCACTGGCTAAAAACACAATGTCTTTCTAGCACCTGCCATTCTGGCAATAAAGACATCTTAAAGTTACAGGTATCTGGTTGGTTCAGTCGGTGGAGCATATGACTCTTGATCTCAGGTCGTGAGTTCAGGCCCCACATTGGGTGTAGAGATTACTTAAAGATATTTTTAAAATCTTGAAGAAAATAATAAATAAAAATAAAGCTACAGTGGGGTCTTCCTGATTTAACAGTAGGGGGAAAACAGATTTCAGAATGTGGAAGCAACATCTGGCGAGTGCAGGGCGGAAGGCTATCTGTAGGGGAACGCAAAGCCCATCTGCTGGGTCATGGCTGTCTTCATCTCTCATGCAGCCCTGGCTTCCCCCACCCCCAGGAACTTACCAAAACAGTACTTTCTTTGGATACAGCTTGGACTGATCTTCTGGCAATGTAAACAGTCCAAGACAACTTCTTTCAGCAAGTCTGGACAGGAGGGAAGGGGCGGGGGTGAGGGCAGATATCAGAGGAACGGCAAAGGCACAAAGGCAGTGGGGAAAGAGAAGACGCACTCCCTTGGCTCTCCTGAATTTGGAGGTTCCACGTGCAGCAAAGCAAGCTGAGCAAGATGCACTGATTTGCATAAATAATGAATTTTATACAGGGGCGCCTGGGTGGCTCAGTCAGTTGAGCATCCAGCTGGATTTCCCACTCAGGTCATGGTCTCAGGGTCCTGGGATGGAGCCCCGTGTTGGGCTCTGGGCTGAGCGTGGAGCCTGCTTAGGATTCTCATTCTCTCTCTCCCTCCCTCTACCCCTTCTCCCTTGTTCATGCTCTCTCTCTCTCTCTCTAAAGAAAAAAAAAGTAAAAAATTTATATAATCATTGAAGAGCTGAATTGCAGTTGTCCAGTTGACCAACATCTGTTTGTAGACATTGAATTAAGTAAACAAATGCTTAATTAAATGTCTACAAATAGAACATTTGCATTTCTATATTCCTGTTTTGCAGCCCTCTGTGACCTGAGCTAGATGCTCACTTATCGTCTCCTCCACTTCCGGCCATGCAAAAAAAAAAAAGACTACATTTCCCAGGCTCCTTTGGAGTAGGTTGCGACCATGTGACCAGAGTTCTGGCCAATGGAAAGTGGGCAGAGAGGTGGGGCCAATTCCCGGCCAGGACATTAGAGTTCCTGTAGGCGTTTTCCTCTCTTCCCCCTCCGAAGCTACCTTATAAGCCACAACAGAGGGGCGCCTGGATGGCTCAGTCGGTTGAACACCTGACTCTTGATTTCTGTTCAGTTCATGATTCCAGGGTTATGGGATCGAGCCCCAAGTAGGCCTTTGTGCTGAGCATGGAGCCTGCTCAGGATTCTTTCTCCCTCTGCCCCTCTCCCCGACTTGGGCTCTCTCTAAAATTAAATTTAAAAAAGAAGCCACAACCTAGGTGCAGCCTATATCCTGAGTCACCATTTTTGAAGAACTGTTCAACTCTCAGTGGAATTTGGGTAGGAGAGAAATAAATCTTTCCTTTGTTCAACCACGGAAATCTGGGGTTTGTTTGTTACTACGACATGGCTTATCCCATCTGACTCCCGTCCCCGCCAAAATACTTTTTTTGCAGGTTGCAACCACTTGCAAAATCCCTCGGAAATCAGCGATCCCTGGATACTGTAGCTTTGGGGAGGAGGAAACACCAGATGGAGCAGGTGATGGCGGGGCTTGATTTGGGGGAGACAGGGTAAAGAGGTGCAGGAGGGGAGAGAAGGTCCAATAAATCCAGGACTCACGGCAAGTTCTGCGATTGCAGGCTGCGAGAGAAAAGAGCTGAAGTGAGTTAAGTCAGGGCAGCGATTTGAGAATTTCATGGGAAGGGACCAGGAGGGAAAGAGCGCAGGGAATATTGGGGAGAGGCAGGGAAAGCCTTCTCTGTCATGGGGTGGGGTGGGAGGGGTAGTGAGCAAAGGGTTTGGGAGGAAAAGTGGGAGAAGCGGATGGAATGATAATGGGGGCGGGGCGGGGAGCTTGGTGGAGAGAGATGCCTCACCTTTTACTTCATACAATTTTAAAACTTTCTTGAGCTCCTTGATTACGCTCTCCCTGAGAGCTATCAGTTCTTCCAGCAGAGGCCCATCTGGGGGGAGAGAGAGAGAGAGAGATCCTCGTGGGGTGGGAGGCACCCAGCAAGCCCACCCCGTCTGCAGCTTCAGAGAGTTGAGGAAACTCCTTTTCATTCGCCAGGAGTAACCAAGACTGGGTGTTACTTAGGTCCACTGGGCAGATCTGTGGTCCTGGAGGTCCGACATCTAGCTCCTGATCCACTGTGGGTGCTCCAGGATGGACCACTTCCACGGGCCTCAGTTTCCTCCTCTGGTAAGTAGTAGAAGGGTGGACTTGGTCACCTCTCCTTTCCTTTCTCTGATCCGCTCTCCCGTCTTCTCTGTCTACACTCACTCCTTCGTCCAACTGTTCTCATCCAGCCTCATGACTTTGTCTGTTACCTACATCTGCACCATCCAATATGGCAGCATTCTATATGTCTGGTTTCCTCCTTTTTTGAAAGCTTTCTTGAGCAATAACTCGCAAACCATACATTCACTCACTTAAAGTGCACAATTCAATGGTTTTTAGCATATTCACAGGGCGGTGGAATCATTGCCACCATTTGAGGCTCTTCATTACCCCAAAAAAGAAACCCTGCACCCCTTAGCGTGTATTGCTCTTTTAAAGCTTTCATGTTCACTAAACGGTCAGGTAATTCTAAAAAAGGAGATAAAATCTGATTTTTTTTAATAACATCATTCAAATGATGTTTATTTCCTCCTGATTCTGGGACTATTACATGTTCCTCTTTAAAAGAAAAAACGGCTGAGGAGAGGAGAAAGGAAGAGGAATGGAAAACTACAATTTGAGAAACAATTGACAAACACGGGGAAGCAAGCAAGCCTCACCCTCAGTCCCTCGACCCTAGGACACGCGGCATCAGTATTTCGGTGACCTCCCTCCTACCGCTTCCAGGCATTGCTTTCTACAAGCCGCACACGTGAACGCGCGTGCACACACACACACACACACACACATTTCATCTTCAACGAAGATGGTGGGCTCTTCTGCGGGGTCCGCTTTCCTGCTCTAGCTTTTTTTTTTTTTTAATTTTAATGTTTTTTATTTATTTCTGAGAGAGAGAGACAGCGTGAGCGGGGGAGAGTCAGAGAGAGAGGGAGACACAGAATCTGAAACAGGCTCCAGGCTCTGAGCTGGCAGTCAGCACAGAGCCTGACGCGGGGCTCGAACCCACAAACCGCGAGATCGTGACCGCGAGATCGTGACTGAGCCGAAGTCGGACGCTTAACCGACTGAGCCACCCAGGCGCTCCCTGCTCTAGCTTTCAAAGTGGGGCAAACCTTCTGGGGCTTAAGTCTCCCCACCCGCCACCGGCTTTTGTCCACAGGGCCCTCTACTGCCCTCTGCTGGGGGACCGTCAGAAGGCCCTCGAATGACTAACCCCCTGGGGCCACTGACCACAAAACCGGAAGGGACCCGCCCTGTAGGGTGGTTAGCAGCACCATGTCTGAGCTGTGTTCTTTGGCAAAGTCACCTAACCTCTGGGCCTCAGTCACCTGCTCTGTAAAGGGCAGATCACGGTAGCGCTCACGGTGATGAACTGTCCTGGACTTTGAGGACACCACTTTAGCATCCTGCCAGACGACACACACTAAAGGCTATGTGCACGTTTTTGTTTTGTTTTGTTTTGTTTTGTTTTGTTTTGTTTATATCCAGGGGAGGCGTGGTGGACCCGCGGAAAGGGAGGGCGGGGAAGGGGACTGGGAAAAGGCTTTCCCCCTTAGCTCCTACCTCGTAGAGAATTAACCAGTAAGTGGCTTGTTTGGTTCTTGATAAAGGACGCCACGTGTTCTAGGTGATCTATCCCTGGAGGCAAGAAGGGAGGAAATTCCAGTGGGTCCCCCAGAGAGCCAAGGGACACCCCCATCTTCCTCCAGGACTGGTCCCATCTTCACCTCTTGGGGCCTGTGGTCCCCGAAGCGTCCGTCTCCCACCGCAGCCTGGGGCTACGCCCCACGTGTCCCTTTTCCCTCGCTGAGCCAGGCCCCCTCCCCTCTCCAGCACGCACCCACTTTCCCCACAAACGCGTTCAGAGCGTAGTCCCGGAAGAAAGGCCCCTCCATGCCCAGCAGAAGGGTCTGGGCGCGGACCTGCAGCTGCTCCTGAAGGAAGCGCTTGGGGATGAGGGCCAAGCGCAGCTGGGTCAGGGCCTCCTGCACCGAGTGGTCACACTGCAGGCAGCCCCGGCCTCCGCGGGCGCTCAGGCCCAGCAGCAGCAGCAGAGCCAGGGCCGGAGGCATGGCAAGGCCTTTGTGACATCATGGAGAGAGAAGCTGGCCGGCCCCACCCCCGAAGCAGGGGCGGGGTCAGGGAGGAGGAGGAGGAAGGGAGAATTCCCTGTGGGTATAGGCACCTGTTTGCTGGGCACTTGCTATGTGCCAGGTGTGGTTCTAGAAGCTAGCAGGAGAGTCTAGAAAAACAGAGAGCTCTGCCTTGCCCTCCTGGATCTTACATTCATTCGGGCAACCCATATTTATTGAGCACTGTGTGCCAGGCTCTGTTCTAAGCACCCGATACAGAGAGGAGGCTAACAGGCTCTGCTCACATGGACTTACATTCGTTTGTTCAACAAATTCCAGTGGAGCAGCCACTGCTGGAGGTAGACTGAATAAGACGGACGCAGTCCTGGTGCGCCTGAGTGGCTCAGTTCGTTAAGCATCCAATTCATGATTTCCATTCAGGTCATGATCTCACAGTTGTGAGATCGAGCCCTGGGTCAGGTTCCATGCTGGGTGTGAAGCCTGCTTAAGATTCTCTCTCTCTCTCTCTCTCTCTCTCCCTGACCTTCCCCCACTCACTCTCTGTCTCTGCCTCTCTCTCAAAAAAGAAACCACTAAAAAAAATGGGCAAAGGCCTCGAACAGGCATTTCTCCAAAGAAGATATAAGAATGGCCAATAAGTGCATGAAAAGATGCTTCACATCACTGAGCACCAGGGAAGTGCAAATCAAAACCACAATGAGATGCCACCTCACACTCATTAGGATGCCTACTTACCAGGAAAACAGAAAATAGCTAGCATTGGCAAGGATGTGGACACATTGGGACCCTTGTGCACTGTTGGTGGGAATGTAAAGAACTGCTATGGAAAACAGTATGGAGGTTCCTCAAAAAAATTAAAAAAAATATCTAGAAAGATCTGGAAATTTCGCTTTTGGGTAAATACCCAAAAGAACTCAAAGGAGAGCTCAGGGGTATTTGTCCACCCATGCTCACAGCAGCATTATTAGCAGAAGCCACACTGTGGAAGCAAACAAAGTGTCTACCGACTAATGAGTGGGTAAACAAAATGTGAGATACATTTATAAAGGGAGATTATTCACTCTCAAAAAGGAAGGAAATTCTGCCAGGCTACAACATGGATGAAGGCCATTATGTTAAGTGGATAAGCCAGTCACAAAAAGACACATACCGTCTGATTCCACGTCCAGGAGGAATCTGGAGTATTTAGAATTGTGAAATTCGCACTCAGAACATTTAACATTGGTTTGATTGATTCAACCCTGATCAGACTTTCCCAAACACCTCCTAACTCCTCCACTTCCATATCACCTCCTCTGAGAAGTCCTCCCAGATTATAAAATCATGCCTGCCTTTGTTGTCCCCTGCTTCAGGGATCAACGCACTTTTTGAAGGCCAGGTTGCAATATGGAAATGAGTGAGTAGGCTGTGTTCCAGTAAAACTTTATTTATGGACACCGAAATGTAAATTTCATAGAATTTTCATGTCACAAAATATTATTCTTCTTCTGGTTCTTTTCAAACCATTTAGAAATGTAATAACAATAATTAGCTTGGGGGCCATAGTTTGCCACTAACTAATTATCCTGTTGGTTTCTGTCCTCACGCTAATTACAACTGATAATAAATATTTTTTTTTTGTCTTGCTCCCGTATCATCCAACAAACCCCTTGAGGCCAGGAACTATGTATGCTGTTCATCATTATGTCCCTAACCCCTTGGAAGGAACCTGGTATATGATAGATGTTCAATAAATATTTGTTGAGTGAAAGAAAGAGGAAAAAAAAAGTCAGTTTCCTTTTCTGGGCTTCAATTTCCTCCTGTGTAAATTGGGAGTCACAATATACCTGTCTCATGCCAGCGATGTAATGGTGTAAAGCAATGTCTGTGCCATCCACTGTGTGAGCCACTGGTCACTTGTGGCTGTTGAGCGCTTGAAATGTGGTGTGACTGAGTAACTGAACTTTTTTAACTTTTTTTTTTTTTTTTTTTGAGAGCAGGAGAGGGGCAGAGAAAGAGAGGGAGATACAGAATCGGAAACAGGCTCCAGGCTAGCTGTCAGCACAGAGCTGATGCGGGGCTCGAACCCACGAAACCGCAAGATCATGACCTGAGCCGAAGCCGGGTGTTTAACCGACTGAGCCACCCAGGCGCCCCAAGATCAAGTGTTTTTAAAGAAAATTTAGTGTCCAAATTGACATGTGCTATCCTGAGAACGTATCAAAGACTTAGTACCAAAAATGGGGCGCCTGGGTGGCTTAGTCGGTTAAGTGTCCGACTTTCGCTTAGGTCATGATCTCGCGGTTCGTGGGTTCGAGCCCCGCGTCGGGCCCTGTGCTGACTGCCAGCTCGGAGCCTGGAGCCTATTTCAGAGTCTGTGTCTCCCTCTCTCTCTGACCCTCCCCTGCTCACGCTGTCTCTCTCTCTCCTAGAAATAAATTAAAAAAATATTAAAAAAAAAAAAGACTTAGTACCAAAAAAAAAAAAAGTAAAATGTTTCAGTAATTTCTATAATGGTTGCATGTTGAAATTATAACATTTTGGGTATGAGTTAAATAAAATATTATCATTAATATCACTTTCCTCTCTTTACTTTCTTAACATGGCTAGCAGAAATTTTGAAATTACATGTGGGACTCATATTTCAATTGGATATCGCTGTTTTAGCACAATGATATGCAATGCATACTATTTACGTTGATGTGATTAAATTGGCTGGGGTTGGTGCGGGGAACCACACAACGTGTAATGGGCAATCAGACCGCCAGGGGGCGCTCACACCCGAGCGAAATTCCTCTCCCCCACCTGAGTCTCACCCGTGACTTCCTTCTGCCCTCGCCTACCCAGAATTAGCCACTTAAAGTCGTAGCTAATGCCGCAGAGCCCATACTTTGAGATAAGAACCGAGATAGGAAGGCGCTGGCCTCCCCTCTTCTCCCATCACCATGCCCCATGCACGCGGAGTCGAGGGGCTGTCTGCCCTAAGATGTCTTCAGAACGGGATGGAAAACAAAGGTAGGAAAACAAAGGCTGTAAATTCCACAGCTTCTAAGCACCAAAGCCTCAGGTCCAGGTCTGAGGCAGGAAGAATCAGGAAGCAGAACCGGTTTTATTTCTCTGAAAATACAGCCACGTTAAAGCGCAGTTTGGGAACACCCTCAGTTAAATTAAACATCTGCAGATTTCACAGCCCCCCAATTCCACTCTTGGTGAAGAGGCTGAAGAAGTTCTCAAACCTGCCCACAAGGGGCATGGTGTTCATCAGTGTTGTTTATTTTTAATTTAAAAAAAATTTTAATGTTTACTCATTTTTGAGAGAGAGCATGGGCAGGGGCGAGGCGGAGAGGAGAGAGAGAATCTGAAACAGGCTCCAGGCTCTGAGCTGCCAGCACAGAGCCGGACATAGGTCTTGAATCCATGAACTGTGAGATCATGACCTGAGCTGAAGTCGGCCAACTGACTGAGCCCCCCAGGCGCCCCAGCCACAGTGTTGTTTATGATGGGAGCTGTTAATGGCAACCTGGTGGCCATCTCAGGGGAGGAGGAGCCCCTCCCCCCCAGCATGCAGGGTGGAGGCTTCTGCAGCCACAAGGAGCAACGGACTGGGCTGTGCACGAAGCAACAGGAATGGATCAGAGTGAAAACAGTAACAACCAGAGCAAGAACTACCACCCTACGCTGTTGATATAAATTTAAGATTCATACATCGTCCTCCAGAAATATGCAACGTGTAAGGAAATCGATAAACAAAAGGATTCAGATGAACAGGATGAATGGCAGCTCTGGCAGGCAAGGAAAGGAGTGTGGGTGGGAGCGCAGAGTTAACGGACTAAGGAATATAAATAAGACTTGGGCGGCTGGGTGGCTCAGTCAGTTAAGTGTCCAACTCTTGATTTTGGACTCAGGTCATGATCTCGTGGATCATGGGTTCAAGCCCCACATCGGGCTCTGCACTGACAGTGCGGAGCCTGCTTGGGATTCTCTCTCTCTCCCTCTCTGCCCTTCCCTGCTTGCTCTCGTGCTCTCTCTTTCTCTGAAAATAAATAAAACTAACACTGACTTTGTGTGAGCCAGGTGGTTAAGGGTACTGCCAGGGTGGGTCAGGCTGTCTGCGTTTGAATGAATTAATCATTAAGCTCTTGCGCCTAATTACTGGGTGGCCTCAGGTACATCAGGTAACCTCTCTGTGATAGTTTCTTCACCCATAAAATGAAATGAGAAGACTCCCTACATTACAGGCTTGTCCCAAGGATTAAATAAGAAGATGTACTGGGGTCCCTGGGTGGCTCAGTTGGTTAAGCACTCCACTTTGGCTTGGGTCATGATCTCACAGTTGGTGGGTTCAAGCCCCACGTTGGGACTATGCTGACAGCTCAGAGCCTGGACCCTGCTTCGGATTCTGTGTCTCCTTCTCTCTCTCTCTGCCCCTCCCCCACGCGTGCCCTCTCTCTCAAAAATAAATAAACATTTAAAAAGATTTTTTAAAACGTAATAAAAAATGTATAGAGTGTAGATCAGTACGTAGCAAGAGCTATCAAAGTGCTGGGTATTTTTATAAGGTTTATGAAATGAAGATTATGATTGATGTAACCTTTTGCACCTGAGGTTATTAAAAATGGGGGCCCTCTGAGCTGGGGAGGGGAGACAGAAGCAAAGAAAGAAGAAAACAATAGATGTGGATGTAGAACTTTTGAGAGTGGAGGGGTGACAAGACATGAAATATGCCCATATTAGTCAGGAGTGGGCTGAGTTATGCTGTAATAACAGCCAGGCCCACTATCTCAGTGGTGTAAAACAACAAACTGATTTTTCACTCATATCGTTGTGGCTGCCTCGTCTGGACTCTGGAAGAGGGGACCAAAAAAAAAAAAGAAGAAACCAACATTCACTCTTAAATGTTTCCACCCACAAATGACACCTGCCCCTTGGCCAGAGTGAGTCATCTGGCCACACCGCACTTCAGGAGAGTGAGGAAGAGTGAGCCTTCGGGCACCCAGAAGGACTGAGAGTTGGAATATTTGTGGGCAGCTTGAATGACTGGCTCGAACCCCTCTTTAAGCTAAAGGACCTGAGAGCTGAGCTTCGCCCTCAAGTCTGGGGCTGGCTCAGAGAAGTTCCATCATGCCATTGCAGCTGCAATGTAATAGTCACCTGTTGCTGTGTAACAAAAACAAACAAACAAACAAAAAAAAAACAACAAAAAACCCAGACACAGTGCCTAAGAACAACAATGAGTGTTTGTTATCTCACGGTTTCTGCGGGTCAGGAATTAGGAAGTGGCTGAGCTATTCAGTGGCGGCTCAGAGTTTTCTGATGTCCGCCCGGGCTGCAGCCATCTGAAAGCAAGATTGGGGCTGGAGAATCTGCGCCCCAGGGTGTCCCTCTCACAAGCTGGTGCTGGCTCGTGGCAGAAAGCATTAAGTCCTTGCTCTCCGAGTCTCTCCACAGGCTTATTTATTTTTGAGAGACAGAGACAGAGTGCAAGCAGGGAAGGGGCAGAGAGAGAGGGAGACACAGAATCCGAAGCAGGCTCCAGGCTCTGAGCTGTCAGCACAGAGCCCGATGTGCGGCTCGAACTCATGAACTGCGAGATCATGATCTGAGCCCAAGGGGGCCACTTAACTGACTGAGCCACCCAGGGGCCCTGGGAGCTATGTCTTCTGTTAACCTAGCCGCAGAAGTCACACACCATTATTTCTACCATGTTCTGTTAGAAGCAAGCCATCGAGTCTGGCTCATGTTCAAGGGAAAGGGAATTAGTCTCCACCCTTTGAAGGAAGAAGGGTCAAAGAATTTGTGGATAATATATTCTAAGACCACCGAAGGCAGCCATTTGGTGGAATGGTGGTGTATGGGAAGGCTCCATAAATGTCCCAGGGCATTATGGGAAATGTGGAAACTGCTACTGGACACCAAAATCTGGTCCCCCTTGAACATGTACTAAGTGCCACATGCTATTCTAGATACTCATGTTTAATTCAAGTAATTCTCACAACAATCCTATGAAGTAATAAAACAACACCTAGAGGGAGCTCGATTGGTTAAGCAACCGACTCTGGATTCAGGCTCAGGTCATGATCTCAGCATTCGTGGGTTTAAGCCCCATGTGGGGCTCCTCGCTGACAGGACAGAGCCTGCTTGGGATTCTCTTCCTTTTTCTCAACCCCTCCCCTGCTCGTGCTCTCTTTCAAAATAAATAAATAAACTTAAAAAAAAGAAAAAATTAAAAAAAAGTAAAAGGTAAAACAACACCTAACATTTATTGAGCACTTATGTACGATGTGTCCTAACTATGTCGTTAGGCACTGTCCTAACTATGCTTTCCGTGCATCAACTCAGTTAGTCTCACAGCTGCTCAGTGACCCCCATTGATAAACGGGGACACTGAGGACCAGAGAGGTTAAGTAACTATTCTAAGACGGCACAGCTGGCTGATGGGAGAGCTGGGATTTGAACCCAGGCAGTGCAAATCCAGGATAGTGCTTTTGCCAGAGACACTGTGTCATAGAGAAAGCACAGGCTCCGCATCCCGCACACACTGCCACTGCCGAAAAAGCTGTTACCTGCTCCTGGAATATTTACAGAGGGTTCCCTGTGCTCCATGAACCTGGTAAAGCACTCGATACAAGCTAGTGTATTGTCTAAAGGCAGGCAGGCTTTAGCACATTAAATCAGCACACAGCTTGGGAAAAAAATTCCTTATTTGACAGATGTGGCAAATGAGGCTTAGCGGGTCGAGCCACTCACGCTGGGATGCGTAGGTAGGGACAGAAGCAGGAGTGGGCCCAGGCAGCCAAGATGGGGTCACTGGAACCCTGCTGGGCGGCCTGATGGCCTGGCTCGCAGCGTTGGTGCGAGGCTGGTGGGAAAGAATGCCGGGAAACGGTCGGCTTTGGGCCCATGGGACGAGGCAGAATTAGAGGAGCGAGCTCCAGGGTTGGGTGGGGGTGGGATGCGGGTGCGGTGTTGGTGCAGTGGGGGAGGGGCCGCTGCGGTGGTTTTGGGGAGAGTGGGAGTGTGGTGGGGGAGGGGAGGGCTGCGGTGGATTGGTTGGAGAGCCCGTGGGTGCTGTGGAGGAGGGGCGGGTGCGGTGGGTGGGGGATGGAGGGACGGGGGAGGGAGTGGTGAGTGGGAGAGGCCTGGGGTGCGGTGGGCATGGGGCTGGGGGCGGTGGGGGTGCTGTCCCGCAGTCCACCGCCGGCGCCCACCCCTCTCCAGTCCGCAGCCGCCCGGCGCTGGTCCTCAGGCGCTGGTGTGGGAGGCTCACTTGGGAGAACCCCTTAGGACGCGGTGTGGCAGGATCCCCGGGCCGGGCCGTGCGCACTCGGGAGAAACGTGTGCACACACCCGCCCCGGTACACGGAGGGTACACGGAGGCGAGCGCCGCAGCCTCACTGTGTCCTGATCCCAGGCCAGAAACCACCCGAACGTCCATCACCCGGAGACTCCCTGGGTAAACGCACTGTGCTTTTCTAGATTCGTAAGAGAGCTTTCCTGGTCCTTAGTTTCCTAGGGACCGATTGTAAAAATCACGTGTAGCTTTCCGGTTCTTGAAGAGTATTTCAGGGGCTCCTGGGTGGCCCAGTCGGTTAAGCCGCCGACTTTGGCTCAGGTCATGATGTCACGGTTTCTGAGTTAGAGCCCCGCTATGGTTCTGTGCGAACAGCTGGGAGCCTGGAGCCTGCTCCAGATTCTGTGTCTCTCTGACTCTCCCCTGCTCCCGCTGCCATTCTCTCTCTCTGTCTCTCAGAAATAAATAAAACATTAAAAAAAAATCAGAGCATTTCAGAGATTCTTTTTCTTTAAATGTTTATTTTTGAGAGTGAGACAGAGCATCAGCAGAGTAGGGCCAGAGAGAGAGGGAGACACAGAATCCTCTAAGCAGGCTCCAGGCCCTGAGCTGTCAGCACAGAGCGTGACATGGGGCTGGAACTCTGGCGGGAAGTCGGAGGGTTAACTGGCTGAGCCCCCCTCCCACCCCCCCGCCCCGCAATCCCCCCAAGATTGGGCCTTTCAACCACCAAACAAAACTGCTCTAATTGCCAGTTGCAGAAATCTGGAGTGGTTTTACATTAATCTTTTGTGAATGCAGTTAACTGACAGTATGTTTTGACTGTGTGGTCCCACCGCAGCACGTTCAACCCGGCCATTCATTCCCCGCGGCACCGGAATGGTCTGGAATGGTCTCCAGACATCATCTTGGATGCATGTCTTAGATATGACTTCAGGCCAAAGAAGCCACACAAAAGAGATGTGATCTAAGATTCCATCGACAGAAAGTGCAAAACTGGCGGAAGCAGAAGCGACCAGATCACCAGGAGAGGTATGTTGGAAGAGCCAGGAGGGAGGGGCTGTGAGGAGGGGGCGCAGGGTCCTGTTTTGTGGCTTGCTGGTGATTAGGAGGCTTTCATTTTACAGTCATTAACTACCCTGCAAATTGTGACTTATAAAATCAATTCTATAGGGGCGCTGGGTGGCTCAGGCGGTTAAGTGTCCGACTTTGGTTCCGGTTATGATCTCACGGTTCGTGAGTTCGAGCCCCCCTTCGGGCTCTGTGCTGACAGCTCGGAGCCTGGAGCCTGCTTTGGATTCTGTGTCCCCCCCTCTCTCTCGGCGACTCACCCCCCCCTTGCGCTTTGTGTGTGTGTCTCTCTCTCAAAAATAAATAAACATTTAAAAAAAAGTACTCTGCTGGATGGATAGACCACATTTTATCTGTTCATCCGTCAACAGACACTTGGGTTGCTCGTACATTATGTGTTATGTAGTTTTCTGGATGTACATTATATTTGACAGTAAGAAAAAAAAGTTTTAAAAATAAAAAACTTGCAGTGCTATTTGCTGGCTAACAGCACACACGCACGCGGGCACGCGCACACATACACACTCCCTCACACCCTGGACAGCGCCTGGGTGTCACTCCTAGAAAGAGGTGGGGCCCGTGACCTGTGTCCTGGGGAATTTCTCACACCCACGGGGCGGGGCACGGTCACACCCACCCACCAGACTCTCTGCTTCCAGTCACCTGTGTGTGGGGGGGGAGGGGGGGCGCTGGGGGGGAGGGGCCCCATGCCATTTCTCCTCAAGTTTCAGCTGCAGGTGGCCTCTGGGGCCAGGACGCCCCCACCCTCCAGTCCCAGAGCCTCTCTGCGAACAGCTGCTCCCTCGGCTCTCTCTCTCCCGGCTGTGCTGGGATGGTGAGGTGACCCTCGGCTGTCCACCCTGCTGCCGTCCCAGCTGTCCCCCTTCCTCACCCTTAGTCCCCCACTGTTCTTCTCTTTTTGCCTCTCCCTGTCTCTGGGCCTCTGTCTCGTATCTCTGGATCTCAGCCTTTCTGTGTCTCTCGTTTTCCCTCGCCTGCTTTTCCTTTTTCTGCCTTCCTGCCTTTCTTTAACTTCTCTTTGATTTTTTTAAATCTTTATTTATGAAGGAGAGAGAGAGCGTGATCGAGGGAGGGGCAGAGACAAAGGGAGACACAGAAAATGAAGCAGGCCCCAGGCTCTGAGCTGTGAGCACAGAGCCCGACGCGGGGCTTGAACTCTTAACCTGCGAGATCATGACCTGAGCCGACGTTGGACACTTAACCACTGAGCCACCCAGGTGCCCCTCTAACTTCTCTTTGAGGTGTCACCTACTTGCTGTGTGACCTTGGGCAAGAGTTTTCACCTCTCTGTGCCTCCCAATTGAGGCACTACTGACATTTGGGGCTGGTTGAGTCTTCCTTGGGCGGGGGTGGGGGGGGTGGGGGGCACATCCTGTGCACCATATGTAACATGTGTTCCAGCATCTCTGGCCTGTCCCCACCCCCAGCTGTGACAACCACAGCTGTCTGTAGTAATTGCCACGGTCCTGCATTTTAGGACCCGTGAATGACTATTAGGCCCTGGAGTGCAGGGATCAGGTGAGTGGGGCCTAATCACAAAGGAAAACTTGGAGGCTTCAAAGGACACCATCAAAAAGTGAAAAGAGGGGGCCGCCTGGCCGGCTCAGTCAGGAGAGCATGCAGCTCCTGATCTCAGGGTTGTGAGTTCAAGCCCCACACTGGGCACAGAGCTTACTTTAAGTGAAATTAGGGCCACCTGGGTGGCTCAGTTGGTTAAGCATCTGACTCTTGATTTCGGCACCAGCCGTGATCTCAGGGTTTGTGGGTTCGAGCCCTGTGCTGGGCTCTGCACTGTCAGTGTAAAGCCTGGTTGAGATTCTCTCTCTCCCTCTCCCCCCACCAAATAAATAAATAACCTTTATATTGCAAATGTGATAAGTGACTTGTATCCAGTATATATAAAGGACTCTAAGAATCAACACTTAAAAAAAATTAAGTAACTCTGGACACCTGGGTGCCTCAGTCGGTTAAGCATCCAACGCTTGGTTTCCGCTCAGGTCATGATCTCACGGTTTGTGGGTTCAACCCCTACATCGGGCTCTGCACTGGCAGCGCGGAGCCTCCCTGGGATTCTCTCTCTCCTTTTCGCTCTGTCCCTCCCTCTTTTTCTCTTTCTCAAAATAAATACATAAACTTAAAAAATTAAACAACCCACTTAAGAAATGGGCAAAGAACGTGAACAGACATTTCTCCAGAGAAGATGCATGATAACCACATGGAAAGATGCCATTAGTCATGGGGGAACTCCAAACCCAAACCCCAGAGAGACCCGGTCTCACACCCCTGGGAAGGCTATGCTCCAAAGAGTCAGGCGCTAATACATGTTGGCCAGAATGTGGAGAGGCTGCAACCCTCGTGTGTTGCTGGTGAGGATGTAAAGTAGTGCAGGTGCCTTGGAAAACAGTCTGGAAATTCCTCAAAAAGTTCAACATCAGGTTTCCATGTGACGCAGGAGTTTCACTCCTTGTAAATATCCAAAAGCATATGTCCACACAAAAGAGCGCACACGCACGTTCAGAACAGCACGATTCACAGCAATCGGGAGGCAGAAACAGCCCAGATGCCCGACAACTGATGAAAGAATACACCGAATGTGGGCTATTCATGCAGTGGAATATGATTCAGCCACAAAAAGGAACAAAGCACGCATATGCACTACGACACGAATGAATCTTGGAAACATGCTAAATGAAAGAAGCGGGGGGGGCACCTGGGTGGCTCAGTCGGTTAAGCTTCTGACCTCTGCTCAGGTCATGATCTTGCGGTTCATGCTTCAAGCCCCACATCCGGCTCACAGCTGTCAGCCTGTCAGTGCAGAGCCCCCTTCCGATCCTCTGTCCATCTTTCTGCACCTCCCTGACTTGTGCTCTCTCAAAAATAAATAAACATAAAAAAAAAAGAAGAAATTCTAATCGATCAAGACTCAGCCTCCATCCTCTCCCTCATCCTGCCCTGGCCTCTTCCCTGGCCTCCTTTCCTCCAGTCTCCCCGCTCCAGTCCATTTCCTCCAGGGTCCGTAGACTCACGTACTTGGGGAAGCCCTTCGTCACTCCCCATACCCATGTCCATGCAGGTTTCCTGCGGCTCGAATGCCCTCCCTATTCTCTCCTTCCCCACCTGCCCTGTGAACTTGGTTCCGCGCCCAGATCACAGCCTTGCACGTGCCCTTTGACCTAGTGACTCCAATTCTAGGAATTCAGCCTTCAGGTAAACTCACACATGAGCTCAGAGAACGTTTTCCCCGCAGCACCGCTAATCATGGTGGGGAGGGAATAACTTAAACGCTCACCGAGAGGGGATGGTCAGGTAAATATCAGGGGGGCTTCTAAACAGCTCAATGCAATAGATGCACGTGGTTATAGACAGACGCCTCTTCAAGATCATTACTAAGGGAAAAACACCAGGTGTAAAACCCGCACAACCCATCCCCACTTCACTGTGTGACCTTGGGGAAATTACTTTGCCCCTCTGAACCTCCATTGCCTCATTTATAAAATGGGATATTCAAAATCTCAGAGGTTTCAGTAAAGATAAAGTAACAAAACATCAAAACACGTGGGGAGGAACATTCAGAACATGTTAGCTTTTTTATTTTGAGAGAGAGAGTGAGCAGGGGAGGGGCAGAGGGAGAGGGAGAGAGAGAATCTTAAGCAGGCTCCAAGCCCAACAAGGAGCCCAACACAGGGCTCGATCTCGAGGGGCTTGATCTCACAACTATAAGATGATGATCTGAGCCAAAGTCAGGGGCTTAACCGACTGAGCCACCCAGGTGTCCCAGAAAATGTTCGTTTTTAATACTAGGGCAGAGGCTGGAAAAATCTGCTGGGAAGGGCCAGCTAGTCATTATTTTTGGTGTTATAGGCCACATGGTCTCTGTCGCAGCCACTCAACTCTGTTATAGTTGCACAAGCACAGTCACAGGCAGCCGCACCAACAAATGTGTGCAGCTGTGTTCCAGCCAAACTCTATCTAATAAGACAGACAGCTGGCCCGTGGGCCGTGGTTTGCCATCCCCTGTATTAGGACTGAAAGAGAGACCACTGTTTGTTTTTATAGGGTTTCTGTGGCCCGCCAACCTTTGAACTCTTCTGTCTCACAGTCCTTATCAGACCGCATTGTGATATCGGTTTCTCTTTCCCTTTAGGGCTCCAGGCCCCCACCCCCACCAGACATTAAACCCTGCCAGGGCAGGAGCTTTATCTGAGCTACATGGGTCTCTAGAACCCAGGCTCCATCCCTATTCTGGGAGCGCAGCAGAAATATTTTTTGCATGCATTGATTCATAAAGGCAGTGTGCAACACCAACTACGTGCCGGCTACTCTTCTGGACACGGAGACTAGAACACAGACACACACTCCTGGGTCTCATGT
Organism: Proteles cristata cristata; assembly: GCA_017311185.1. Lineage (NCBI taxonomy): Eukaryota > Metazoa > Chordata > Mammalia > Carnivora > Hyaenidae > Proteles > Proteles cristata. The sequence goes on along the minus strand of JAESUZ010000013.1, from coordinate 183,346 downwards.
AAAAGCAGTCCATAAGTCCAATAAACACCCGAAACGTATATAAGCCATTGGGGGGTCCTAGGCACCGAAGAGAAGCAAATAAAGCAAGAAAGGGGTAGAGAAGTGAGAGAGGAGTTGTTAATGTTCACGGTTCAGCCACCGGAGGCCTCCCTATGAGGGAGGTCAGGAAGGAGATGGAGGAGTGAGTCATGAGGATATCTCAGAGATGAACCTTTGGGTGGAGGCAAGAGCAAATGCAAAGGCCCTGAGGTGGGAACGAGCCTGGAATTTTCGAGACACAGCAAGGAAGTCAGAGCGACAGCAGCTGAGTGCATGAGGGGAAGAGTTGAAGACCTAAGGCAGGGTCACAGGGGTGACGGGGTGGGGGGCACTACAAGGCCACTGATCCCCATCATGAAATCTCCACCCTCATGACCTAATCCCCCCAAATCTCACCTCCTAATACCTTCACTTTGGGGGTCAGGAGTTCAACGTACAAGTCTTAGGGAGACGCAAACATTCAGACGGCAACAAGAATAAAAATTGTCTCCACGCATTGTCCCCTGAGCGACCCACTTGCTTCTTGTTAAGAATCACTGATCTAACGCGCTCCTGCCTGTAGAGGTCAGAATAAAGTGGGGTGCACGGCAGTGACGGGCCAGCCCCAACTCCCAGGGACAGAAAGCCGCCAAGGTCTGCTTCTTACTCGTGCTCACGACCCTCCCCGGCAGCTGAGAACTCCACCTCCAAGTCCACATCGTTCTCCCTACTGAACCCAGGCCGACCGAACAGCCACTCTCAGCGACGCTGCTGCCAGTTAGAGGGAGAAAGGCTTTCTCCTCCCGGAAGTGAGAACTACGCCTGCTCTCGCTTCATTGGCCCAAGCGAGTCACATGACAGGAAGTGTGACCTTACCACGGGCGAAGGAGGAGGGATAAAGGAAAATTTTTTTTTAATTTTTAATTTTATTTATTTATTCATTTTTAAATTTTTAAATGTTTTAGTACTTATTCTGGAGCGAGAGAGAGAGGGAGAGAGAGAGAGGGAGAGAGACAGAGCACGAGCAGGGGAGGGGCAGAGAGAGAGAGAGGGCAACACAGAATCCCAAGCAGGCTCCAGGCTCTGAGCCTTCAGCACAGAGCCCCCCAACTGGGGCTGGGACTCATGAGGTCATGACCTGAGCAGAGGTCGGAATCGTAACTAAGCCCCCCAAATGTCGCAACGAGCTACTTATGAACAGCTTACAATGCTGCCTGAACACTTGCATATTGGAATTCATATTATTTTACTATATGTTATTTTTCACTGTATTTCTCCTTTATTTTTTTAACCAGGCTTGGTTAAAAACATGCGTGCAACATGGGGCTTGAACTCACCACCCCAAGATCAAGAGTCTCTGGCTCCACTGACTGAGCCAGCCAGGTGCCCCTCCTTTATTTTTAATTGATTTTTTTAAATTGATTACATGTTAATTCACTTTTTGAAATTACCTGTACAGATAGATAATTGATTTTTTTTTAGATTACATGTGCGGGTAGGTCATATTATTTGTGAATTCATTTTAGCAGAGTAAAAGGGTATGGGGAAGCATTTGTTACAAAAAGGGGACAAGGCAGGCACCTGGGTGACCCAGTTGGTTAAGCGTCCAACTTCGGCTCAGGTCACGATCTCTCAGTTCGTGGGTTCGAGCCCCGTGTCGGGCTCTGTGCTGACAGCTCAGAGCCTGGAGCCTGCTTCGGATTCTCAGTCTCCCTTTCTCTCTGTGCTCCTCTTTTGCTCATGCTCTGTCTCTCAAAAATGAATAAATGTTAAAAAAATTAAAATATAAATAAAAAGGGGACATGACATATCCAGCAACAGTGTGTATATATGTTCACCAAACTCCACATATGGAAACTGGATGGACAGACTACAGCCTGGGGGCCATCTACCGTCTGTGGTGTGACTTTGGGTGGCCCCGAGCAAAGAATGGTTTTATATTTTTAGAATTGCAAAAAAGAAAAAACAAAAGAATACGTGATAAAGATCATATGTGCCTCATAAAACCTAAAATATTTACTATCTGGTCCTGTACAGAAAATGTGTAACAACCTCTGTACTAGAATGTTCTCAGCAGCCCTATTGTAATAGACCCAAACAGGAAACTACACAAATACCCATTCACAGTTGGATGAATAAATAGATAGTGTCATATTTGTACAATGGAATGCCATCCAGCAGGGGTTGACAAACTTTTTCTGGTAAGGGCCAGATAGTAAATATTTTCCCCTTTCCAGGCCATACGGTCTCTGCCACGGCCATTATAGCAAAGAGCTATAGACAGCAGTAAGTGAAGAGGTGTGGCCGTGTTCCAATAAAACTTTACTTATTCATTTAAATATCTTAATGTTTATTTGTTTTCGGGAGATAGAGACAGAGACAGAGTGCAAGTAGGGGAAGGGGCAGAGAGAGAGAGGAAGACACAGAATCCGAAGCAGGCTCCAGGCTCCGAGCTGTCAGCACAGAGCCCGACGCGGGGAATCCACAAACTGTGAGATCATGACCTGAGTCAAAGTGGGGCACTCAGCGGACTGAGCCACCCAGGCGCCCCTGGAGTCTTCTGTGTTTTAATTTGGCTTCACTGACGTGCTCACTGTGGGATAATTGGTTGAGTTGTGCACTTATGATGCAAGTCTCTCTCGTGCGTGTTTATTCCAAACACAGGCTGGCAGGGGCGCTGGCGGGGATGGTTTGAGACCTTGCGCAGCAGCTGACGCTCATCAGAGGCGCCCCAACTTCTCCCCGCAAGCGGCATCTGACCGCTTCCCAGCCTCGCAGCTGTTGGGGCCTCTCAGAGCCGCTGATGGAATGAATTCGACGTGGTGGAAAAATTCTCAGATTCTTAACGAGAACCACGCCTCCGCGACGACTCCCTCTTAATCTCGCCAGTTTCAAACCAGGAAATGAGCAGGAAAACAACAACAAATTAAATACCACCGAGATGCCAAGGGAAATGTCACGAACGCCCGGCAGTGAAATTCACATTCATCTCTCATAAGAGAGGGTTGTCTACTCCTCTCCTTCAGGCTGTGACTCCAGGGTCCCCTCCCCAGAGAGACCTTCCCTGGCCACCCCATCTGGGGGAGCAGCCCTTAGCCCACCACCTCCTGTCTGCCTTCTGTGCTTTGGGTTCTGCCTTAGCGTGGGCAGAGGTTGAATTGTGTGTGCCTCCCCCGCCAACCCCCGTGCCAGGAGGGTATGTCGAGGTCCTCAGCCCTAGGACCTCAAGAAAGTAAAAATAGGGCTGTTGCAGATGGAGTTAGTTAAGATGAGCTCATCCTGGATGAGGGTGGGCCCCAAATCCAGTATGACTGGTGTCCTTATTGGGACGCCTGGGTGGTTTGGTCGGTTAAGCATCCGACTCTCAGTTTCGGCTCAGGTCATGATCTCACAGTTTGTGGGTTTGAGCCCTCCATCGGGCTCTGTGCTAACAGCTAGCTCAGAGCCTGCAGCCTGTTTCAGATTCTGTGTCTCCCTCTCTCTCTGAAATAAATAAAACATTTTTAAAAATATAAGGAAATGAAACATTAAAAAAAAAAAAGAATGCCAGGGTGTCTGGGTGGCTCAGTTGGTTGAGTGTCCAACTTTGGCTGAGGTCATGATCTCAGTTCATGACTTTGAGCTTGACATTGGGCTTGCTGCTGTCATCTCTGTCTCTCTCCCTCTCTCTTCTCCCCAAATAAGTAAATATTTAAAAAATAAATAAAAATAAATAAAAAGAATGCCATGTGAAGACACAGAGGCACACGGGGTAGTGACATGTGACAAAAGACAGGCAGAGACCAGAGCGGCCGCTGCAAGCCAAGGGACACCAAAGGTCGCCTGCACCCATCAGAGGCTAGGAAGGATTCTCTCGTGCGGATTTCGCAGGGAGCACAGCCCTGCCCACACCTTGATCTAGGGCTTCTGGTCCTCCTCACCTACAGGACACGCATTTCCGTTGTTCTAAGCCACCTAACTCAGGGCACTGTTTTTTTTTTAAGTTTTATTTATTTATTTTGAGAGGAAGAGAGAGCAGGAGCGGGAGAGTGGCAGAGAGAGAAAGAGAGAGAGAGAGAGGAAGAATCTCAAGCAGGCTTCTCGCTGATAGCTCAGGGCCAGACACAGGGCTCGAACCCACGAACCGTGAGATCATGATCCGAGCTGAAATCGAGAGTCAGATGCTTAACCGACTGAGCCACCAGGCATCCCAAACCCACGGCACTTTTGGGTGGCAGCGTTAGGAAGAGTATGGTGTGTATCACCCTCTGACTTATTATTTGTCTTGTTTATTCTCTCCCCACTGGGATGTAAGATCCACAGAGGGAGGGTTTGCGTCTGCCTTGCCCACTGCTGCATCCTCAGGGCCCAGCACAGAGCTTGGTCAGTAAACGTTGAACTGATCCCTTTAGTCCTGAAAAACTAGAGCGAGCACTTTCCATCAATGCACAGTGAGGACAGAGTAGGTGTCTAGGTTTTCCCACTGCCCTCAACAAGCTCGAATGCTAAGACAACACTTATAAAACACAGATAAAGGGGCGCCTGGGTTGGCTCAGTTGGTTGAGCGTCCAACTTTGGCTCAGGTCATGATCTCGCGGTTCGCGGGTTCAAGCCCCATGTCGGGCTCTGTGCCGACGGCTGGCTCAGAGCCTGGACCCTGCTTCCGATTCTGTGTCTCCTTCTCTCTCTGACCCTCCCCCGCTCATGCTCTTTCTATCTCTCTCTCAAAAATAAATAAAACATTAAAAAAATAAAAAATAAAACACAGATAAAGGGGCGCCTGGATGGCTTGGTCAGTTTTGGCTCAGGTCATGATGTCGTGGTTCGTGGGTTCAAGCCCCGCATCGGGCTCTGTGCTGACAGTGTGGAACCTGCTTAGGATTCTCTCTCTCCCTGCCCCTCCCCCACTTGCACTGTCTCTGTCTCTCTCAAAATAAACTTAAAAAAAAAGCACACACAGGCAAAAGTAACTAGACATGTCTGCATGAAATGAATGTGGAGGAGGAGCTCTGGAGAGCTGGACAGACAGATTAGTAAGGGTTGGGAGGGAGCATGTTTGGGAGGAATCAGGATTTGAGGAGAGTATTGACAGGTTGAATTATGTCGGCCCGAAAAGATATGAAGTCTTGAGCCCCAGGACCTTCGCATGTGCCCCTATTTGGAAATAAGGTCCTGGCAGATGATCGAGTTAAGATGAGGTATTAGGGTGGCTCCTAATCCAATTTGACTGATGTCCTTATGAAAAGGGGCAACGGGGGTGGGGGGGCGCCTGGCTGGCTCAGTCGGTAGAGCATCTGCCTCTTGATCTTGGGGTGATGAGCTTGAGCCCCACGTTGGGGGCAACTTACTTAAAAAGTGGGGGCGGGAACTCGGAGGCAGACACACAGGCACAAAGGGAAGACAACGTAAAGAAAGGAGACAATATCATCTACAAGCCAAGTCACGCCTGACGCCAAAGTTGCCAGAAACTGGGGCACATTCTCCCTCGCGAGGAGCCAGTCCAGCCAACACCCTGGTTTTGCACCTTCTAGATTCCAGAACCATGAGAGCACACGCGTCTGTTGTTTAAGACACCCGGTTTGTGGAATCAGTGATGGAGGCTCTCGCGAGCTACTACAGATGGGTAACACTGAGGTCCGTGAGACAGTGAGGGCAGCGGAGGCTCCGAGGTTGAATATTTCTGCCTCTGCTGGGCTTCCGTTTCCTGTTCTCAGATTTCATCTCCTAACTGCTGTGTTCTCTCTGTCCCCTTGGTCGGCATTAAAAAACTTATCACCACCTGATATTATATCATGTATCATATATTTTATTGCTTACTTGCTCATTGTCCATCTCCTGTCCCCACCCCGGAAGGCGAGATCCAAGAGGAGAGAGACTTGAGACTCTGTACTGTCTCTGGTGGTGCAATTCCTAGTACTTAGTAGGCACTCAAAAAATTTGTGTTGGGTTTTTAAGAATGCAGGCACTGAATGGGGCACCTGGGTGTCCGACTTTGGCTCAGGTCATGATCTCACGGCTCGTGAGTTCGAGCCCTGCATCAGGCTCTGTGCTGACAGCTCAGAGCCTAGAGCCTGTTTTAGATTCTGTGTTTCCCTATCTCTCTCTCTCTCTCCGACCCTCCCCACCCCGTGTCTCTCTCTCCTTCAAAAATAAACATTAAAAAAAAAAAAAAGTGCCCGCCGGGATTCATGCCCCGATTCTGCCCCTTGCTTGTTTCTCTCTGAGCCTGTTTCTATCTCGGTAAAATCGAGACGCAGCGCCCAGAGGGTGAAACCAAGCAGGGACTGGTGAAACCAAGCAGGGACTGCGTGGGAAGTTTTTGCCACAGGTGGCTCATTTTCTTTTAATGTATCATTTTGAGAGAGTTTCAGACTTCACCACAAAAGTTGCCAAAGTAGTGTGAAGAATTCCCATATATATTTTTCACCTCAGTTTCTCTAAACGTTAACCCCTTACATAACCACAGTAAAATGATCAAAACCATGACATTAACCTGGGAACCTGCCTATGAGCCAACCCACAGACCTTAGGCAAAGGTCACCGATATCCCAGTCCTGGGGATATTCTTTTTCATATCCGGGATCTCGCATCACAATTAGCTGTCATGCCTCCTTGGTCTCCTCCAGCCTATGATGCTTCCGCAACCTTTCGTGACCTCGGCCCTTTTGAGAAGTACTGGCCACTTATTTTGCAGAATGGCCCTCAGTTTGGATTTGTTTGATGTTTTCGCCGTGATTAGATTCAGGTTATTGTGCTTTGGGCAGGAATACCACGGAGGTGATGCTGTGTCTCTCTTGCTGCATGACATCAAGAATGGTGGCAGGTTGGGGCGCCTGGGTGGCTTGGTCGGTTGGGCGTCCGACTTTCGCTTAGGTCATGATCTCGCGGTTCATGGGTTCGAGCCCCGCGTCGGGCTCTGTGCTGACTGGCAGCTGTTTCAATCTGTGACTCCCTCTCTCTCTGACCCTCCCCTGCTCACGCTGTCTCTCTCTCTCTCTTAGAAATAAATAAAAATTAAAAAAAAAAAAAAAAGAATGGTGGCAGGTCCCATTACTGATCATATTAACGTTTGTGGCTGGGGGGGTGGGTGGGAGGGAGAATCTTAAGGGAACTCCACACTGACAGCAGGGATGTGGGGTTTGAGTCCATGACCTTGGAAATCATGACCTGAGCTGAAATCAAGAGTCTGGTGCTTGGAGCGCCTGGGTGGCTCAGCCGGTTGAGTGTCTGACTTTGGCTCAGGCTCAGGTCCTGATCTCACGATCTGTGAGTTCGAGCCCTGCATTGGGCTCTGTGCTGACAGCTCGGAGCCTGGAGGCTGCTTTGGATTCTGTCTCCCTCTCTCTCTGCTCCTCCCCCTCTCACGCTCTGTCTGTCTGTCTCTCTCAAAAATAAACAGTAAAAAAAAAAAATCGGATACTCAACTGACTGAGCCACCCAGGCACCCCCCCTCCCCCCCCGTCACATTGGTTTTGATCACTTGCTTAAGGCACTGTCTTTCTAGAGTCTCCTCTGCAAATTAACTATTTTGTACACAGGGCAATTTTTTTAAGTTTTTTTTTTTTTTTAATTTATTTGTGAGAGAGAGAGAGACAGCATGAGCAGAGGAGGGTCAGAAAGAGAGGGAGACACAGAATTCGAAGACAGCCTCCAGGCTCTGAGCTGGCTGTCAGCACAGAGCCCGACACGGGGTTCATACCCACAAACTGTGAGATCATGACCTGAGCCGAAGTAGGACGCTCAGCCGACTTAGCCACCCAGACACCCCATACACAGGGCAATTTTGATGTGAACTATTATTTATTATTTTTTCCCAACACACATTTACTGAGCACCCACTGTATGCCCAGGCCCTTTCTAAGATTTTGTGGTGACCAAGATGAGTAAGCCTTGTCTCGTCTGGAAAGTCACACTCTCCCATCCAAGTACTAACCAGGCCCGACCCTGCTTAGCTTCCGAGATCAGACGAGATCGGGCGCGTTCAGGGTGGTATGGCCGTAGACTGGAAAGTCACACTCTCATAAGGAAGACTGAAAGGTGGCCAGAAACTCACGAAAGAGAGAGACCAGTGGGTGGCTAAGGTCTTGAAAGGTATTAGAGGGGTGTGGAGGGTGTACACTGATCTGCCTGAGGGAGTCAGAGAAGGCTTCCTGGAAGAAGGGGTATTTGACTCAGGTGTTGAAGGATGAATCGGAGTTCATCAGGGAAGGCGGACAGAATTCTGGGTAATGGGAGCAGTACTTGTGCACAGATAAGAGAGACCGTTTCCAGGGTCAAGTTCAAAGGCTGGATATTGTCTTAGCAGCATTGGGGAGCCGTGGGCAGACTGAGCAGGGGAAGGGCAGGATCAGCTCTGTGTATAGAAAGAGCTTCTGGGGCCCTGTGGGGACAGTGCAGAGGGGACAGCCTGAGGTCTGGGGGGAGACTACGGTGAGGGCCCAGGGTGGAGAGGAGGAGGCCTGAATGGAGGCTGTGGCTCAGGGGATGGTGAGAAGGGCCTGGGGCAGGGGCGACAGCTGCGAGGGTTGAGCTGAGAGGAGAGAGGCAGTGATGCCGTGCCCTGTCATCTAACCTAGGCGACTGGGTATTAGGAGAGGCCATTTACCAAGAGGGAGAATACAGTTTTGGCAGGAAAGATAACGAGCTCCATTTTAGTGGAAGTGCAGGGCACGTATGTTTGTTTGGTTTCTTTTTCAGGGTAACTCTGTGCGCAACATGGGGCTCAGAGTCATGACCCTGAGATCAAGAGTCACCTGCTCTACTGATCAAGCCAGCCAGGGGCCCCATGTGCCAGGCACATTTGCAAAAGATTTCCTTTAGGGGCGCCTGGGTGGCTCAGTCGGTTAAGCGTCCAACTTCTGCTCAGGTCATGATCTCACGGTTCGTGGGTTCGAGCCCCGCGTCGGGCTCTGTGCTGACAGCTCAGAACCTGGAGCCTGCTTCTGATTCTGTGTCTCCCTCTCTCTCTGCCCCTCCCCCGCTCACACTCTGTCTGTCTCTTTCTCTCAAAAATAAATAAAAACTTTTTAAAAAGTTAAAAAAATAAAATAAAAACGATTTCCTTCCTAACCAAAAAAAAAAAAAAAAAAGACGGAAAGAAGAGAGAAAGAGAAAGATTTCCTTGGCGGATGGCTGGCCTCACAAGATGTGTGGCGCTTAAAGAGTTAATCCCTCTGCTGTTTGGAAAAGAAAGGGCTTGGCTGGAGTGTCTTTCCCACTTGCTCCTCCTATTTCTCTGAGAATAAACACAAGTCGGATAACTTGGTCAAGAAAGTACCTGGCACTCAGTAAATGCTCGTTAGCTGGCACTTATGTGTGGACTTTTTTTTAACATAATGAGTAGCTACGAAGTGCCAGACAATTATTATTATGGCTGGATGTTTCTCTTCTCATTTTGCTGCTTCTTTATGTCTGCCTTTCCACACCCGCAACGGGAAGGCAGTCGTCTGGTCTGGCACGGTACCTCTGTCTAATCTTAGGAAATGCAGTTGTTTCTGCAAGAGACTGGTTGGTTTCCCTGTAGACATTTCTAGAACTTTCCGCGATGATGGAAATACTGCATATCTGTGCTGTGGAAATGGTAGCTCACAGATTTACGTGGCTACTGAATATTTGAAATATAGCTAGCAAGACTGAGGAACTTTTTTTAAAGTAATCTCTACCCCAACGTGGGGTTCGAACTCATGACTCTGAGATCAAGAGTCACATGTTCTCTCCACGGAGCCAACCAGGCGTCCCAGGAACTGAATTTCCAATCATATTTAATTTTCATTCATTTAAAAATCTTTTTCATGTTTAGAGAGAGAGAGAGAGAGAGAGAGGGAGGGGGGAGGAGCAGAGAGCAAGGGACACACAGAATCCGAAGCAGGCCCTGGGCTCCTAGCTGTTAGCATCTGTGCTGACAGCCCCCCAACATGGGGCTCGAACCCATACACTGTGAGATCATGACCTGAGCCAAGTCAGCTGCTTAACAGACTGAGCCACCCAGATGCCCCAATTTTCATTCATTCACATTCAAACAGACTCCTGTGACTGGTGGCTACCATGTTGGACAGCGTGGTCCTAAAACTAAGCCTGCTCTCAGGGAGATAAAAATCCCCCAAAGCCACACAGCCTCGGGGATTGCCAAGGTGGCAGGGAAGTCCTGGCTGAAGGGGGAAAGAGAGGAACAGGAAAGAGGGGTAAATTGGGAACTTCCTCTCTGGGTATCGGGAGTGCAAATTGAATGAGTCAAATGAAAAGAGGCACACATCCCTCCCGGGACCCTGTGACAAAAAGATAAACGACCCGATTCAAATACGGGCCAAAGACCTGAACAGACACTTCACTAAGGAGGAAATACAAGGGGCCGATAAACACATGAAGGAAATGCCCGTTAGGCGTCAGGGACGTGCAAAATGAAACTGGGAAATATAACACCCACCAGAGCGGCGACTGTGAGGGTTAAATGTCACAAGTGTGCAGAACAGCCAGCTCTCCCAAAGGCTGTCGGTGGGAATATAAAAAGTAGGTGTGCGGGCACCCCAGGGGGCTCAGTCAGTTAAGCCTCTGACTCTTGATTTCAGCTCAGGTCATGATCTCATGGGTTTGTGAGTTCAAGCCCTGAGCCTGGTTCTTTGCTGACAGTGAGCCTGCTTAGCCTGCTTGGGATTCTCTCTCTCTCTCTCTCTCTCTCGCTCACTCGCTCTCGCTCTCCGCCCCTCACCCATTCATGCATATGCTCTCTAGCTCTCTTTCAAAAATAAATAAACTTAAAACAAATTCTCTCCCTATGCCTCTCCCCCTGATCATGCACGCTTTCTATAAAAAAATCTATAAATTAAAAAAAGGTAGGCATCGGGGCGCCTGGGTGGCTTAGTTGGTTAAGCGTCCGACTTTCGCTTAGGTCATGATCTCACGGTTTGTGGGTTCGAGCCCCGCGTCGGGCTCTGTGCTGACTGCCAGCTCGGAGCCTGGAGCCTGTTTCAGTCTGTGACTTTCTCTCTCTCTGACCCTCCCCTGCTCACACTCTCTCTCTCTCTCCTAGAAATAAATAAAAACATTAAAAAAAATTTTTTTTAAAAAGGTAGGCATCTAATCTAATCACAATGATATCTAATCATATAATAACATTTAATAATAATAATCATCATCATCTAACAAGAAAGAAGTCCATGTCCTAATCCCCAGAACCTGTGAACATCTCCTTACATGGCAAAAGGGACTTTGGCAATGTGATTAAATAAGAATCCCGAGTTGGGGAAATTATCCTCCATCTCATCTTGGGTGTGACCTTGGGTTTCATCACAAGGATCCTTATAAGAGATAAAAGGGCGGCGGGCAGGTCAGAGTGTGAGAGGGAAATGTGCTGGCAGCAGAGAGTGGAGTGATCAGCTGCCCAGCCACAGAGTAAAAGCAGCCTTGCTGGAAGGGGCTGGAAATCAGTGCTCCTTTAGAGCCCCCCGGAAGTGGGCGTGGGTCTGATGACACCTTGAGTTTAGCCCTGTAAAACCCACCTCGGACATCTGGCCTCCACATCTAGAAGGTAATAAATCTGTTTTAAGCCACTGAGTTTGTGAGAATTTGTTACAAAAGTAGTTGCAAGCTAGTTCACCCCCCTTGGGAAAAGGTGTGGCATTTTCTTATAAATTAAACCCACACATTGGGGCCCCTGGGTGGCTCAGTCATTTAAACGTCCGACTCTTCAGCTCAGGACATGATCTCATGGTTTATGGGTTCGAGCCCCACATCGGGCTCTGCACTGATAGCGCGGAGCCTGATTGGGATTCTCTCTCTCGCTCTCACTCTCTCTTTCTCTCTCTGCCTTTCCCCTGCTCACGTTCTCTCTCAAAATAAATAAATAAACTTTAAAAATACTTAATAATTAATTAATTAAAGCCCACACCTACTCCATGACTAAGAAATTTCCCTCTTAGCTATTTACTCAAGAGAAATGAAAACATGTGCCGGTAAAAAGACTGGTGTAAAGAGGCGCCTGGGTGGCTCACTCAGTTAAGCATCTGCCTTGAGGTTCTGGCTCAGCTCACGATCTCACAGCTGGTGCATTTTCAGCCCTACATCGGGCTCCACGCTGACAGCACAGAGCCCGCTTGCGATTCTCTCTCTCCTCTCTCTGCTCCTCCCCCACTCAAAGTAAGTAAACAAACATTAAAAAAAAAAAAAAAAAGTCTGTTTCTAGACATTGCAGAATGTCTCCTGGGGGGTAAATTTGTCCCTGGATCAGAACCACTGAGCTAGAGGGAAGACCGCATGGATACACCTGTAATAAAATAAACACAGCAAATGACAATTGGAGAATGTAGCCGGTGGCCACGCGCATGGTGTCCTTCTCCCCACATTTTCATGTGCCTGGAACACTTCAGAATAAACTACGAGGCTAGGTCGCGCCCGCCCTGAGGTCCGGCCGTCTTACCGGCATCGGCCCTCGGGAAAGACAGCTGCTCTGTGTTCGCAAGAAGGCTTCTGCGAACATTCATTTTTCCTCTCATTTCCTTGTTTATGAAACACTGGAAACACTGTGAGAGCCCGTCGACCCGTCAACCACTGACTGATTGAAATAAACTCTGATATATCCGTGCTGTGGAATTCTGTGCAGCTGCTTTTTGGGTTTGTTTTTATTTTTATTATTTTTTAGGTTAATTTATTTATTCTTGGGGGGAGGGGCTAGTGAGCGGGGGAGGGGCACAGAGAGGCAGAGAGAATCCCAGGCAAGCGCAGTCGGTGCCCAGCCCGTTGTGGGGCTGCGACCCTCACGCCGCGAGATCATGACCTGAGCCGACATCAAGAGTTGGACTCTTAACCGACTGAGCCTCCCAGGAGCCCCTGGTTTTGTTTTTTGTTTTTTGTTTTAAATGTTTTATTTATTTCTAGGAGAGAGAGAGACAGTGTGAGCAGGGGAGGGCCAGAGAGAGAGGGAGTCACAGACTGAAACAGACTCCAGGCTCCGAGCTGGTAGTCAGCACAGAGCCCGACGCGGGGCTCGAACCCACGAACCGCGAGATCATGACCTAAGCGAAAGTCGGACGCTTAACCAACTAAGCCACCCAGGCGCCCCCCCTGGTTTTGTTTTTATTGAGCAAGACACGAATGTGTTGTCACAGTGGGTGCCGCGCTGCGCGCAGACCTCAGCCACAGGACAAAGGTCGCGAGAGAATGTCTGGGGTGATGGCTCTGTCCTGTATCTGGATTGTCTGTCTGACTCGGTCAGAACCTATCGAACTGGGCGCTGGAAAGGGTGAACTCTGCCTGGCTTGGAAAAATGATACATGTGTCCATGATATAATTACGCATGTGCGTATAGATTATACTTCATGACTCCTGGCTTTAAAAACCACCACCACCACCACACTGAGGAAACGCTTGTGAGGCTTATTAGATGGCAGAGGTAAGAACGGGAAGGGACGGGAAGGCAGGCTCGCAAGCCTTAGCCGAAGCATTGCCTGTCACGGCGCACACGCAGGATGGAGCAGGAAGGACATCCCAAGGTGAGGGCCCCGCCTGGGCTCAGGCGGAGGCTCAGAGGTGGGTCTCGGGCCAGGTGTGCCAACCAGACGGCCCGGATGCAGGCAGCATGGAGGGGACTGGTTGGGGAGGAGGCGGGAGGTGGGCTGAAAGCAGACTGGGACTCTCAGCGTTCACGGTTTCTCCCCTGTCGCCAGGGTGTTAACATATACAGCCTGCCATATATTCGTTAATTATATACTTGCCTTATCTGCCCTCCCAGCCTGCCTTCCATTCAGGTGGGCAGACGGTTCCGACGCCCGAGGGACACTGGCTGCTATGCTGGGCTCTGAGGACCCGAAGGGGAACCGATTCAGGTCCCTGCCCTTGAGGAGTTCCGGGGCCAGCCCGGGAGACCAGCAGGTGAGCAGGCAACGCCCACCCCTGGGGAAGACGAGGGGCCGCAGGCCTGGGCAGAGCTCTTTATGAGAAATCCTGGAAGCCTTCCTGGAAAAGGAGGCATGGGGGGAGGCCTTTTCCAATGTCTGCAAGCCAACCTCCATAATAGTGATGTTAAGAATGCTAATAATAGGGGTGCCTGGGTGGCTTAGTCGGTTGGGCGTCTGACTTTCACCTGGGTCATGATCTCGCGGTTCGTGGCTTCGAGCCCCGCGTTGGGCTCTGTGCTGACTGCCGGCTCAGAACCTGGAGCCTGCTTCAGTCTGTGACTCCCTCTCTCCCTGACCCTCCTCTGCTCGTGCTGTCTCTGTCTCTGTCTCTCTCTCCTAGAAATAAAAAAAAAATAAAATAAAAACATAAAAAAATAAAAGAATGCTAATAATAGAATAGCTGGAAAATTTTTATCGAGTGTTTGCAAAGCACCAGAACACTGTGCTAAGTGCAGGGCGGGGATCAATTTAACCCTCCAACAATTCTGTGTGTGGGATACTCTTGTCATCATCCGAATCATGATCCACCTTCTTGCGGATTAGGACAATCGAGGCACGGGCTTGGTTTCCTGCCCTCAAACCTCCCCGGCTGTGGTGGGGGAGGTGGTCACAGCCAGAGTCTCAATCTGGGGAAATGTGTGCTTTCCTGGTGGCGGCAGAAGTCACTGGTGGGAACTGTCTGTTTCTGGCTGGGGAAGGCTGGAGGGCTTCCGAGAAGGGGTGGCCCCCTGAGATGGATGCTCGCAGGGGGGCGGAGCTGGGCGCCTAGAGATGCGACGTATATTTTCAGCTCTTGTCTCCCTATCTTTTATCCATATTCCCATTTTGCCTTTCTGATTTTTTGCCCTTGATCCCCCCGCCCCACTCCTGGACAAACCCAGCACCTTTTAAATTCATGCCTCCTCCAGGATTCGAACACTTGTGGACCAATCTGCTTTGTGTAACTCTATCTGCTAAAGTGATACAAAAGATACATTTTGTCTTTCAAATTGTGGTGCAGGAGCCAGTTTTGTCTCTTACCTTTGCTGCTCAACATTATGCTGTTAGGATCTTCCCCCGTTTCCATATAGAACTTGGATTTATTGCTTCTAGAATACTCTTGGGGGGGATCCGCTCCCTTTTACCTTTACATGTTCACCCCCGGAGTGACAGGGACTGCACGATTGCCTCTGTTCCCGCTGGCACCCGCAGGGCTGCTGCGGGCATCTTTGGACACATCCCCGCATGTCACCTGTGGATGCCTCCTGTGGGTGCTTGGAAGTGTGATTGCTGGGACACAGCCTAAGTGCACGGTTAAGGTCACAAAATTCCTCCCGATCACCGAGGGTGGACCTCGAGGCCCTGGCCGCATTCCACCAGGCAGGCAAGGGTGAAGAGCTGAGAAAGTCCAACGGTGTTTTCTGGGATCAGGAAAGTACAGGTGACCCTCCCCTCCCCCCGCACCGAGCTGAACTATTCACAGAATAGCCATGTAATAAATACTTGACTTGAATTGGTTTCTTTTTCATTTCTTTCCTAAAAAGGAAACTGGCATGTTGTGGGTGGCAGTCTGGCAACATTTATTGCTTTATACTAACTGCTTTATACTCTGACTCAGCAATATCTGTACGTGTGGTGCATGAGGAAGTAGGAAGAACGATGTTCGATGCTCGATGTTTGCTGGGTTGTCATTTGCAAAGGTGACAAAGGAAAACCACCAAAAGCCACAACAATAAGGGAGGGTCCAAGTTACTACAGATTGATGTTGGAATGTTATGCAGATGTGAAAAAGATTCAAGTGAATTTAAAGGTAGGGGGTCCAGAAAGTTCTCTAGGACATATTGCTAAGTAAGAAAAGTAAGGTCAATATATCAAGTATTTTCCTATTTCCTAAACACAGGAAATCATAGGAATATTTTTCAGTCTATCTATCTATCTATCTATCTATCTATCTATCTATCTATCTATCTATCATCTAAATCAGGGATTGGCTGGGGCACCTGGGTGGCTCAGTCAGTTAAGCGTTCTACTCTCGGTTTTGGCTCAGGTCATAATCTCACGGTTTTGTGAGTTCAAGCCCCACATTGGGCAGGGATGGCTTGGGATTCTCTCTCTCTCTGCCTCTCCCCCACGCACGCAGTGTCTGTCTCTTTCAAATAAATAAATAAACTTAAAAAATATTTTTAAATAAATAAATCAGAGGTTGACAAACTTTTTATGTAAAGTCTCAAATAGTAAATATTTACAGCTTCAAGCATCATACAATGTCTGCCCTCACTCCTGAGCTCTGCCCTGGTTGTGGGAAAGCAGCCTTAGATGATGCATAAACCAACGAGCCAGGTTCTGTGTCAATAAAACTTTATTTACAAACACAGGCAGTGGATCCCTGAGGTCAATGAATGGTGCATGTTTTTGGAAAAGTACACACACTTTTGTGAGGGGCCCATCTGGAAGGGGAAATGAAAAGGAAGGTGATGGTCAAGGGCAATATTACCCTCATATTCGAATTTTTTCCACCATGCAGAATTAAAATTGTTTTCATCGGAAAAGAAAATAATGTTTGAAAGTTAGCTTTCAGTGGCCTTTTCTCCCCTCCTCGTTATAAGGTAATGATTATTGAAAACGTAAGCGGCATATAAAAAAGTAACCAGGAAGTAAAATTTCCCTATCGTCTTACCAGCTTGAGCAGAGTTTCTTTTTCTTTTTAAGTTTATTTATTTATTTTTAGTAATCTCTAACCTGCCGTGGGGCTCAAACTCAGGACTCTGAGATCAACAATTGTGTGCTCTTCTGACGGAGCTAGCCAGGGGCCTCTCAAGCAGAATTTCTTGAAGCGTTTATTTTAGTAAAGCAACAGATATTTCCGGAGCACTCACTGCGAGGAAGCGTGCAAGCGTTAGGAGCTGGGGACAGAGCAGTAAAGGACGCAGAGGCCCCGCCCTCTATAGGCTGATGTTCTGTAGTCAAAGAGACACAGACAATAAATAACAAACATGGCAAATAAGTAAATGAAATAATATGTTAGAAGGTAAAAAGTGAAAAGGGAAACAAACAGGAGAGCAGGTGAAGGAGATCGGCGCTACCTGAGGGCTGGTACGCTAGGAAACAGAATAGTCAGAGAAGGCCTCATCGCCAAGCTGACATTTAAGCAAAGAGTCGAATGAATAGAGGGAGCAAGCCATGGGGATTCTGGGAGGGAGACGGCTCGTGCAAAGGTCCTGAGGTGCGCCAGGTGTGTTCAAGGAACAGCCAGGAGATATGGATGGAGCAGAGTGGGTGAGGGGGGAGGGGGGGAGGTGAGGGGACCTCCAAGAGAAGGGCATACCCTGCTGGGACTTGCGGTCATGGTAAGGACTTTGTTTTTATTCAGAATGAGTTAGGAACCACAGAAGGGCTCTGAGGAGAGAAGGGACATGAGCTGACGTGGGGAATAGACTGACTGAAGGAACTGAAGCAGGGAGACCAGAGAGTAAGTGACCCCAGTAGTCCAGGCAGGAGACGATCGCTAATTATTTTTTTTTATTTTTTTAAAATATTTTTATTTTTATTTCTAGGAGAGAGAGAGAGAGAGATAGCGTGAGCAGGGGAGGGTCAGAGAGAGAGGGAGTCACAGACTCTGAAACAGGTTCCAGGCTCTGAGCTGGCAGTCAGCACAGAGCCCGACGCGGGGCTCGAACCCACGAACCGCGAGATCATGACCTAAGCGAAAGTCGGACGCTTAACCGACTAAGCCACCCAGGCGCCCCAACGATCGCTAATTAGACCAGAGTGGTGGCAGCCAGGGGTCAGATTCTGGAACCTTTTTAGAAGACCAAGCTGGCAATATTTGCAGACAGCCTTGATGTAGGAGGTAAGGAGAAAAGAGGAATCAAGGGCGACGTCAGGTGCTTTGGTGTATGATCTAGATCCACCGACCACGCGATTGCCTGGGAACTTGTAAAAATGCAGATTCCCAGGCCCCGCCCAGGTCCACTCAGCTGGGGCCTCTGGGGTGGGGCCGGGGCACCCGCCTTCTGAGCAAGCTGCCCAGGTGAAGACTGGACACTGTTGACCCCAAAGTAACCATGATGGGCTCCTTGGGGGGTGGGTCTGCTCGGGAACAGAATAGGGGCGGATGAGAGGGTCCCCGTTCCCTGGCTGTGTCACCTGGAGTGACACCTTGAATTCCCCCAGCCATGATTCCTTCATCTGTCACACGGGGCCATCAACGGAGTCGGCCTTCTAGGGCCGATGTGTGATCCGGATGCGCTCATGTGTATAAAATATTTAAACCGGAGCCAGCGCACACAGCTCCCCATAAAGGACAGCTATAATTAGCAGCCTCTTCCAAAGAGTATAAATACTTGGTAAAGGACCAAACGTATCGCAGACGCCAGCACATCTGGCCCCGTGGCGGGGGGGTGCGGGGACAGGATGCCAAATCAGACCCAGCCCTGGCCTTCCGGAGCCCCCAGCCGGGTGGGCAGGGCAGTGACAGCCCCACACAGGCAGGACTCACGGGTGTCAGGGCACAGAGAGGAGGGGCAGAGCTAGGGGGCCCCGGGGTGGGAGGAGGAGGTTCCGGAAGGGGTATCCCTGATCCGACAGTGAATATGTGGGTTCTAGGCAGATAAGGTGGGCCACAGAAGAGGGCTGTGCACATTTGGAAAGGTTGGAGGTGCCTAGAATGTTCCTGTGAGTCGGATGGGCTTCAAAGGCATTGGAGCAGTGTGGTCAAGTGCGGGAACTTTTGAGTCAGACTGCCTAGGTTCAAATCCCAGCTCTGTTCCTTTCTAGCTGTGTGATCAGGGACAAGTTTCTTCACCTCTCTGTGCCTAATTGGCAAACCTGTATTGGTGCTCCATCAGTGAATAGTCATCCCCAAACAGGGAAAACCTGATGACTTAAAACCACACATTTAGGATCTCATAGTTCTGGAGGGCAGGAAACGCCAATTGTTTTAAGTTTATTTATTTATTTTGAGAGACAGAGAGAGAACATGAGCAGGAGAGGGGCAGAGAGACAGGGAGAGAGAGAATCCCAAGCAGGCTCCACACTGTCATCACAGAGCCCGACGAGGGGCTCGATCTCACGAACCGTGAGATCATGACTGGAGCCGAAAGCAAGAGATGGACGCTCAACCGACTGAGCCACACAAGCACCACAAGCATCTGACTCTAGATCTCAGCTCAGATCTTGATCTCAGGGTCATGAGTTCAAGCCCCACTTTGGGCTCCATGCTAGGCGTGAAGCTTCCTTAAAAGGAAAGAAAAAAAAAAGGAGCTTTACTTTGAAAAGAAAATAATGTTTTAAAAATAGCTGTAGTGACCCTCTGCTTCCGGGCTCCCACAAAGCCACAGCTGAAGTGTGACTGGGGTGTAGTCTCATCCTAGGGCTCCGCTGGATCCGGTCAGTGTCTCAGCTCACTCTCACACTTGTCCACAGGGTTCAGTCTCTTGCAGGCTGTTGGCTAGAGGCCAGCCTCACTCCCTTGCCACATGACCTTCAATGTGGCATCTTGCTTTTTCAAGACCACCACGAGGGTCAGCTAGCAAGAGATAAGAGTCCATCTTTTTATAACCTCATCGTGAGAGTGACATCCCATCACTTGGGCTGTATTCTACTCGTTAGAGAAGTTTCTCTCATTTATAAGCAATAGAATCTGACTCTAGATGCTTGCTGGGAGTTAAATGAGACAACATATATGGATAATTGGGAACTTAGGATGCCTAGGATACAAAGGTATCACAAAAATATTAACAGTTATTACCTGGCCAGCCAGGAGGAGTCAGAGAAGTCTTCTCAGAGGAGGGAACTTTTGAGTTGGGTTTTGAAGTATGAGTAGAAGCTCACCAGGTGCTAAAGGTCATACATCCCTTCATCTTCTTAGTCAACAACCTTTGTTCTAGATCCTGAGGCATCCTGTGTTCTAGAACCTGTGCTGGGAAATCCCAGGGACCCAGTGAGTCTGACCCTGACCTTTGTGGAGCTACCGGTATTAGGGATGTTAGTCAGACCCAAGACTTGTCCTCTGAAGGAACCCGCCAAGAGATTGTTCCAATCTGGTGCAATCAGAGCATCAAGACGAGGGTGAGGAAATGGTGGCCGCCATAGCCTGGGGGTGGAGGGAGACTTTTATACACCCAGCACACTCTGGACCTTGGGAGGTTGGCCTGGAGTTCTTGGGGTGGCGAGAGGGAGAGAGGGAATAAAAGCAGAAGGTACAGCACGCGCAAAGTTACAGGGGTGCGAAAGACCATTTATCCGTGTATCCATTCATTCATCTTTTGATCCCTTGATATGCCTTAATTGATTCTTCCATCCATCTGCCCACTTATTTATCTGGATATATATACTTCATTCATTCATTTATCCCTCCATTCAGACAGTCATCCATTTCCCCATCCAGCCATTTACTTATCCGCTCATCCAGTTGTTTACTTATTCCATCAGCAACACATCCCTCTATTCATTCATTTACTCAGTACCAGCCGTCATACCCTCCTTCTACTGCACGTTGCCTCCTCAAGAGGACTTCCCTGATCCCTTTCTTTTCTTTTTTTTTTTTAAATTTTTTAATGTTTTATTTATTTCTAGGAGAGAGAGAGAGAGACAGCGTGAGCAAGAGAGGGTCAGAGAGAGGAGTCACAGACTCTGAAACAGGCTCCAGGCTCTGAGCTGGCAGTCAGCACAGAGCTCGACGCGGGGCTCGAACCCACGAACCGCGAGATCATGACCTAAGCGAAAGTCGGACGCTTAACCGACTAAGCCACCCAGGCGCCCCTCCCTGATCCCTTTCTAAAATCACACGCAAGCTCCAGCCCTCTCTTCCCCTCCTTTCGTTTTCCTATTTTTAAAAAATATTTAAACATTTTTATTTATTTTTGAGAGATGGAGCATGAGCAGGGGAGGGGCAGAGAGAGAGGGAGACACAGAATCCGAAGCAGGTTTCAAGCTCTGAGATGTCAGCACAGAGCCGGACGTGGGACTCGAACATACAAGCTGTGAGATCATGACCTGAGCTGAAGTCGGTCCCTTAACCGACTGAGCCACTCAGGCACCCCTACTTTTTCTTTTTTTAAGGTGCAATTCTTTTTTTTTTTAAAGTTTAGTTATTTATTTTGAGAGAGAGAGAGAGACAGAGAGCATGAGCAGGGGGAGGGCAGAGAAAGAGAGGAAAGAGAGAATCCAAAGCAGGCTTTGTGCTGTCAGTGCAAGCCCAGTGCGGGGCTGGATCCCACAAACCATGAGATCATGACCTGAGCTGAAATCAAGAGTCCGCTGCTTAACCAACTGAGCTGCCCAGGCTCCTCTTTCCGTTTTTCCTCGCGGCACTTACCTCGTTTGCCAATGTGCTCTTTAATTACGTGTTCCCTTGTTTGGTCTGTGTCTACCACCAGGACACATTCATTTCTTCAGCGAGAATTTTTTGGGTGCCTGTGTGCCAGGATCTTTTATAGGCTCTGGGAACATAGCAGGGGAGAAGACAGACAGAACTCCCTGCCAGCATGGAGCTCACATTCTAGTTGGGGACATCAGACAATAATGAATGGAATACGTAAACTACTGGCATGTTAGAGGATGCTGAGTGCTGTGGTTAAAAAAAAAAAAAAAAGGTGACTAGGTGACAGGTATCAAAAGTCCAGGGGAAAACATGCTCAGAAAAGCCCTCATGGAAAAGGCAATAACTGAACAGAGACTAGAAAGAGATGAGGCAGCCAAATGGTCACTTAGGAGAAGAGCGCTACAGTAGACAGAATGACATGTGCCAAGGTCCTGGGGCAGGGCTGAGTCTGGTATATTTGAGAAGCGTCAAGGAGGCCAGCGCGGCTGGAGCAAAGTATGAAATAGGGAGATGGCAGGAGATGAGGTCAGAGAGGGGCGACACGGGCCAGAGGATGTTGGGGCCTGTGGGACCCAGTGAGAACTTTGCTTTAACTGAGTGAGGCTGGTGCCCAGTGGGGGTGGGGTGCTCCGAGCAGAGGAAGGGCAGGATCTAGCTTAGGTGTGAGCAGTTTCCCTCCGCCTGCATGTAGGAGTAGATGCATACCTGAGTGCTGTGAGGGCTGGGATTACATCTCTGTGACCTCCGCCTCTTCAGCTTCCAGAACAGGGGTCTGCAAACTATGGCCCCAGGTCAGACCCTCCCACCTCCTGTCTCTGTAAACAAAGTTTTAGGGAAACACAGCCACACATATAATTTACATATAATCCATGGCTGTTTACCTGCTGAGTATCTACAGCGGAGACCACGCAGCCTTCAGAGCTCGGAGCATTTACCGCCTGGCCCTCGCACAGAAAAAGTTTGCTGACCCCTCCCTGAGAACAGGTCAGACACGTAGTAGGCACTCAATAAATATTTGTTGTCGTGGGACTGAACCCATCACTTATCTGGCTGGCAGCTTGCCCCCGTCTCAGAGCCACTTCTAGCCCTGAGTCACATGCAAGGAAACAACAGCCCAGTGACCAAAAATAAAATACTGGAATCATTCAAATCTTTACCGCAGAGGGATGGTACACAGGCAAGATTGAAGTCAGGACCCACAGGGAAATTCAACACGCTCTTTGTCCCTTTGTCTCCTAAGACTTGGGATGCCTTAACCCGACCAGGAACGGGAGCTGCTCCCCAGCTTTTTTTCTGGCTCAATCGGTAGAGCATGCGACTCTTGATCTCGGGGGGTTGTGAGTTCGAGCCCCACATTGGGTGTAGGGACTCATTAGGAAAAAAAAAAACCCTTCCACAGAGTAGCTCCTCCCTGGTTCTTCTGTCTCCTTTCCTCTCAGCTCCAACGTTTTATCTTTTTTTTTTTTTAATTTTTTTTTTTAATGCTTTATTTCTAGGAAAGAGAGAGAGAGAGAGACAGCGCGAGCAGGGGAGGGTCAGAGAGAGAGGGAGTCACAGACGGAAACAGGCTCCAGGCTCTGACCTGGCAGTCAGCACAGAGCCCGATGCGGGGCTCGAACCCACGAGCCGCGAGATCATGACCCAAGCGAAAGTCGGACGCTTAACCGACTGAGCCACCCAGGTGCCCCTCCAACGTTTTATCTTTGTGTACGAACTTAGCTCCGTGAGTTTGGGGCTTTATCCTGAGGGCCTCTGTGGCTGACTGGGGATGGAGGACAGTTGGAGGGCTTTGAACTGGGTTCCTGGGTCTCAGTCACTCTCTGGTGGTTTCACATAGTGATCCACATTCCATGCTTTGGAGGCAGACTGCCTAGTTCCAAACCTGGGCTCTGATGCTTCTAGCTGTGCAAACTTGGGCAGCTTTCGCTCAGTGTCCTCATCTGTAAAATGGGCACGACACTAGTACTTATCACTTGGAGTTCAAGACTCATAAAGTGCTTCGCACAGGCATCCGGCTCACAGAACGTCCTCAGCAAAAGGCAGCTCAATATTCCCAGTCGCTGATGTCATCAGTTACCCCACAGATTGAGCAGGAGTAAGGACACCTTCAGTGTTTCCCCCCTTGGTGGGAATGATGATGTCACCAGTTGCCAGGCAGATTTAACCCTAGCCGGCACTGATGACCTCACCAGTTACCAGGCAGAGTGCGGCTAGAATAGGCGTGCCAGAGCCTTCTTTCCTGTTTGAGTTTCTGGTGTGTCCCAGTTCACACACTCTTTCCCGTGTCCTCAGGGACATGGGATTCCACCTGTCTTAGCCTTAGTTTTCTGTCAGTCAAATGGGGATAATAGAAGTCTCCATCTCACAGAATTGTTGAGTGAATCCAGTGAATTAACACACACAAAGGGCACAATATCCAGCATACAGTTGGCATTCAATAAATAGCAGCTCATGTTATATATATATATTTTAAGTTTATCCACTTAAACAAAAATTTTTTTATGTTTTCTTTATTTTTGAGAGAGAGAGAGGGACAGCGTGAGCAGGAGAGGGAGACACAGAATCCGAAGCAGGCTCCAGGCTCTGAGCTGGCTGTCAGCCGAGTCTGTCGCGGGGCTCGAACCCACAAACCATGAGATCATGACCTGAGCCAAAGTCGGATGCTTAACCGACTGAGCCACCCAGGCGCCCTAAGTTTATCCACTTATTTTAAGAGAGAACAAGCACGAGTGGGGTAGGGCAGAGAGAGAGAAAGAGGGGAGAGTGAGAATCCCAAGCAGGCCCTGCACTGCCAGTGCTGAGCCCGATGCTGGGCTCGAACTCACAAATCGTGAGATCACGACCTGGGCCGAAGTCAGACACTTAACCTCCTGAGCCCCCCGGGTGCCCCCAGCTCCTGATATCTTCACTGCAGGAGGCTACGGGGGAGAACACTTGGGCCGGGGTAATAGGGGCCTCAGCTCTGTCTTGTTAGCCACACAGACTCAGGGGTCTGATCTCCTGCAATCTAAGCCCAAATCTGCCGCCAGGAGCAGCCAGGGGCCCCCTAGGCCTGTTGCTGGCCTGTTAAGTGGGTTAACGACAGTGCCAACCTCACAGGACCGGCATAAGGATGCCCTGTGACAACGATGGGCACGTTCCCAGCACACAATCAGGCTTTAGACATGTGAGCTGTACTATCACTTCGGGGGCCCTCAGAAAAGTCCTCCCCTCCCTGGAATTCAGCTTCTCTGTCTGCAGAGGGTGGGCAGTGGACACGGCAATCTCAATGCTTCTTGCCCACAAGGACTCGCCTTGCTGGGCAAATGCAGTGGGAGATGGATGCTTGTACTCGCTTCTGACCTCCCCCCCCCAACTCCATCTCTCTCCTCCTGTGTCTTTGTTCCCTGCTTCTTACCTCTCAGCCTTTCCGTTTCTCTGGCTTCTTTCCCCTGTGGTAGACTTTCTCTCACTCTGTTGTTTCGCTCCTGCGTGCTATCGGAAGGGCTTGTAAGGCAACAAATAACAACTGTAATAATAATCACTGTTTATGCAGCCTTTTCCCGATGTCCGGTCCACACTAAGCTCTTGGCACGCATTATCTCATTCATATAATACAAGGGTTTGTTACTATTGATTCGACAAAAACTTAGTGAGCGCCTACCGTGCGCCTGGCCCTGATGATCCAGCACTGAACAAAACAAAGATCCTTGCCTTCTTGAGAGTTATATATATATATATTTTTTAATGTTTTAAGCAGCGGGATTAGGAGAGGGTCAGAGAGAGAGGGCGACACAGAATCTGAAACAGGCTCCAGGTTCTGAACTGTCAGCACAGAGCCCGACGCGGGGCTTGAATCCACCAACTGCGAGATCATGACCTGAGCCGAAGTCAGACGCTTAACCGACTGAGCCACCCAGGCGCCCCTTGGTAGTTATATTCTAGTGAGGAGACCGATGATACATAGATAAGCACATAAATACTTAGGACAAACCAGGCAAGTCAGCGGAGTGTGTGATGTGGGGACCGGTTCATATAGAATGCTCAGGACAGGCCTTCCAGAGCAGGTGATACTAGAGGAGACCTGGCCGTATGAGAGGCAGACAGCCATGCAGAATCTGGGGGAAGAGGATTCCTGATGGAAGACACGGCAAATGCAAAGGCCCTGGGGCAAGACCGTGCTTAGGGAGTGTTTGCGGAAATGAGGAGGCCAGTGCTGCTGGAGAGGAGTCACAGGGAGACCAAAGGGAGAGGAGATCGGACAGGGCCCCAGGGAACACATCACGCAGAGCTTTCTGAGCCACGGTGAGAACTTCGGCTTTTACTCTGAGATGGAGCCATGAAAGCACAAGCTTCTGAGCAGAGGAGGGGAATCGTCTGAATAGAGCTCGACAGGATCCCACTGGCAGTCATGTGTGTGCGGGGTTTGGGGGTTGGTGGGCAAGAGCGGAGGCAGGGAGACCTTCAGCCCCATTTTACAGATGCAGAAATCAATGGAACTTCAAAAGAAGGCCAGTAACGGCGCAAGCCCACACAGCTATTGAACTACAGAGCCAGGCTGACTGGGGCTTGGTTCTTGAACCGTGATATCATGACCTGAGCCGAAGTCGGACGCTTACTCGACTGAGCCACCCAGGCGGCCCTGGGGCTTGGTTCTTGAGCAGCCCTGTGCTGCCACCCTAGCTGCTCATTCCTGCTGGAGTCTCAGTGTACCTCTGTAAAATGGGGCCACAGCTCAGAAATCATTGGTCCAGGGCTCTCTTGCAACAGGCTAGCTTTGGTCATGGGTTCCACCTTGTGGGTTTGCTGGGCCTTTGCTTTGGGACCTTGGGAACTCACCTGCCTCTCCCTGAGCCTCAGTTTCCCCATCTGTACATTGGAAGCATTAACCACCATTTGGGTGTAGCATGGTGGTTAAGAACATGAGTGCTGGGGGCACCTGGATGGCTCTGTCAGTTGAGCTTGGGACTCTTGGCTTCCGCTCAGCTCATGATCTCCTTGTTCCTGAGTTTGAGTCTGGCATCCTGGTCTGTGCCAATAGCACGTCGCCTGCTTGGGATTCTCTCTCTCTCCCTCTCTCTGCCCCTTCCCCACTGGTTCTCTCTCTCTCTTTCAAAGTAAACATTAAAGAAAAAAGAACACAAGTTCTGGACTCAGATTTGGCTGGATCAGAGTCCTTGCTCTGCCACTTGCCTGCTGCATGACTTTCGGCAATTAACATTGTCTTTCTAAGCTTGGGTTTACCTCATCTGGAAGATGAAGATCTTAATTCCAAGCAGTAGTTGTGAGGATTAAATGAGATCATGCAGGTAAAGCGCTTAGCACAGCTCCTGGCATACATCGGACACTCAATAAATGATCATCATTATTCCTGACAGTATCGCCCACACCTGCCTGGTGGGTGAGAGCCTGGGAGAGTGCCTGGTACGCGGTCGGCATTCGACAACAGTGAATTAATTCTCTCTCCTGTCTCTCTTGCCCGCCGGCTCCCGGGGGACCCAGGCATTCCGGCCTCCCGCCGCCAAACCACCCCCCCCCTCCACGCCGGCTCTCACAAAGCCCCCATTCATGCAGCGCGTACAAAGCGGCGCATTCACCCCTATCCCTTGGGCCTCCCGCCCCCGGCCGCCTCCCCACAGATCGCCATTGGTCGCCTTCCCTGCCCATCAGGCTGGGGTCCTGCCCACGACCGCGCCGCCTGGCTCCGCACTTCGGCGCCCTTCTTTTCCCACGGCTGGCACACTCCGACAACTTCTGATTGGCCCGGTCCGCCAGCCGCTCCTCTTGATTGGCGGGCGCCTCCCCTACGGGTGGGGCCGTAGCTAGTCGCAGCTGGCGCCGATTGGCCCCTCCTGCGCTCGTGTGGGCGGGGCTTTCCTGGCGGGCCCGCCCCTCTTTCTCCCCAGGCCGAAGCCTCGGGACGGCCCTGGAAGCCGGTGAGTTCCCGGGGCCGGCTGCCCGCCGGAGGCGGCGGAGCGGGACTGGGCCCGGGGAGGCTGGAGCCTAGGGGCTCCGGATACCGGCCGCGAAGGCCGGTGCGGGCGGCGGGGGAGAGGTGGTGACGCGGCCACTCACCTTGGGCGCTCAGCGGGACGGTGGCTGGGGGGGGGGGCCGGGGCGGGGAGTCTACACTCCCCCCCCAACTCGAGTTCCTACTATGTGTAAAGCCGGGTCTGGGTCCTCGCTGGAGGCTCCAGGCCTATTCCGCAGAAGGGGAAACTGAGGCTCGCTTTGGGACCTTGGACGCTGTAATACCTGAGTCATCGCCTTCAATCCTCCGCCCCCAGATAACAGTGTCTCTGTTTTCACGTGTAAAAATTGCGGACTAGAGACAGGGGTCATGACTGGCAGAGGCAGAGGGGTAGGGAAAGACATATTTGAGCACTCATGATGTACTTGGGCGTACTTGTACTTGCTTTTACTTTTACAACTAAATAATTCTATTGACTCGAGATGGGTTATATCGTACCCATTGTACAGGGAGGGGAAAGCTGAAGCTGGACAGAGGCGGTGACTGCAGGGACGGGGGTTGAGAATAACACTTTGGAGACCAACTGTGTGCTGGGTCCCTTAACCTTTTGAATCTCAGAGTAGTCCCCTAGGGAAGGCTGTGATTCCTATGGCGTAGACGGGGAAGCCGGTTCGAGAGAGTTTACCAACGAGGAGGAAGACATTGATCTCTAGCCCCCTCCCACTCCGTTTTCTCCAAATCCCTCTTCAGAAAGAAAGAAAACTGTGTGAGCTCGAGTCCCAGCTCTCCCTCTGTGTGACTGTGTGACCTTCAGCGCGTTGCTTACCCTCTCTGTGCCTCTCTTTCCCCGTTGGACAAATGAGGATGCTGAGGGTCCCTGTCCTATTGGTTTTTGAGATCATTCTATGAATTAAAACCCGGAGAGCTGTTCTGAGAGCCAGAAAAACACCGGCGCAGAGTCAGTGCGCTTACCGCTGTTTAGTCCTCATTTCGCCCCTGAGAAGATGGGAGCTGCGGAGGCCGGAATAACACTTTGTGGTCTTCTTCGATACACCTAGTCCTCTCTGTGGATGGTGTTGCCCCATTTACGGGTTGCTGAAAAAGGCTCAGAGAGATTACGTGCTGTCGCGAGGCACTGCTTGATTAAGCACTGGGCTGGGGGCATTTTCTCCCACATCCTTATTTCATTGGCCACAATTCACAGAGAGGAAAGCGGAGGCCCAGGTAGCTTGAGCGGGAATCGAACCCAGGAGTCCTCTCCGCCGCACCGGCCCGTCGCCTGCCAGGGGGAGGAGGGGAGCCTGGTGCCGCCGCTGGGCCGCCGCCGCCCACCTGGCAACAGGCTCATCCCCGCCTCCTCTCCCCCCACCCCCCCATTCCCCTGTGAAAGGCCGTGCAGCTCCAGGACCCGCCCCCTTCCCCAGCTGGGCAGGTGCTGGGTGACATCAGAGCCGGGCTCCCTCCCGGTGACGCCACGTGGCCCCGCCCCGCGCTGGACCGCGGAGGTAGTTGCACCTGAGAGCTCAAGCGGCCTGGGGATTCCCGGGCCCCTTTCCCCACCTTCCCGGTTCCCGCACCGGCCGGCGGCCCCAGGTATCCCAGAGGACCCGCGGGTGGAAGGGGCGGCCACAAGGGCGCTTGGGTCTCGGGGGAAATGGTTGGGCGCTTGGATTCCTGGATCTGAGGAGAGGAGTTGGGGGCCCGGAATCCCAGGTCTGAGTGAGGACAGCACCGGGAGCCTGGACTCCTGGGTCTTGAGCGAGAAAGACACTGGGGCCAGGACGCTGCGTCTGGGGGCCTGGACTCCTGGTCTTGAGGAAGAAGGGGCCTGGGGGCTCAGATTCCCGGGTCTGAGCGGGGAGCTGCTGGGGGCCCAGCTCCCTGGGTCTGAGGGAGGAGGTGGCTGGGGGTCAGGACTCCTGGGTCTGAGGGAGGAGGGGCTGGGGGTCTGGACTCCTGGGTCTGGGGGGGAGGGGCTGGGGGCCCGGACCCCTGGGTTTGAGGGCGGAGGGGCTGGGGGTCTGGACCCCTGGGTCTGAGGGCGGAGGGGCTGGGGGCCCAGATTTCTGGGTCTGGCGAGGAGGGCACTCCAATACTAGCTCTAGGCTGAGGTCAGAGGGCTGGATGCCAAGGGCCCAGCCCCTGCCCCAGGGGCGGATCCCGGGCTCCTTTTCCTTTTCCAGCCCAGCAGTCTCTGCCCCTCCCAGGGCAGGTGAGAGCACCTGTCTCGGTGACAGTAAGGAGCCGGGCGGAGGCGTTCCTGCCGGCTAGCGAGGGCGGGGCTGCCCGAGGGGCTCGGCCATTTGGAGCCAAAGCCTTCCGGCACCCGCACGGTCCTCAGAATTCGGATGTCCCATCGGATGTCCCATCATCCTCACCTGTAGCCTGGCCACAGTGAGGTGAGGGCCCCCCACCCCGGGTTCTGGGGTCCGAGGGAGGAGAGGCTGGGGGCCCAGACTCCTGGCGCTAGGGAGGGGAGGCCTGGGACTGGAGGATTGCAAAAATTCCCAAACCTTTCCTGGTCGAAGGTCGCGGATGGGAGGGAGAGCGCGTGGGGTGGGGAAGGGTGAGGGTTGGGGCAAAGTCCCAGGGATGGGGCTTGGCTCTCGGTGGATCAGGGCCTCACCGGAAGCCCTGGGGGTAGCCTTGGGGAAGGGAGGCCTGTGGGGCGGAGGGTGATAGAACCCTGCTGCTTGGGGGCGGGGAGAGCAACGACCGAGGCGTGTGCAGGGGTGTGGGTGGTGGGGCGCCTGGGTGGCTCAGCTGGTTGAACGTCCGACTTCTGATTTGGGCTCAGGTCATGATCCCAGGGTCGTGGGATTGAGTCCCGCGTGGGGCTCTGCGCTGAGCGTGGAGCCTGCTTAGGATTCTCTCTCTCTCCCTCCGCCCTCTTCCCCGCTGTTGCACTCTCTCTCTCTCTTTCTCTCAAAAAAAAAAAAAAAAAAGAGCCGGGTGTCTGGAGGGACTTCTCCAGGGTATGGTGGGCCTGCCGGGCAGAGGCAGAAATGCTGAGGTGGGGGAGACAAATACTCGCGTGTTCCGGTGACCGGCGCGGGGGTGCGGGCAGCGATGCGGGCATTAGAGGTGGTGGAGGAAAACAGAGGCGGACTGACCAGGCCACGATGAGGGACGGGGTGGGGGGGGGTGTTTTTCCCGACTGGTGCCTAGGCTGCTGTGGAAGTGCGGTGGCCCCTTCACTGCTGGCCTGTGTGCCCTTTGAGGGCAGGGAGGGCTCCAGCACATTCTGGCTCCCCCAGTGGCTCCCCTGAGGCTCGTGGCCCACGAGGCTGTCTGAGACCAGAGCTGGATCGTGCC
The DNA here is from genome assembly GCA_017311185.1 of Proteles cristata cristata. Classification (NCBI taxonomy): domain Eukaryota; kingdom Metazoa; phylum Chordata; class Mammalia; order Carnivora; family Hyaenidae; genus Proteles; species Proteles cristata. Next base: position 152,892 of record JAESUZ010000013.1, on the reverse strand, counting down.
CCAGACTGGGAGCTCCTCAAGGCAGGGCCCCATCAGAAGCATCTCGGGGTCCCCAGACTCAACTCCAGGCAGAGCCTGGTATTTGAACAGCCTCAGGGAATGTCGAGTGAGTGGAGAAGTGAATGAATGGGCCCTCCCTCCCCATCATAAAGAAAAGGAAGGCAGCTTGCCTAGAAGCAAGGCACTGGTTACTAAGGTGTGAGATTCGAGTGTGGTCTGCAGTTGTGGGGTACACCAGAGGTGGACACCTTCCTAGGGACCCGCGGTGGCCCTCCTGGTCCCCACTGTTACCTCCCCTACCTCCTTCCCTCCCTGTTTACCTGGCTCCAGGCGCACTGTCTTCTCACAATGCCACAGACACATAGGCACACTCCTGCCTCGGGGCCTTTGCACAGGCTCTTCTCCCAGCCTGGAATGCTTTACCTCTCGACATTCCCATGGCTCACTCCCTTCATCTCCCTTAGGTCATGTTCAAATACCACATCAGAGAGGCCTTCCCTGGGCAATTAAAACCGCAGCACCCCTCAATCCTGACACCCCTGTTCCCTGCTTTATTTTTCTTCTTGGCACTTATCACATTTAACATACTGTATAATTTGCTTATTTATCTTTTTATCTGTCTCCCGGGATTAGAGCAGCGCTATCCAGTAGAAATACAGTGCAGGCCAAATGTGTGATTTAATATTTTCTGGTTGCTGCATTAAAAATGAAAAAGACAACAACCCCCACTTGGGGTCACCTGGGGGTTCGGTTGGTTGAGGCTCTGCTCTTCATTTCAGCTCAGGTCATGATCCCAGGGTTGTGGGAACTAGCCCCGCATTAGGCTGTGTGTGGCGCGTGGAGCCTGCTTACGATTCTCTTTCTCTCTCTCTCCCCCCTGCGTGCACCCTCTCTCTCTCTCTCAAAATAAGAAAAGGAAAAGCTCAAAAGGAGCAAGTGATATTAGTGATACATTTTATTTAACCCAATGTATTCAAACTATCATTGCGATATAGCCATCATCAAATATAACAAATATGAATGAGTCTTTTGGGGTACCAGGAAATCTGGGGTGCATCTTATACTTAGGACCCTGTCTCCGTTTGGATTCTCCATTTCACAGGGTGGGTGAACCCGTGGCTCCCATACTGGGCAGACAGCACAGGGCTGGGGTGTAAAGTCATCGTGTAGGCAGAGTCCTTTGCCAAGGCCTTGAATGGTGCTGGGCTCAGCCAGGCTTACTAGAGAATTACTGAATGAGCGAATGGAATTCGTAAAGGAGATGTGGGGGCCCATTTTGCAGATGTGTAAAAAGAGGTCTGGTGAAGAAAGGCAGAAGGGACAGCCTGGGGGGCGGGGCGGTCTGGGCTGGGGATGGAGCTGCAGCTGACCCCCACTCTCTTCTCTCCCCTGCAGACCATGGCCACGGTGACCTTGTCCGTGCCCGGGCGGAAGGCGGCCCCCAGGCCCAGCCCCGTGCCGGAGGCCGCGCAGCCGTACCTGTTCACGCCCCGTGGGCCGGGCGTGGGTGGCGGGCCCGGCGGCGCGGGCACCGCGCCGCAGGTGGAGTGGACAGCGCGGCGCCTGGTGTGGGTGCCTTCGGAGCTGCACGGGTTCGAGGCGGCGGCGCTGCGGGACGAGGGCGAGGAGGAGGCCGAGGTGGAGCTGGCGGAGAGCGGGCGGCGGCTGCGGCTGCCGCGGGACCAGATCCAGCGCATGAACCCGCCCAAGTTCAGCAAGGCGGAGGACATGGCCGAGCTCACGTGTCTCAACGAGGCCTCGGTGCTGCACAATCTCCGGGAGCGCTACTACTCGGGCCTCATCTACGTGAGTGGCCTCCTGCGGGGAGCGGAGCGCGGTGCTGGGGCGGGAGCTGGGTGTCCGCACCCGGCCTGGCCTGACCTGACTGCCCTGGGGCCATTTCTAATCAGTATTCGCGTTGTTGCCAGATTACAATCTATTGGGCTCCGGTCCCGCCCCAGAACATTATACGGTACATGCCCTGCCCTTTATTATTTCCCTAAAGTGTAAAAAAAATTCCGAATTCTCAAATAGAACACATGCAGAGGCTTTTGAGAAAGAGATATGGATGGGTCTGTAATAATAATGGGGAACAACCTCCAAGTATGGAAAACCTCAGGTCAGGCCCTGTGCGAAATGCCTTCCATATATTAATTCACTCCCTCTCCCTTTGCACAAAGTAGACGCTGTTATTGAGCCCGTTTTATCTAAGAGGAAACCGAGGCCCCGGAGAGGTTTAGTAACAATAACAACTGGCATGTATTAAGCATGTACTAGGCTCTCCTAAATATATTGCCTCGATACACCTTCACAATTATAAAGCGTTTTGTCCCCGTTTTACAGATTAAAAAAACCCACTGAGGCACAGAAAGGCCAAGTCCCTTAACCAGGGTCACCCAGTTGGACATGGTGGACCTGGGTGGGCTGGCTCCAGGCTCCATCCCTTTGCTATGGTGCCTCTTAAGATAAAGATGGTAGGGGGCGCCTGGGGGGCTCAGTCGGTTAAGCTTCTGGCTTTTGATTTAAGCTCAGGTCAGGATCTCACACTTAATGAGGTCAAGCCCCACGTCGGGCTCTGTGCTGACAGTGTGGAGCCTGCTTGGGATTCTCTCTGCCCCTCTCCTGCTCTCTCTCTGTCTCTCTCTCTCTCAAAAAGAAATAAGAAACTTTAAAAAAAGGATAAAAATGGTATTGATGATAGTGAGGTCGACTATGGTAGTCTAGTGTCTGTTGAGCATTGACTCACATTATTTCGTCTTCACAGCAAACAGGTGAATCAGGGCAGTGGTTCTTAAGCCTGTCTTTGCATTAGAATCGTGGGGAATTTTTTGAAAATGCTAGTGCCTGAGCCCCACCCTGCCCGTTTAAATCAGCCTTCCTGGGGCTGTGACACGGCCTCTGGTATTTTTAATAAGCTTCCAGGACGGTCTAATGGGCAGGCAGAGCGTTATTAGAACAAACAGGATTAAAGAGATTGACAAAGAATGTCGACAATAATAACGAGAAATAATAATAATGGTGGCTAGCAAATATTTATTGAGCACTTCCCATGCTCCAAGTGCTGTGCTAAGTGCTGACTGTGGGCTGTTGGGACACCTCTGGGCTGGGGACTGTTATCGCCTGATGTTCAGGAATGTTAAGTGACGTGGGTCCCGGGCCACCTAGATAGGAAGGAGTCAGGTCGGGATTTGAACCCAGGCAGCTGGCCCCAGAGCTGTACTCCAGACATCTGCTTAGAGGGTGTGGCCTCGCCGCCTCTGTGTGGGCCCCCCCCCAAGAAAAATCTTCACATTCCTAGCTAACACCTTCAAAGGGACAGTGCTGGTTTTACATTAAAAACCACAACAACACCACCTTAAAAAAATTTTTTTTTTGCTCCGGGCTTTGAGCTGGCAGCACAGAACCCGACGCGGGGCTTGAACCCACGAACCACGAGATCATGACCTGAGCCATAGTCGGATGCTCAACCGACTGAGCCCCCAGATGTCCCCAGCAACAAAATTTTAGAGAGTAATAAAAGAACATCGACACCAGGGGTGACATATATCAAAAATATTACAAATACTAATATTTATATAGAAATATCATGCTATTATACTGTAAATAAGTATATTTAATATGGATATTATATATTATAAATAAACAAAGTGGCCCCAGTATCCACCCTGTTAAGGGTCACAAAGCATGAGACCAGAGTGTTTTTATGATGTCAGACTCCCATTTAGGAAGGAGGGGACCGAGACTGTGAGGGCCAGTGGGCGGCTCAGGGCCCCTCAGCTTCTGGTGACGGGTGTGGGATTCGCATCGAGGGCTGTCCGACCCCGGATGGCTTTGGCGCCTTCTCCAGGCTGCACTGGGCTCTGCTGAGCCCTCCCTTGCTCTTGAAAGCCCTGGGAAAGAGACCTCTGCTCCGGATCTCACAAATGGAAGTGAGATGGAAGATTCCAGAAGACAAGACAAGAACCTAATTGGGCCTTAATAATCATCATTAGCACTTAGCGAGTGCCTGCCTTCCCTGTTCTAAGCTTTCAGATGTGATCTTGCTGACTACCCCCCTCCACGCAGGGGTGCAGGGTGGGAATTACCAGCTACTCCCACATCGTGGAGAGGGGAAGCCACTGGCCGGGCAGCAGTTAGCAGCTAACGTGCTAAGCCCGCACAGCGTGCCAGGGCCCTTGCGGTGCCCCCCGCTCGTGCAACATGAACTTGTGGATGGTTCCCAGCGGCCCTGTGTGGAAGGGCTGTTCCCGTCCCCGTTGGACGAGAAAGTGAGGCCCCGAAAGCTAAAGCTGCCAGCCGGAGGGTGTTAGAGGTGTGACCGGCCTGCACCCAGCTTGCCCTCGGCCGGGCTTCGCAAATATTTGCTTAGTGGCTGGCTCGTGATGGGGACGGCAGTGTCTCCCGGGGGAAACCGGGCTCCGGAAACCCGTTTTCTGCCACTAGTAACGTTATTTGGCTTTGCATCGCTGAGGGCTTCAGTCCCTTCGCTGGGACGCTTTGGGCAGGAAGGGAAGCCGTGTGTGGAGCGCACACCGGGCTCCCTGCTCTGCTCGGTGGGCGCTGGAAGACGCATCGTGGGGGTCCGCTCTCAGAATTTGTCTAGGTGGTGGGGCCCTCCGGGGGCTCAGTCGGTTAAGTGTCTGACTGACTCTTGGTTTTGGCTCCGGTCATGATCTTATGGTTTGTGAGTTCAAGCCCCGCATCGCAGCCTGCTTGGGATTCTCTCTCTCTCTCCCTCTGCCTGTTTCCTACTGGCACTGTCTCTCTCCCTCTCTCTCTGTCTCTCTCTCTCTATCAAAGTAAATAAACATTAAAAAAAAAAAAAAAAAAAGAATCTTTCTAGGTGGTGAGGGCTAAGAGCCCCATTTCCCAGGCCTGGGGACTGAGGCTCGGAGAAGCCACACGCCGCTGGAAACCCAGGGTGACGTGGCCTCCAGGTCTGAGCGAGCGCTTAGCTCCCAGGTGGGACGGGTAACGCGAGAGTCTGGGGCCCATGTCGGGAGGGCCTTTTCCGGGCCCGCCTTGGGCTGGCTGGGTTTGTTCATTCCCTCCCTCAGTCCCCACGGCCTCCGCGGTGGGGAGGAGACCGAGGCTGGGAGAGAGGCGCTGGGCTGGGCAGCTTCGGAGCCCCAAGGGCTGCGGCAGCTGCTCCAGACCCTTCCAACCGGGTGTCCGCACCTCTGCCCCCTGACGCCCGGCGTCCCCAACCCTCTCTGCGTGCACCTGCCTCTGCCCTTTGCTCCCTGGCCTTGGCAGCCAGCTTGGGTTGCCATGGGGCGTGGGGGGGTGTCGCCCTGGCAACGAGGCGTGGCTGGCAGGAGGGGGCGTGGGGAGGGGGTTCCTCTGCCAGCCGGGAGTGGGGGCCGGGGCGCCAGGAGCCATGAGATACCCTCCCAGGGAATGTGGTCTGGCCGCCCCGCCCTCTGCGAGCCAAGCCGGAGCCGCGAGCCGCTCTTCAAGGCAGGGACGGCAGACACCCAGCAAACCGGTTGCTCCGCTCCCGCCTGGCCACCCACCCTCCCACCATTAAAAGGTTGGCACCGGGCAGCCGGGCGGCCTGTGGTGGCCACACCCTGCTCTGCTCCAGAGCTCGAGCCGCCTGAGCTTAAAGCAGCCCTTGTGCTTAAAGCCAACGAAGTAGCTGGCTTGCTGGCCAAATAGCCGAGTGGCTCAATAGTTAAGCAGCCAGGCCACCAGGCGGCCAACTGTCTGGCTCGTTTTGCCAGGCAATTCCGCTGGCATCGCCGGCTCGCTCTCGGGCCTCATCTCGCTCGGTGGCCTCCCAGCTCTCTAGCCATCCTGTCGCCTCTCTGTGGCCCCGGTGCCTTCTGTCTGCCTGACGCTCTGTGGGAGCTGGAACAGATCTGAGCCTGTTCGCAGGGCCCCGGACCCCCGGGTGACGATGAATTCAGGGAGAACGTAAACTCGGACGCAGGAAGAATCACATCTTCATTTCCACGCACCTTGACCCTGAAATGTAGCATTTCCCCCAGTGAGAGTGGACCACAAAGGCCGTCGCGTACGAGGGCCCGCGAGTCTGTTTCCAGTAGAGACTGCGGACTTGTGGGGCGCCCGGGGGGCTCCGTCAGTTAAGCTTCCGACTTTGGCTCGGGTCATGATTTCACGGTTTGTGAGTTCGAGCCCCACGGCGGTCCTCACCTTGTTTTCTTTATTTGGTAATGTTTTGGAGAGAATTCTCTAGCTGTACATGGAGAGTAGCGTAGGAATCCATTGTGAGAACATGCACACTGGGTCAGTGGGAAGCTCATGCAGCCCTTGATCTCGGGATCATGGGTTCGAGCCCCACATTGCAGGGAGATTACCTAAATAAATTAAAAAAAAAAAAAAGAATACAGGGGCGCCTGGGTGGCTTAGTCGGTTAAGCGTCCGACTTTCGCTGAGGTCATGATCTCGCGGTTCGTGGGTTCGAGCCCCGCGTCGGGCTCTATGCTGACTGCCAGCTCAGAGCCTGGAGCCTGTTTCAGAGTCTGACTCCCTCTCTCTCTGACCCTCCCCTGTTCACGCTGTCTGTCTCTCTCTCTCCTAGAAATAAATAAAAAATTAAAAAAAAAAAAAGATTACAAAAGCAGGTCACTTCCAGTACTAGCAGATGAGGGTAGCTCAGATGAGCTTCTACACAGTCGTTTTCCGTGTGATGGGCTGTGACCCAGACCTGGCTGGCTGTAAAGGCCACATTCTCTCTCAGGGTGAATCCCCATCCATACAGCACCTTCATGCCATTTGGAAAGATTCTCTTCTACCATCAGCTTTTGCAACAAACATTCAAATCTATGGTGTCATGGTATGAATGGCGACCCCTTTGATGGATGTCCTTGTGCAGTGCACAACCTGCCCAGCTGTACACGGGTAGTCCCATGCTGCCCTCTGGGCCTCGGGTAGGCAGCTGAAGCCCTCCCCTTTCTTGCCCACCACAGACGTACTCTGGCCTTTTCTGTGTGGTCATCAATCCATACAAGCAGCTTCCCATCTATACCGAGGCCATTGTGGAGATGTACCGGGGCAAGAAGCGCCACGAAGTGCCACCCCACGTGTACGCGGTGACCGAGGGGGCCTACCGCAGCATGCTCCAGGGTGAGTGCGGGGCGGGGACTGTGGACGTCTTTCCTAGGGGTCGTTTTGGGGGTCACGATAAGATGACAGGTTAGGAATTTGAGACTCCATGAGGCTTCTTTGTGGAGCAGGAGGAGACACGATGGCGGGCTGAGCGGGTGAGTTCGGGTCCTACCAGGCAGGCCCTTTTCTGTTCGTCTCTGTTCACCCAGGCCTCTGCAGGATTTTCTCCAGACACTGCTTCTTAGTGTGCATTCATGCAGCATTTATGTTGTGGACACGATCTTCGTTGTCATGGAATTAATGTCAGTCCCGTAGGTGACAGGCAACATGGGGTTGCCGGGTACAGCTGGTCAGGTTGCACAGAGGTGCCCAGGCAGGGCACCTGGGTGGCTCGGTCCGTTAAGTGTCTGACTTCGGCTCAGGTCATGATCTTGTGGTTCATGAGTTCTGAGCCGGCTTCAGATTCTGTGTCTCTCTCTCTGCCCCTCGCCTGTTCGTGCTGTCTCTCTCTCAAAAATAAATAAACATTAAAAACAAAATTTTAACCCCTTTTTGGGAGCAAAAGGCTTCCTTACCCCTTTGAAAAGGGTTTGGTATAAGGGGCCAAGGTCTCACTAGAGGAACCCTCTGGGTAACATGTCCCCCTCTATCTCTTGCAGATCGTGAGGATCAGTCCATTCTCTGCACGTGAGTAATCTGGGAGGACTTCCTGGAGGAGGCAGGGTCCTGGCTGGGTATGGCTCTGCTTGGAATGGGCAGGCCTTAACCTGGCATCATGGTCAACCCTTTGCCTCCCCCTTGCGCTCTCCCCCATAGCGGAGAGTCTGGGGCCGGGAAGACAGAAAACACCAAGAAAGTCATCCAGTACCTCGCCCACGTGGCGTCGTCCCCGAAGGGCAGGAAGGAGCCAGGCGTACCGGTGAGTCACCTGCCTTGGGCCCCGCTCTGGACCCCGCCGCCAGCAGTGCCCCCTCCATCTCAGGCTCCGCTTTTCCCCATAATCCCCTGCCTCCCGTATGGAGGGCCACAGCTGTGAGCCTTCAACTGGCTGCCATGCCGCCTGTGCACCTACTGTGTGCCTGGAAACGGAAATTCGAGGGTCCCCTTAGCCTGTGAAACAGCACCCAGCACGTGGTAGGTGCTGACAGTCTTGAGCACCTACTACGTGTCGGGCCTGATCTGAGCACCTGCGGTCCCCAGTTGACTTCATCAGGGAGCGTCCGTGCAGCGCCGGTCCCTTTACTTACGTTGACCTGCCTGGTGAGCGGGCCGAGTTGGTTGTCCAAGGTCCTGCTGCCAGGGAGGAGTAGATTCTAACCCGGGCCGCCGCCCCCCCCGCCCGCCCTCTTTCCCTGCACCCCCTCGCCCCTCTGCCTTCCACCTGGGACCTCCGGTTCACCTGTGTGTCTGTCCATGTTCCATGTGCTGCGTCCTGGTCTGTGTCCCGGTCCGTGTCTCGTGTCCCGTGACTTCCTCAGGCTGCCGTCACCGTGTCTTATGTGAGTAGCAGGGAATCAGCTCAAGTCCTGCCCTGATGTCCCCCCCTCTCCCCCCACCCCCCATCAGCCCAGCCCATGTCTTCCTGGCAGACAGGCCCAGGGTGCTGCTGGCCACCAGGTGCTGCTTCTGTGTGCATGCGAGGCCCTGTGCTGTCACTTAATGCAGCCCTACTGTGTGCACGCCAGGCTCTGTGCTGACACAATGCAGCCGTACTGTGTGCATGCCAGGCTCCGTGGTGTCACAGTGCAGCCCTACTATGTGCACGCCGGGCTCCGTGCTGACACAATGCAGCCCTACTGTGTGCATGCCGGGCTCTGTGCTGTCACAGTGCAGCCCTACTATGTGCACGCCGGGCTCCGTGGTGTCACAGTGCAGCTCTACTGTGTGCACACCAGGCTCCGTGGTGTCACTTAATGCAGCTCTACTGTGTGCGTGCCGGGCTCTGTGTTGTCACTTAATGCAGCCCTACTGTGTGCGCGCCGGGCTCCGTGGTGTCACAGTGCAGCCCTACCGTGTGCACGCCGGGCTCCGTGGTGTCACGTAACACAGCCCTACTGTGTGCATGCCGGGCTCTGTGTTGTCACAGGGCAGCCCTACTGTGTGCATGCTGGGCTCCATGCTGTCACTCACTGCAGTCCTCCTAGGTGCACGCAGGCCCCCACTGCTATTGTGCCGTGCTGTTGGGTCCCTACTGCACACATATACCCGTGTTCCATGCTACCTGTGGTCCAGCCCTACCATGGCCCACACAGCTTGTTTATGTTAACATTTTTTTTAATGTTTATTTATTTTAGAGGGATAGACTGTGTGTGAACAGGGGAGGGGCAGAGAGAGAGGGAGACACAGAATCTGAAGCAGGCTCCAGGCTCTGAGCTGTCAGCACAGAGCCTGACGCGGGGCTCAAAGCCATGAACCGTGAGATCATGACGTGAGCCGAAGTCACACGCTTCACCGATGGCTTGTTTACGTTAGCTGTCCTGTGTGTGTGTGTGCGGAGTGGCCACACATACCAATGTGAAGCAGCCCAGAGACCAAATTGCCATGCATCGTGGAGTTCCCACAGCTCGGAGACCCGCGTGGTCATTACTGCAGGCCCCTGCGTGCGCCCAGCTCAGGCTGGTATCTGAGGACTTGCAGGGGTGGAGAGAACTAGTCGATGGCCTCAGAGCCTCGCCGGAGGGAGGGGAGGGAATTGCTGTTTACTGAGCACCTGCTCTGCTCCTGATGCAGACATGGCTCTAGGGAAGTTGAGAGTCAGACCTGACCCATGAGGCAGCCCTGGCTGGGGAAGGGACCTACCGTCCCTTGAAGGCCTACTATGTGCCAGAGTTTGAAGCACTTTATATTGATAGTATAGATTTTTTCTTTCTTTTTAAAAAAATTATTATTTACTTATTTTGAGAGAGAGAGCGAGTGGGGGACGGCAGAGAGAGGGAGAGAGAGCATCCCAAGCAGGCTCCTTGCTGTCAGTGGACAGCCTGATGTGGGGCTCGAACTCATGAAAACCATGAGACCGTGACCTGGGCTAAAACCAAGAGTTGGACGCTTATCAGACGGAACCAACTAGGCATCCTTAGATTTTTCTTATTTTTATTTTTTATTTTTTTTAAGTTTATTTTTGAGAGACAGAGACACAGAGCGTGAGTGGGCGAGGGGCAGAGAGAGGGGCAGACACAGAATCTGAAGCAGGCTCTAGGCTCTGAGCTGTCAGCACAGAGCAGGATGCAGGTCTCAAACTCATAAACTATGAGATCATGACCTGAGCCAAAGTCGTACGCTTCACTGACTGGGCCCCCAGGGGCCCCTGTCAAGGGATCACGTTGTGATCTGCAACTGAATTTCCTTGTGTTTCGTTATGTTTCCACCCCGCCACGTATGACCCGGGTTCGGGGAAAGCAGGCCCCAGGCAGCGGAGCACAGACCCCTGGCTGGGCCAGCCCCCTCGCCCTCACCCCTCCACTGCTCTCACTGCCACGTTGTGACCTGCTGTCTCCCATCATGCCCCGCAGGGTGAGCTAGAGCGGCAGCTTCTTCAGGCCAACCCCATCCTAGAGGCCTTTGGCAACGCCAAGACAGTGAAGAATGACAACTCTTCCCGATTTGTGAGTGCTGGGGGGGGCCCAGGGGGAGCTCTGGCTGCAGGGTCAGTGAGATGGGAGGTAGGGGTGTAGGGGGTGGTGAAGGGGAAGGAATATATGAGGGAGGAGGGGCTGGGGGCCAGGACCCCTGAGTCTGAGGAGGAGGACCTGGGGTTTGAACTCCTGGGTCTGAGGGAGGAGGGGCTGGGGCCTGAGGAAAGCTGTCAAAGGCGCCTGGACCTTGGATTCCCAGGGATCCCCTGGCTGGGACCTCACGATCAGGATGGGGTTCACGTGGGGGGAGAGAGAAAGCTGAAATGCAGCCGTAGTTCTGGGAGGGGCAGGTGGGGGTTAGGGGTGCTGTTCAGGTCCTGGGGGGTGGGGCAGGAGGAGCCTCAGCTAACTTGTAACCCCTTCGTTCCCAGGGCAAGTTCATCCGCATCAACTTCGACGTGGCCGGGTACATCGTAGGTGCCAACATCGAGACGTGTATCCTCTCATAGCGTCTGAGGGGCCCCCGGCGGCCGGGGAGGGTGGCCCTTGGGATCTCCGTGCTTACAGGACACAGCTGTTCACACACACGGGGATGCCTGGCTCCTTGCTGCTTAGAAATCGTGCCTCGGTTTCCCCCCTGTGGAAGGGAAAGGAACCTTGGGTAGGCATAGATGCAGCCCCTCCCCCTGGAGAGAGAGGACACAGAGCTCAGGCAGCAGAGGGAGAAGGCGCATGGGGCAAGTGTGGGGGAGACCAGAGCAGAGCCCCCTCCCTGTGGAGTCACACACAATGCACAAGATGTGACAGTACATGTCACCTGGGGATGCTTGTTACAGATCTCATCAGCGGCTGCAGTTTTGACTGGGGGCTGGTCGTGTGGGCGCCCTTGGCTTAGAATGTTCCAGAACTCCCGACTCCCTGCAGGAAAGCAGGTGTTTGGCAGAAACCACGTTGTTTGCACAAACAACTTAGGGGTGGGGAGACCCTGTCGGTCAGGGAGTGCTGGGAACCTTCCCGAAATCCAGCTTCCCAGACGCCAGCCAGGGGCTGTCTTGTGAGCAGGCTGTCTCAGACCTGGGTGTCAACCCTGCCCATCATAGGCCGCCTGCGAGCTCAGTGAGGATTTAAAAGATCATGCGGCGCCTGGGTGGCTCAGGTGGTGAAGCGTCCGACTTCGGCTCAGGTCACGATCTCGCGGTTCATGAGTTCGAGCCCCGTCGGGCTCTGTGCTGACAGCTCAGAGCCTGAAGCCTGCTTCCCATTCTGTGTCTCCCTCTCTCTCTCTGCCCCTCCCCTGCACACGCTGTGTCTGTCTCTCTCTATCAAAAGTAAATTAAAACACTGGAAAAATTGAAAAGATCAAACGCAGGCGCTCCAGGAGCACAGAATTCAAGAGGAGGGGCCAAGAAATCACACTCTCCTGGGTTCAAATTCCAGCTCTGCCGCTTTGTGGGCGCAGGACCTTCGGTATGTTATCTGACCACTCCGTGCCTCAGTTTCCCCTTTTGTGGAAGGAGAAGGATCATAGAACCTGCCCTTGAAGGGCTGTAGGACAGTGGGGATCAAGCCTGTAGCGTGGCGCCCACCACATGGTGAGCCTTCCGGGACGTGCAGTCCTCGTTAGGAGTTAATGGTTGGAATACGTTTCTGGGGGCTGCCTGGGGCTTTTGGGCTCGGGTCCCCCAGAGCCACCAGCACCTGCAGGTTCTTAGAGTGCACAGCTCTTCCTGCCTCGCCATCCCGCCTTCTCGTGGTTCTGGGGGGTGGGGGGTGGGGGCGGGGAGGAACATTTGTCTTCTCCGCCTGCTTCCAAATGCGAACTTTCTTTGTCCACCCTCCCTTTCTAGTTCCAGCTGCCCCTCCAGGCACATCTGTCGTGCACGGCCACCTCTGCCTCTGGACCAGTGCTCACGGCGGTGGGCGCCACCTCCAGGCTGACCACCTCCAGCCTGACCCCTCAGCCCCAGCGTCAGCATGACCAGAATTTCTTTCTTTCTTTCTTTCTTTCTTTTTTAAGTTTATTTTGAGAGAGAGAGAGACTGCGCAAGTGGGGGACAGATAGAGAGGGAGAGAGAATCCCACGCAGGCTCCACGCTGTCAGCACAGAGCCTGACGTGGGGCTCGAACCCGTGAAGCCATGAGATCGTGACCTGAGCCACAACCAAGGGTTGAATGCTTCACCGACCGGACCACTCAGGCGCCCCCTAGCATGATCAAAATTTCTTGAGGTTTGGCCTGCAACCTGTGCTGTTCTGAGAGCTCCCACCCTCAGCTCAGATCCCAGCTCCCCTCTCTGCAGCCCTGCCAGCCAGATACTGCTATCATCCCATTTAACAGAAAAGGAAACCGAGGCCCGGAGGCCGTGCTCCCCCAACCCTACCCTGCCTTGGGATCACTTCCCCGGGTCCTCTCCTTACCTGTGCAGGTTGGCGACCTAGGCCTTTTGGTCAGTGGTTTGCAGCTGACATTGGGCGGGGCTCCCCAAGGGGGGTCTTCTGTTACAGCCATCACGCGAAATAGGTGCTTCGCGGTCAGAGAGCGTGGGGCACGAGGGACAAACACGTCATCATGTGTTTGATTTGATGTTAGTGCGGCTTGCCAGTTTTTAGTGTGTGAACATACTGCGTGCCTCCCAGAAGGGAGGAGCCTGTGGCCCCGGTATCTGTATGGGGAAACTGAGGCAGGCGGGGGGGGAGGGGGGGAGCATGGGCAGAGAGATTCTTCGCTGCAGTTAACTGCACCGCCGTGGGCATCAGACACACGATAGCGCCCCTGCCCTCACAGCAGCTCTTCCCCGCGTGATGTGTTGAGCCCCTTGCACAGATGAGGAAACCAAGGCTCGGGTGCTTGAGTGACAGGCCCAAAGCCACTCTTCCGGTTAGTGGCAAGGATGCCGGCCCGGGCTGTGAACAGCTCCACGGCTTCGCAGGAGAGCAGTGGGGAGCAGCGTGGGTCCGGGGGGTACTGCGTGGTCTCACCTCACTGTCCGTCACCACCCTTTCCCTGTGGCACTTGACTCCTGGCCGCCCAGACCTGCTGGAGAAGTCGAGGGCCATCCGCCAAGCCAAGGATGAGTGCAGCTTCCACATCTTCTACCAGCTGCTGGGAGGCTCAGGAGAGCAGCTCAAGGGTCAGTGCAGGGGGGGGGTGCTCAGGGCGAGGGAGGGAGCCCGGGGTGGGCGGCTGGCTTCAAAGTGGAAGGCCCTGCACCTGCTGGGAGTCAGACTCCTGCTGGGCGCTGCCCTGCCCACGCTGTGCTGGCAGATCCTGCTGTCCCGCGGTCACGGCCACGGCCGTGGTGACCCTGGTCTGCGTGGCTCCGCTGCCCCAGGTGCATGTGCTGCCTCTTCTGTCGTCCCCTTTCCGCTGCCACCTGCCTGAGCTTCCTCCTGTCTCCTCTCTGCTCCTCCCGCGCTCCGGCCGAACGGAGTCCGGGGCTCTCTCCTTCATGGTGGTCCTGCTGCCCCGAGGCTCCTTTGCAGGCTGGCTCCTACCCCCATAGCCTTGGCTGCCTCCCGGCGCCTCTCCCCGCCCCCCCCAGGCTCCAGGACCCACGCGCCTTCTGCCGCGGCGAACTCAGGCCCCCGCGGACTCGTTGCTTCTGCAGCTCCTGCCTGCCCTGCGCAGTTACGGACTTGACAGTCTCTCCTGATGGAGGGAAGGTGGAAGGGTCTGATGTGTGCTAAGCATGCGCTCCACTGTGAGGAAGGGGTCCTCGCTTATTCGACAGAGGAAGAGACTGAGGTCCCCGGTGGGGAAGCAGTGCTTGCCCCAAGGGTGGTCATCGTGGCCATTGGGACGTGAGTCTGACTCCACGGCTCGCCCTTTACCTTGGCCTCCGCTCGTTACACCCTGCAGCTGACCTCCTCCTGGAGCCTTGCTCCAACTACCGCTTCCTGACCAACGGGCCATCGTCCTCTCCGGGCCAGGAGCGGGAGCTCTTCCACGAGACGCTGGAGTCGCTGAGGGTCCTGGGATTCACCCCGGAGGAAATCACCTGTGAGTGAGCCCCGAACCCCCGGCTACCGGTGGGACTGGGGCACAGCATAGGTGGGCGGGGAACCTGGACAGTCCTGGGTTGGAGAAAAGGAACGGGGCGGGGGGACACTGGAGGAGGGAGGAGCTGCCGCTCTAAAGAGGGGATTGGAAAGGGGACACAGCGACCGTGACCTCTGAGCAAAGGCCCGAGGAGCTGAGAGTGTGAGGACCGGTATTCCCAGGGTGTTAACCCGAAAATAAAACCGTTGGCTCATTTGCCAGCAAAATGTACCGACTCAGGAATAGCAGAGAGAACTGTAATTCGGGACGAGCGAGCTACGACAAAACCATAGACAGATTCAGCGAAGGACGGGAATGCTACCTTTTGGAGGAGAGAAGGAAGTCGGGAGGGGTTGGTTTTGAATGAAAGTCGTTTGGAGAAAAGCAGTTCAGGTTAGGACGGTTTGTGTCTGCCTCAGTTACTGGGGCGGCCGACTTCTTTCCGTTTTTTTTTCAATGTTTATTTATTTATTTTGAGAGAGAGAGAACGAGCAGGGGAGGGAGAGAGAATCCCAAGCAGGCTCTGACTGCACTGTTAGCGCAGAGCCAGACACGCGCTCGATGTCCTGAACCGTGAGATCATGACTTGAGCAGAAATCAAGAGTCAGACGCTCAACCGAGCCCCCCGGGCGCTCTGGAGGTGGCGATTTCTTGTAGGAGATGCAGCGTATGCTCTTCCCTGTTGGGTCCTGTAATTGAGGATTCTTCTGTTGGTGTCTGTACTTGACATTGAGTAGCTTGGCTCCCCTTCTAGCTTCTCTTCCCAGTCTCCAGAGTCTGCTTTAGTGAGGTTTCCCTCATTAATTTTCAGAGGGAAGAGCCTGGAAGGGTCAAGAGCCAAGACAGTCAGCCTGTGCAAAGGCCCTGAGTCAGGAAAGGAGTGGCCCATTTGAAGACTTGAAACTTCTAGAGTGGATTCAGTCTAATGTGTGACAGAAGGGCGAGGGCATAGAAGGGGCCTCAAACACCAGCCTGAGGGGCTGAGACCTTGTCCTGAGGGCACAGAGGAGCCATGGGAAACCTGGGAGCGGAGCAGAGGCTGCCCTGAGCTGTATGGAGGACCCACTGGAGGCCAGGAGGAGGCTGAGGCAAAGGCACAGGGAAGACCCTGACTGTGGCCTTGGTTGGTCTGCTCTGGGCGACACTGTGTAAAATACTCAGCTCATCACCTGTGTTGTAATGTTTTGCCCGCGGCGCCCCCGCCCCGCACCTTCTTCACCAGCTAGTGTGTTCTGACAGTGGTTATATCAAGGTACTGTATTTTTTTAATGTTTTACTTATTTTTGAGAGAGAGAGACAGAATGCGAGCAGGGGAGGGGCAGAAAGGGAGGGAGACACAGAATCTGAAGCAGCTCTAGGCTCTGAGCCTGACGCGGGGCTCGAACTCACACACTGTGAGATTATGGCTTGAGCCGAAGTCAGGCGCCCCACCGACTGAGCCGCCCCGGCGCCCCAGATACTATGTTTGTAATTCTTGTACCAAAGCACAACCCGAGCGCCTTCCATGGCAGAAACCTCTGGTCTCCGGTTCTGGAGGCCAGAAGTGTGAGCCGAGGTGATGGCAGGGCTGCCTCGTCCCGGGGGGATGTGCCTGCTCCCCGCGTCCCTCCCAGATTCTGCTGGTTTCCTGGCAGTCGTCGGTGTTCCTTGGCCCGGAGAAGCCTCTCCCGATCTCCACCTTCGTCCTTACGCGGCTTCTGCCCGCGTGCACATCTGTGTGTTCAGCTCCCCCCTTTTATAAAGACACCTGTCGCGTTGGATCAGGGGCCACCCTGCTCCATGGCGATCTCATCTGCACTTGAATTACATCGGTGATGAGTCAGTACCCACATGAGGTCACATTCTGAGAGGTCCTGGGGGTTAGGACTTTGGCATATCTGTTTGCGGGGGGCGGGCACGATGCAGCCCATAGCAAGTGCATAGAGGGGGACCTCAGACCTTCGAGGCTGCCTGACTTTTCATTGTTTGCATGACCTTGGATTCCCGTGGAGAAAGACCCCGCGGTCTAGGGTTTAGTGGAGGGGCCGGTCTCTTTCTCCTCTGGTCTCCGGCACTGCGGGAGGCCCAGGGAGCTGTCGTTGGCCCCAGGGCCAGCTGGGAGAGCTGGAAACCCAGGCCAGCTTGCCTGCCTGCACCGGCTGCGCGCTGGCCGGCCTCCCTGGGTGAACTGACATGGGGTCTCAGGCCTTCCCTGCCCGATTTCCCAACCGCGGTTGCGTAACTTCCTCTGCCTGCCTGAGAGTGAGTCTCTGCTCTGCTCCCTGGGCAGCTGGCAGACACATTTAGATGGTGGCCACAGGGGGGCCTGGCCTCTGACGCAGGTCACCTCAAGTAACCCTTGGGGGTGCCAAGGGTTGCCCCCGCTGTGCGGTGGGCAAGGACAATTCTTTTCCTGTTTTATTTTTTTAAAGTTTTTAAAATTTTTTTTTAAAGTGTATTTATTTATTTTGAGAGAGAGAGAGAGAGAGAGAGAGAATCCCAAGCAGACTCTGCACTGTCAGCACAGAACCCGATGTGAGGCTCGAACCCACAAACCATGAGGTCATGACCTGAGCCGAAGTCGGATGCTCAACAAACTGAGCCACCCAGGCTCCCCTGGGCTATGATTCTTTTAACCAACCTCTGACCCTTGCAGACAGACCTTTAGGTATTTGCACCCATTGCTTTTAGAGTGGGCCCACTGCCCAAACAAAGAGGTACCAAGAATATCCTTGTTAAGTAGATCTCTGTGCTCACGTGTTAACAGAACCGTAGGATTAGTTCTTAGAAACCAAATGCTGGATCTAAGGAGGTTTTTGTTTTTAATACAGCTTTAACAAAATTGTAAGTTTTTTTTAAGTTTATTTATCTATAAGTAAATAAGTATTTATTGTGAGAGAGAGTGTGTGCAAGAGTGGGGGAGGGGCAGAGAAATGGAGAGAATCCCAAGCAAGCTCTGTGCTGTCAGCACAGAGCTGAGCCGGGGGCTTGAACTCAGGTACCATGAGAGCATGACCTGAGCCAAAGTTAGACGCTAAACCAGCTGAGCCACCCAGGCGCCTTCAGGTAACTGCTTTATTGAACTATAATTCCCCTACCATAACACTCCCCTGTTTAAGGTGCACAAGTCAGGGGCTTATAGTCTATTCACAGAATTGTGCATCTGTCTCTATGGTCAAGTCTAGAACATGTTCCGCGGCCCAAGAAAGGTAACTTGCTCCCCCTTTGCCGTCGGTCAGCTGCTGATTTCCACGCCAGACACCGACAACCATCCTGTCTGGATTTGCTCGTCCTGGACCTTTCGTGTAAATGGGATCACACAATGCGCTGGCCTTAGTCACTGGCTTCTTTTCGTCCACGTGGTGTCAGGCGAATAGTTTGATTTTTATCTTTGTATTATGGACACCACATCCAATAATCGCTTACCCACTTGTAGCTTTTTGGGTTTCACCTCGAACCCCACCCCCACAGTGTTTTTTGTATTGCGGAGAGTCCATCTCATCGCCGTCCAGAAGGTGGCGCTAGTTTCCGTCTCCACCCACGTGTCCCCTGGAGGGCTGTTTCTACGCGGGCACCCCAGCAGCCACTGTTGTAAGCTTTTGGGCTGTTGCTGGTGCCGGAGGTGGATGGGGCCCCGTAGTTTTATTTAGTGTTTTATTGACAAGGAGTGAAGCCAGCTGGTCACCTTTTCATAGACTCTTTTTTTAATTTATTTCTAGGAGAGAGAGAGAGAGAGACAGCGTGAGCAGGGGAGGGTCAGAGAGAGAGGGAGATACAGACTCCGAAATAGGCTCCAGGCTCTGAGCTGGCAGTCAGCACAGAGCCCGACGTGGGGCTCGAACCCACGAACTGTGAGATCATGACCTAAGCGAAAGTCAACCGACTCAACCGACTAAGCCACCCAGGCGCCCCTCATAGACTCTTTTTGACAGAAGAGGAGATAGAGGGCCAGGGAGGTGGGGTGTCTTCCCTGGGATTCACCCCAGTTGACGAGGAGGTGGTTTAACCACAGCCAGCCCATGATCCAGTTTTAGGGAGTCAGGTGGGCACCTCTGGGAAGCTTACCAGACCCTCTCTGGGAAGGTGCAGGGAGCCTGGCACCTGGGAAGGTGTGCTCTCGCTCCTGTGAGGAGGACTCGGCGTCATGACCCCATGCCCCTTTCCCCGCTGGCCTGGGCTTGCTTGTCATCGGCTGGTCTGAAGTCACCAGCGAGAGCTAACTGCCAGCTTCTCAGGTGTCAAATTCACCTGGGTGCTTGGCACCAGTGCAAGTTCCTAAGTCAACTGTCAGAGGCCATTTTATTTTTTAAATTTAAAAAAATTTTTTTTAATGGTTTATTTATTTCTGAGAGAGACAGAGACAGAGACAGAGAGACAGCATGAGCAGGGGAGGGCCAAAGAGGGTGACACAGAATTGGAAGCAGGTAGCTAGCTGTCAGCACAGAGCCTGACGCAGGGCTCGAACCCACGAACCGTGAGATCATGACCTGAGCCGAAGTCGGATGCCCAACCGACTGAGCCACCCAGGCACCCCTTTTAGAGGCCATTTTAAAGGCCACTGGGGGGACTTGAGTCTGGGCTCGGTCTGAGCTGACATTAGGAATGAATGATCATTCGGTTTGTTAGGTGATGATGTTATCAGAGGCCCATAGGGAGATGTCCATGTTTACTTATCTTCTGAAAGGTGCCCCGTGGTCCCCGGGGAGACTCCCAGAGCTGCCAGGGCTCCTGGCTGCCCCCACCTACCCAGTGCCCTGACCCCAGGAAGACAGAACCAGAGATCTCTGAACCCAGCCCCTCTCCCTTTCCAGCCTGGGAAACTAAGGCCCAGGAGGTCACCCAGCTTGTCCAAGGTCACATTGCAAACTCCCACATCCAGTAACGTGTCCCCCGCCAGTTAACTCTTTGCCATTTATTCATTAATAAAGCAAGTCATCCAACCCACAAGGGCGTTTGTGGGCCAGACGTCTGCAGGCACTGGGCGGAACTCACGGTGGCCACGACAGAACGAGCCCCTGGCCCGTGGAATGCTCAGACCTGGAAACGTCCAGTTACACACGTGGATTAAAGTTGAGCCCGTGGAAGGGGGACTGATGGAAGGTGCATGGAGCAGTGACCACATGTCACAGGCTTCCATCACAGTCCGGGGAGGGTCAGGGCAGCCTCCGGAGGAGATGGCCCTTGGCTGAGCACTGACAATCTAGCAAGAGTTAACCAGGCGGAGATGGTGCTAGGTGGCCTCCAGGTAGGGGTAGCGTCCGAGGCGAAGCCCTGCGGCAAGGAAGAGCATCGGAGGAATCAGAAAGGGGCTGGGTGGCTGCTTGGGGCCTGAGGAGCTGTGAGGCTCGGGGACATGGTGCCGAAGACCCTGATAAGGGGTTAGATTGAATCCCAGAAGTAGTGTGGGCCACGGAAGGAATTCCTCCCTGGAAACAGGCAAGCGCAAGTGCATTCATGAAAACATTTATCGAGCACTAACTGTATGCAGAGCACACGGTCAGGAGATGAGGAAGGAACAGGTACTTTCCACAGGGATTACCATCTCGGTGCAGATGGAGAAAATCAGTATTTTTTGCACACCCTGTTGTGCCCTGCAATCTATACCAAAACCTGGGTTTTTTTAAAAACTTACTTTTATTCTTACTGAACATTATATTAGTTTTAGATGTACAGCGTATGGATTTGACAGTCGGTTCATTAGTCACTGTTCACCGCAAGTGTAGTCAGCATCTGCCTTTGGTTTTCTTTGAGATGGAATTCACGTAACTGTGAAGTTCACCATTGTGAAATGCACAGTTCAGTGGTTTCTAGCATATGCACAATTTTAATTCATGCAACCTGTTTAATTCCAGACACCAAATCCTTTTTTTTTTTTTTAAGTTTATTCCTTTATTTTGAGACAGAGAGAGCGAGTGAGCATATGAGCCAGGGAGGGGCAGAGAGAGAGGGAGAGAGAGAGAGGATCCTAAGCAGGCTCCTCTCAGCTCAGAGCCTGATGCGGGGCTTGAACTCACAAACCCATGAAATCATGACCTGAGTCGAAATCAAGAGTCAGACGCTTAACCAACTGAGGCACCCAGGCACCCTTTCTCTGCTTCCCTCCCATAAGGACCCTATAGTGAGAGTCTACCTGGGTAATCTGGAATAAATCTCCTATCTTGACATTCATTTTTTAAAAAGTTTTATTTATTTATTCTGAGAAAGAGAGTGCGAGTGAGCAAGGGAGGGGCAGAGAAAGACAGAGAGAATCCCAAGCAGGCTTCACGATGTCAGCACAGAGCCCAACACGGGGCTTGAACTCACAAACTGCGAGATCATGATCTGAGCTGAAGTCCAAAGCAGGACACTTAACTGACTGAGCCACCCAGGCGTGTCCCCATCTTGACATTCTTAATCTAATCACATGTGTGAAGGCCAAGGTAGCATTCACAGATTCCAGGAACTTGGATGTGGCCCTCTCTGGGGGCCGTTATTCAGCCTAACACCCCGCTGAATCGGTCAGTGCATATTTTTAAAAAACATTCTCTTATGTGGGTGCCTGTGGGGCTCAGTCGGTTAAGCATCTGACTTTTGATTTCGGCTCAGGTCATGATCTCAGTTTGTGGGTTTGAGCTCCACATCAGGCTCTGGGCTGATAATGTGGAGTCTGCTTGGGATTCTCTCTCTTTCCCTTCTCTCAAAATAAATAAACATGAAAAAAAATTTTAAACATTCCCTTTTGTAACCATGGGATGGTCCCATCATCAGGAAGTGAGTGTTGGCACTATTAGTACGGTTATCTCATTCACGGACTGTACTATCCCAGCGATATCCTTTATAACATACAAAAATGTGTTTTTACAAACCTTATGCCAATTTGCCTAATAATGTCCTTGAGAGCAAAAAAGGTTTGGTTTTTTTTAAGGATTTTATTTTGAAGTAACCTCCACACCCAATGTGGGACTTGAACTCACAACCCTGAGATGAAGAGTCATACACTCAGTCGCTTAAGCATCCAACTCTTGATTTCCGCTCAGGTCATGAGCTCACAGTTTGGGGGTTCGAGCCCCTCTTTGGGGTCTGTGCTGACAGCATGGATCCTGCTTGGGATTCTCTCCGCCCATCCCACCCCCTCCAGCCTCTCTCCCATTCTCACTCTCAGTAAATACATAAACATTAAAAAAAACCTCACACACTCCACCAACTGAGCCAGCCAGGCACCTCGCAAAAGTTTTTTTTTGTTTTTTTTGTTTTTTTTTAATTTTTTTTTAAAATTTATTATTTCTAGGAGAGAGAGAGCGAGACAGCATGAGCAGGGGAGGGTCAGAGAGAGAGGGAGTCACAGACTGAAACAGGCTCCAGGCTCTGAGCTGGCAGTCAGCACAGAGCCCGACGCGGGGCTCGAACCCACAAACGTGAGATCATGACCTAAGCGAAAGTCGGACGCTTAACCGACTAAGCCACCCAGGCGCCCCAAAAGTTTTTTAGTTTACATACACAAGGTTGCACGGACGCGCGCACACACACCCCTGTACACACACGCCCCTGCACACACATTTCCCCAGCCCATATCTGGCACACTTCACTCTCCGTGTGTCTGGAACTATTCTTTCTTTATCGCTGGTGACCTTGAGACTTTTGAAGATTACAGACCAGTTGTTTTGTCTCAACTCAGGCGTGTTTCCTTGTGATTAGATTCAAGTTACGCGTTTTTGGCAGGAGTATCTCCGAAGGGTGCTCCTCCCTCTCCCGGCCCCCACCCTCTTTTTCGAAGTAAACAGCGTAGAAGCGGAGACACCCAAAAAAATGTGCCCAGGGCCTCAGCATGCAGTCTGGCGGCTTTCTGCACGCGAACGCCGGGTACAAGTGGCACCTGGAAGTCCCCTCGTGTCCCTCCCCCGACCCCCAAATGGGAGCATTATTGTGGCGTCTAACAGCCTGGAGCTGTTTCCCTTGTTCCTGCCTGTGGTACAAAGAGACCCGGAAGTGCGTGGGCTTTCGTGTCCGTCTTCCGCTCAAGGCCATGAGCTGGAGTTTGCCCATGTTCAGCGAGTGGCCAGGAAGGGGCTCCTCAGAGGCTCCGTAAACCCTCGGCGAGCTGGACGGGTATGATTTGTGCGCTTTCCTGTACGTGGGCCACACATCCGTGTTTACATTCGGATTTTATGCTGGAGGAAGGAGGGAAAGGCAGGCGCAGCCGTTAAGGATGTGGACGGTGGAGGTGGATTGTGCGAGGCTGCGTCTGAGCTCCGAGGCTGGTGAGCTCAAGTCGGTCGCCCGGCTGTGCCTTGGTTTCCCCGTATGTGACGGGGTTTTCCTCCCCCGTAAAATGTTATCGTGGGGCCTGCCTCGCGGAGTTAAGCTTAAGTGAGTTCATTTGGAAGTGTTTGGGACAGGACCTGGCACGGAGGGAGAGGACATAAATCGATGAGCCCCGAAGTCGCGTTCTGGAATGCGCGGTCGATGGGGATGCCGGGCGCCTGCACGGGTCCGGAGCGCCGCCGGGAGAGCGGCAGGGACAGGCCCAGCCCCACGTTCGCGCCTTTTCCGGCCCCGCTCACGTGCCACGCGCCAGCGTTGCTGTGGCAGACGAGAGGGTTCCCAAATCTAGATAAAATTCTGAACAAAACCAACCACGGCCTCCCCTGGGGTTTCATCGTGGCCGCCTTCCCGGACAACCGGCCGCGTATCAAATCCAAACACAAAACATTGGTGTTTATGCATAAACCAGTGAAGGTTGTCTCAGACCATTACAAACCATTTTGTCACGGACAAGAATGTCCACTGGGACGTTTAGGAGCCACACGGCTGGGGGCGGTTCTTCAGGGCGCAGAAGGGCATCGTCATCGGGGTCCCTACCTGCCCTGTGGTATCCAGAGACACCCCACGAGTGGCCCCGGGACCTCCGTCTTTATGCCAGCCGCCCCTGGGAGTTCCTGCCATGTGCTCTAGGGGGCAGCACTGTCCACTCACCACGACCGAAATTTCTGGAAGCTCTGTGCTGACAGGTGGGGACAGTCCATCCTCTTTGACGATTTCTGCATTTGTGACCTCGCCTACTCGCTAAATTTATCCATAATCCCCCAGACCAGCACTCCTGGTGCTTTTGTGATCGGTGCGTCTTTCACATGGGAGTGGAGAGTTGGAGTTGCTGGTGCGCACGCGCGGCTGGGGTTCCATGAAGCAGTGCGTTGCCTTCTCGTCTCAGCTCAGGTCATAAACCAGTCCTTGTCGCCGGCCCCGAGTGCCACAGCTTTCACGTTCCTGTGCTCTGCTGGATGATGGCTTCACTGTGTAAAATGACCCCCACGCATCAGGCTTCTTGCTGGTAGATGTCCCCAAGTGCAAGAAGGCTGTTGTGTGTCCCACAGAGAAAACACATATATTAGATAAGCTTCCTTCCGGCTCCCGTTAGACAACTGTTGGTTGTGAACTTGATGTGGACAAAGCAACACTATATATTAGATAAGGGATTTTTGAATAGAAACATGCATAAAATGAGGTAATGTAAGGGCACCTGATAGCGCAGTCAGTTAAGCTTTAGACTTTGGCTCAGGTCATGATTTCGTGGTCTGTGAGTTCGAGCCCCGCATCAGGCTCTGTGCTGACAGCTCACAGCCTGGAGCCTGCTTCAGATTCTGTGTCTCCCTCTCTCTTTGCCCGTCCTCTGCTTGCACTCCATCTCCCCCTTCTTTCTCTCTCAAAAATAAACAAACACTAAAAAAATTAAAACAAGGTGATGTATTGATCAGTTGATGAAAACGTGACCAGAGGTCACAAGAACAAAACCCTGTATTTCCCCAGAAGCACATTTGATTGCATTTGGTAATTCATGTTCTCAGTGGCTGCCGAGAACATGACTAGCGCAAATGAGAGGAGAGCCGACTGCACTTTTTATGTTTTTGCCTTTTTTTTTAATGTTTTATTTATTTCTAGGAGAGAGAGAGAGACACACAGCGTGAGCAGGGGAGGGTCAGAGAGAGAGGGAGTCGCAGACTGAAACAGGCTCCAGGCTCTGAGCAGGCAGTCAGCACAGAGCCCCACGCGGGGCTCGAACCCACGAACTGCGAGATCATGACCTGAGTGAAAGTCGGACGCTTAACCGACTAAGCCACCCAGGCGCCCCTGTTTTTGCCTTAAAAAAAAAAATGTTTATTTTGAGAGAGAGAGAGAGCGAGAGAGACGGAGGGGCAGAGAGAGGAAGAGAGAATCTCAAGCAGGCTCTGTGCTGTCAGTGCAGAGCTCGACATGGGGCTTGAACCCATGAACTGCGAGATGATGACCTGAACGGAAGTCAGACGCTTAACTGACTGAGCCACCCAGGCGCCCGACCATTTTAAAATGTAGATAGTGGTATGCCGGATTTTGCACCTTGCATTTTTCACTCAGTATTTTAGAGATTTGTTCATATTGCCAAAGGCTTTCTTCATTCATTTCCCCAACTCCTTTTAAATTTTACATTCATTGCTTTATGAATCGGATGACATAAACAGACACCAAATGGTCCTGAAACAAACCTCGAATACAAAATCCAGAGTTCATTTATCCGTTCGTATGTTTCAAGAGCTGCCCAGTGTCACAGATGGATTTTAAGCTGAGGGGTTGTGGTGTAATTTGACATAGGGTTTTAAAGCTGGGTTGTTGTTTTTTTTTTAATGTCTATTTTGAGAGTGAGAGAGAGTGCACGTGCATGCGAGCAGGGGAGGGGCAGAGACACACAGAGGGAGAGAATCCCAAGCAGGCTCCGTGCAGTCAGTGCAGAGCCAGACTCGGGGCTTGATCTCGTGAATGGGGATATCGTGACCTGAGCCGAAATCAAGAGTCAGAGGCTTACTGACCGAGCCGCCCAGGCGCCACATTAAAGCTGGATCTAAGGGGCTGGCTGAGAGGCGCATCAGAGTCTGGGCTGCACATGATTTTTCTCTCTCCATCCCTCAGCCATGCTGCGGATGGTCTCCGCGGTTCTCCAGTTCGGCAACATCGTCCTGAAGCGAGAACGGAACAACGATCAGGCCTCCATGCCTGACAACACAGGTAACCACGCCTGACCCTGCCGCCCGCGCCCCTGCATAGCCCTCCACCCCCCCAGCCCAGAGCGGCCCCCTGCTCCCCGCTTGCCGCCAGAGCGCGCCTCCAAGCCGTGCGGGTCCGGGTCCCTTACCAAAATATCCGCTTTGGCTCTCTTCCTCGTAAAAGGTGTGACCTCTGCTGAAGGTTTGAACACAACCAGGGAGCCCAAGCCCCTCCCCCCGCCCCGCCCCCATCCTGGCTCCTCTGAGAAAATTGCCATTAGCGTTGGGCTCATCTCCTCTTGGCCTCTGTGCTTCGCGTATATAAAAATGCTTTATTTTTTTTTATGTTTTATTTATTTCTGAGAGAGAGACTGCGTGAGCAGGGGTGGGCCAGAGAGAGGGAGATACAGAATCTGAAGCAGGCTCCAGGCTCTGAACTGGCTGTCAGCACAGAGCCCATCGTGGGGCTCGAACCCACGAACCACAAGATCATGACCTGAGTTGAAGTCGGATGCTTAACCAACTGAGCCACCCAGGCACCCCTATTTTTTCCTTTTCAAAAGCAGAATTATAATTGATATCCCTTTTTTTTAATCAAAAGGGAACTATCTCTGCTGCTTTTTTAAAAAAATTTTTAATGTTTTATTTATTTTTGAGAGATAGAGACAGCATGAGCAGGGGAGGGTCAGAAAGAGAGGGAGACACAGAATCTGAAACAGGCTCCAGGCTCTGAGCTGGCTGTTAGCACAGAGTCTGACGTGGGGCTCAAACCCACGAACCGTGAGATCATGACCTGAGCCGAAGTCGGACGCTTAACCAACTGAGCCACCCAGGTGCCCCTAAATGTTTTATTTAATTTTGATAGAGAGAGACAGAATATGAGTGGGGGAGGAGCAGAGAGAGAGGGAGACACAGAATCTGAAGCAGGCCCCAGGCTCTGAGCCATTAGCACAAAGCCCTGCATGGGGCTCGAACCCATAAACTGCGAGATCATCACCTGAACCGAAGTCAGACACTTAACTTACTGAGCCACCCAGGCGCCCCCCCTCCTTGTTTCTTATCTTTGAGAGACAGAGGGAGAGTAGTGAGAGAGGGGGCAGAGAGAGAGGAAAGTGAGAATCCCATGAGGGGCAGAGAGAGAGAGAGAGAGAGAGTATAGAGCCTGATCCTGGGCTCGAACTCACGAACCGTGAGATCATGACCTGAGCTGAAATTGGATGCTTAACTGCACCACCCAGGCGCCCCTCTCAGGGCTTTGTCCTGTGTCCATATCAGTGCGGAAATAATTGTCACAGAAAGGGAGTCATGCCTAGCACTGCTTTCTCCTCAAGACAGCAAGAGCTTTCTGTCCTGATCATAACATGCTGTGGGCTCATTTTCTTTTTTTTTAATTTTTAAAAAATATTTTTATTTATTTCTAGGAGAGAGAGAGAGAGAGAGAGAGAGAGCGTGAGCAGGGAAGGGTCAGAGAGGGAGATACAGACTCTGAAACAGGCTCCAGGCTCTGAGCTGGCAGTCAGCACAGAGCCCAACGCAGGGCCCGAACCACGAACCGCGAGATCATGACCTAAGCGAAAGTCGGACGCTTAACCGACTAAGCCACCCAGGTGCCCCAACTTGTTTTTGTTTATTTTTGAGAGAGAGCATGAGCAAGGGAGCGGCAGAGAAAAAGGGGGACAAAGGATGGAAGCGGGTTCCGTGCTGACAGCAGCGAGCCTGATGCGGGGCTCAAACTCACAAACTGTGAGATTATGCCTTGAGCTGAATTTGGCCGCTCAACTGACTGACCTACTCAGGCACCCCCTCAGCAAAGGATTTAGAACCCTACATAGGGCACCCAGGTGGCTCAGTCAGTTAAGCGTCCAACTTTGGCTCAGGTCGTGATCTCGTAGTTTGTGAGTTCGACCCCCACGTCGGGCTCTGTGCTGACACCTCAGAGCCTGGAGCCTGGTTCAGATTCCGTGTCTCCCTCTCTCTGTTTCTCCCCTGCTCACTCTCTGTCTCTCTTTGCCTCTCAATAATAAATAAATGTTTAAAAAAAAGTTTTAAAAAAGAACCCTATAGAGCCATCGATGGCTGTGACCAGTGTAGCGCCCCAGTGCATGTTCTCTGCTGTTCTTCAAGCCACTTCTTTAATTCTTAAGTACTTTCCATATAGTGCAAAGTCACTCTAGGAAAATTAGAAAGTGCAGTTGCACCAAAAAAAAAAAGAGAGAGAGAGAGAGAGAGAGAAATGTAAGTGCTCATAACCTCGCTTCTCAGAAATAATCAGTTTATTTACATGCGGTGTTTCTCCTTCTAGGGGTTTGCTTTTCCTTTCTCTTTCCTGCTGGAGCCTAGCGTTTATAGTAACTGTTTTCCCATTATGGAAGTGTCAGAAGCTTGAAAACACTTGATTCTCTTTTTTTATTTTTATTTTTTATTTTAGAGAGAGTGAACGAGTAGGGGAGAGGAGCAGAGGCAGAGAGAGAGAGAGAGAAGGAGAGAGAGAGAATCCTAAGCAGGCTTCCTGCTGTCGGCACAGAGCCCGATGTGGGGCTCTAACTCATGACCGAGAGATCATGACCTGAACCAAAATCAAAAGCCGGCTGCTTAACCGACTGAGCCACCCAGGCGCCCCACTTCCAGGATTATTTGTCCTGTGTTGGGGACAACATAGGACAGAGAGAGAATAGTAGGGCCAGAGGAACATACACACCTTTAGGACATTCAACACCTCTGGTGGGAGAGGGTGGGCCCCTTGACTGTGCTCAGCGGCCGCTGCCGCTTCCTGGGGCTGATCCCTCTGCCTGTCCGTCTCACCTCAGCCGCACAGAAGCTCTGCCGCCTCCTGGGACTAGGGGTGACGGATTTCTCCCGCGCCCTGCTCACCCCCCGCATCAAAGTCGGCCGAGACTACGTGCAGAAAGCGCAGACCAAGGAACAGGTGGGCGGGGCGCCAGGGGGCGGGGCGCCAGGGGGCGGGGCGCCAGGGGGCGGGGCGCCAGGGGGCGGGGCGCCAGGGGGCGGGGCTTTCAGCGGCCTATGCTGGTTTTTCTTGCACTCTTGCTGAGAGTGTTACCAGCTCTGCTTCTGGTCCTGGGAATAAAAATAGTACTGGAAACAAAGAGCATGCCTTTGTGGAGCTCAGGCTGAAGTAGGAAACATTATAAAGAAAGGATGCATACACAGTGAGGCCTTCTATGCAGGAGGGGGTTTGGGTGGTTAGGGAAGTCCTCTATGAGGAGATGATGTTTGAGTTGAGACCTGGATGGTTCAAGGCAGAGGGAACAGTATGTGTAAAGGCCCTGGGGCTGGAACAGGCTTGGCGAATTGAGACTGTATCAGTGAGGCTAGATAGCCAGGGAGAGGGAGGCAGAAGGTGCAGTCTGAGGTAGGAAGGGGATGACCCCCAAGGGTGTCAGGGGCCACAGTAAGGAGGTGAGTTTTATTCAGAGTGCAGCAGGCCAGTCAGGGTTTAAACCAGGGAGTGACTTGATTCGGTTTGTCTTTTATGAAGATCCCCATGTCTCTTGTGTGGAGAAGTGGACCCAGGGGGAATGGGTGGAAGTGGGGACACATGAGAAGGCTGCTGTCATAGTCCAGGCAAGCGAGGGGAGTGGGGGGATGACTGGGGAGAAGTGAGCCCATGTTAGAAGTTTTCAGATGCTTTTGGGCAGAGGCCTCTGCCTGGCCCCAGGCTGGAACTCAAATGGAGTACTAGGGTGAAGACACAGAGAGGGACAGGAAGGCCAGAGATTGGGGTCCCACTGACCCAGTTTCCATCTCAGCTGAGGTACTGTCATTAGAACCATTTTACAGATGAAGAAACTGAGGCACAGAGAGGTTTATTCACATGCTTGAGGCCACACAGCTTCTAAGGAGCAGAGCCAGGATTCAGACCCAGGTTGTTGGCCTCCAGAGTCCACCTTCTGAACTATTACGATGCCATTGAAATTGGTTCAGGCGAAGGGGGGTAGGATTGATGAACTCATGTGCCCTCAAGTGCTTCATACAGTGCCTGGCGCATAGTAGGGCTCCTTATTGGAGGGCATCATCATTGATGTCGTTCTAGGTGAGCTGCGAGGGGGCCCGTCCACATCCTTGTCACCTTCCTAGCCTTGTGGCTCATGCTGGGTGGGGGTGCCAGGCGGGGGGAGGGGGAGCCGGCCCTCACGTGTGCCCTGCTCCACAGGCTGACTTTGCACTGGAGGCCCTGGCCAAGGCCACCTACGAGCGCCTCTTCCGCTGGCTGGTCCTGCGCCTCAATCGTGCCCTGGACCGCAGTCCCCGCCAGGGCGCCTCCTTCCTGGGCATCCTGGACATCGCCGGCTTCGAGATCTTCCAGGTCTGCGCCTTGGGCCAGGCTGGGGCTGGAGGGCTCCGTCACTCCGTCCTGTCTCCCTCTCTTTGCGTCCCTGTCCCCTTGTCTCTGGGTGTCTTTCCACCCATCCTGGACCATCCTCCCCAGTCTTTTTCCCCCTCTCCATTCCTGTCCCCATCCCTGTCCCCCCATCCCTGTCGTCCCCACCCCTGCCCCCCCAATCCCTATCCCCATCCCTGTCCCCATCCCTGTCCCCATCTCTACCACATCCTCCCCCAAAGTCCCTATCCCCATCCCTGTCCCCGTGCTATCCCCCTACACGTCTCTCCCCCCAATGCCTGTCCCATCCCAGTCCCCCCACCACTGTCCATCCCTGTCCCCCATCCCTGTCCCATCCCTGTCCCCCCATCCCTGTCCCATCCCTGTCCCCCATCACTGTCCCCACCCCTGTCCATCCAGTCCCCCACCACTGTCCGTCCCTGTCCCCCATCCCTGTCCATCCCTGTCCCCCACCCCTGTCCATCCTGGCCCCCATCCTGGCCCCCCACCCTGTCCCATCCCTGGCCCCCGTCTGGCCCCCACCCCTGGCCCCCCATCCCTGTCCATCCTATTTCATCCCTGTCCCATCCCTGGCCCCCACCCCTGTCCCCCACCCCTGTCCATCCCTGGCCCCCATCCCTGACCGCCACCCCTGACTACTCCCTGTCCCATCCTGGCCCCACCCCCTGTCCATCCCTGGCCCCCATCCCTGGCCCCCCACATCCTTGTCCATCCCTGGCCCCCCATCCCTGTCCCCCCACCCTGGCCCCCCACCCCCTGTGTCCCATCCCTGGCCCCCACCCTGGCCCCCATCCCTGTGTCCATCCCTGACCCCCCATCCCTGGCCCCCCCCCCACCCTGGTCCCTCTCTCACTGGCCCCTTGTCTTCCGCAGCTGAACTCCTTCGAGCAGCTGTGCATCAACTACACGAACGAGAAGCTGCAGCAGCTCTTCAACCACACGATGTTCATCCTGGAGCAGGAGGAGTACCAGCGCGAGGGCATCCCCTGGACCTTCCTCGACTTCGGCCTCGACCTGCAGCCCTGCATCGACCTCATCGAGCGGCCGGTGAGCCTCGGGGCCCCTGCGCACCTCTGCCGCCTCCGCCCGCCAAGAGACCCCCAGCCCCCTTCCCCCTGCCTCCCCTCACCACACTCACCACCCAGGAGACCCCCCACCCCCACCCCATCACACCCCCTGCCGCCCTCTGCCGCCTCCGCCCGCCGAAGACCCCCACCCGACCCCATCCACCCCCTGCCCGCCTCTGCCGCCTCCGCCCGCCGAGACCCCCACCCCACCCCATCCACCCCCTGCCCGCCTCTGCCGCCTCCGCCCTCCGGGAGTTCCCCCCACCCATCCGCCCCCTGCACGCCTCTGCCACCTCCGCCCACTGGGATATCCCCCCCCAACCCCACCCCATCCACCCCCTGCCGCCTCTGCCGCCTCCGCCCGCCAGGAGACACCCCCACCCCACCTCATCCACCCCCTTCATGCCTCTAGCCTCTGCCCGCCAGGGGAGGACCCCCACCCCATCGCCCCCTGCCCGGCTTTGCCCACCCTCCGCCCACTGGGAGATCCCCAGCCCCCACCCTGTCCGCCCCCTGCCCGCCTCCGCCTGCAGGAAGGAACCCCACCCCACCCCATCCGCCCCCTGCCCGGCTGGTCCTCGGGCCTCTCCCTCGGTTAAGGACGGCGTCTGCCTCATAGATGCGCGGCCGCCGGATGACCGGGTAGTGCCTGCCACCAAGGCGGTAACTGCGGCCATGGCTCTCACGTCTGGCCGTATGTCCACGTGCCCCTCACAAGGGCAGTTTAACAGCAGCCCGGTGTCCCGGACATGGGGGCCTGACGTCCGCTCCCCCTCCCGTTGGCGGCTAGGCTAACCCCCCTGGACTCCTGGCCCTGCTGGACGAAGAGTGCTGGTTCCCGAAGGCCACGGACAAGTCCTTCGTCGAGAAGGTGGCACAGGAGCAGGGGGGCCACCCCAAGTTCCAGCGGCCGAGGAACCTGCGGGACCAGGCCGACTTCAGCGTCCTGCACTACGCGGGCAAGGTAGTGGGCGGGAGCGGGGACCCCCAGCCACAGCCCCAGGAGACGGCAGGGAGGGCAGGAGCCGCCCATGTCCACCGGGCGGAGACACCGGCAGGGGCCAGGAAGGCCCCGGGGGGACTGAGGACTCTGATAGAGTCAGCAAAAGCTTCCTCGGGGCGCCGGGGAGCTCAGTTGGCCAAGCGTCTGACTTCTGCTCAGGTCACCATCTCACAGTTCGTGGGTTCAAGCCCTGTGTCGGGCTCTGTGCTGACAGCTCAGAGCCTGGAGCCTGCTTCCTATTCTGTGTCTCCATCTCTCTCTCCCCTTCCCCCGCTCGCACTCTCTATCTCAAAAACAAACAAACATTTTTTTTAAAAAAGGCTTCCTTGGGGCGCCTCGGTGGCTTAGTCGGTTAAGCGTCCGACTTTCGCTTAGGTCATGATCTCTCGGTTCGTGGGTTCAAGCCCCGCATCGGGCTCTGTGCTGACTGCCAGCTCAGAGCCTGGAGCCTGTTTCAGTCTGTGACTCCCTCTCTCTCTGACCCTCCCCTGCTCTTGCTGTCTCTCTCTCTCTCTTAAAAATAAATAAAGCATTAAAAAAATTAAAAAAAAAAAAGGCTTCCTCAGGGAGGGGATATTTACAGTAGGTTTGGAGGGGGTGGATACAAATTCACTGAGAGGAGAATTCTGCGCATTTCATCCACTCACTCGGCAAAGCTGTGCCTTGTGTGCGCCCAGCCCTGTGCCGTGCAAAGCGGGGGCCCAAGGTGGGCACGGTCTCTGTCCTCACAAAGCCCCTGGTCTGGGCGAGAGACAGATACAGACCATTAGGATATAAGGCGGGGAGGGACTTTGGTTGGGGGGCCGATTAGGGCTGTGTCGAGGCCCAGGGGGATGTCACAGGAGAGAGTAAGGCTTGGTCGGGACATTTCCCGTAAGTAGTTTCAGCTTCGTGGGCCGGTCTCTCCCATGGCCACTCAGTTCTGCCATCGTGGCGCGCAGGACGCACGGGTAACACGTGGGTGGTTATGTAAATGAGGCTGCATTCCAACAAGGCTTTATCTGCAAAAACGCCGCAGCCCGGATTTGGCCTGCCCGCCGCAGTTTGCCAGTCCCTGGCCTAAATGAGGGGCAACAGGGGGCGCCTGGGGGCTCAGTCAGTTGAGCATCTGACTCTTGATTTCAGCTCAGCTCATGATCCCAGAGTCATGGGATCGAGCACCATGTCTGGTTCTGGTTCTGTGCTGAGTGTGGAGCCTGCTTAAGACTCTCTCTCTCTCCCTCACTCCTTCTCTTCCTCTCCCTCTCTCTCTGCTTCTGCCCACTTGTGTTCTCTTGGTCTCTAGAATAAAGCAAAAAATTTAAGGTGTGCTTGAGTGGCTTAGTCGGTTAAGCATCTGACTTCAGCTCAGGTCATGATCTCATGTTTCATGGGTTTGAGCCCCGCGTCGGGCTCTGTGCTGACAGCTCAGAACCTGGAGCCTGCTTTGAATTTTGTGTCTCCTTCTCTCTCTGCCCCTCCCCCACTCGTGCTGTGTCTCTCTTTCTCTTTCAAAAATAAATAAACATTAAGATTCGCTCTCGGGGCACCTGGGTGGCTTAGTCGGTTGAGCGTCCGACTTTCACTTGGGTCATGATCTCGCGGTTTGTGGGTTCGAGCCCCGCGTCGGGCTCTGTGCTGACTGCCAGCTCAGAGTCTGGAGCCTGTTTCAGAGTCTGTGACTCCCTCTCTCTCTGACACTCCCCTGTTCACGCTGTCTCTCTCTCTGTCTCTCTCCTAGAATAAATTAAAAAAAAATTATAAAAAAAAAAAGATTCCCTCTCTCGCTCTCTCTCCCTGTCTCCTGTTCATGCTCTCTCTGCCTCTAAAATATAACAAAAAATTAAAAAAATAAATGCGGCGTAACATCCAGCAAAGGCTGGGTGAAGGCCGGGAAGGGCTGTCAGGCGGGGAGGAACAGCCAGACCTGAGCCCTGGCCGTGGGGGAGCCACTGGCTGTGGGGGGAGCACGGGTGCAGGTCAGGACTTTGGGAGCTTCGAAGCAGAGCCCCGAATAGTCAGAAGGCACCAGCCGTGTGAACATCCACGGTGAGGAGCCACAGGCAGCGGGAGTGGCAGGGGTAAGCGGTGCGGTGGAAGCGAGGCTGCGTGTTTGAGCAGTGAGGAGGCCAGGGTGGCTGGAACAGAACGGTTAAGGAAGCAGTGATGGCGGGACCGGGTCCCAGAGGTGGGACAGACAACAGATAAGAGAGTGAAGGGAGAGGGGCCTGGAGGGTGGAGGCTGCAGTTCCGGGCACAGACACCAGGTGGCAGTGACGTGCTCCCGTCCGTGGTGAGCCCTGGCGCTGGAGGTCTTGGAGCTTCTGGGCCGTTCCTTGGGCAACTAGGAGAGCTGGTGAACCGGCAGGCTCACCACCTTCCTCTGCCTGACTTCGTCCAGGTCGACTACAAGGCCAATGAGTGGCTGATGAAAAACATGGACCCGCTGAATGACAGCGTCGCAGCCCTGCTTCACCAGAGCACAGACCGGCTGACTGCGGAGATCTGGAAAGATGGTGAGGACCAGCTTCCCCAGGCCCTGTCCCTGGAGCTCGGCGCGTCCCTGTTCCCAGCCCACAGGGTGCACACCTTTGTTCTAGAGGCCACGCTCCGAACGTGAGTTGTCTGCTGAGATGCAGAAGTGACGCAGGCCCGACAGACGGTCTGACGGTAGCGTTTCCAATTGGTGACTCGTTGATTGAATGATTGGTCGACTGCTGTCTCAAGTCAGCCTCATGCTCAGTGATAAAACTGTCCTTAACCAGACAGATGAGGGTGCCCACGGTCGCCGCTGCTCTGAAACGCGGGTTTGGCGATATTAGCCTACGCGATCAGACTGGAAAAAAAAATTACCATATGAGTATTGTAAAGGAAGAAAGCTATGCGTTGTAGATGGCGTGTGATCCCTAAAAAAGAAAAAAAAAATTCAAGAGATTTGACTGAAAACTAAGTAATCACAAGAAAACTCACCAGGGCGGTGTTTTAGAAATTAGTCACCTTTTAGGCTTTGTTTTCTTCACTCTCACGAACTTCCCTTCAGAGCCCCAGGGAAGAAGAAAGGAACAATGGACCGAGGCGTAGTTTTTGCAGAGCTTTCCTGGCGCATGTCGGTTTGGCCATCATCCTTTCGGGAATGATGCTTCTGGGAGGCACAGGCAGAAAGTGTACGAGACCACGTACCTTTCCAAGCCTTGTCTGCCACTCCCCATCCTTAGAGGAGAAAGGATTTTAACCATCCACAAAACCAGCATCCTGATTTTTTTCCCCCGATTCGAGGCTTCCAGAGTCTGTCCGTTTGCCTTGGCCTTTTATTGAAATGAAAAGCGAAGCTGTAATTGCTGGCCCACGCGATTAGACAAGAGAACAAAATAAGATGAGTGGTTCCCACACAGACTCACAAAACCAAAAGGGCGTGAGGTGCCCGATGTTATGAGCTGATTTTAGACAGAGGGATTTGAGGTTTGTGTCTTCCGCGGTTTGTACGAGAGAGATTGGAAAGCAGTGTTTGATGTTCTGAAACAGAACCAGATTCTGCGATGGGAATCATCTCCTCAGACTGAAAATCTCCACCCACCACACACACACACACACACACACACTTTAATATCTGTGTCCCCTTTTTTGGACACGTATGCCCCACCCCCACCCACCGTGATCCCACACATACCCCATCTCTCATGAGCCTGGCCCTCCAGGGGTTCCAAGAGAGAGAGGCGGAAGCTGCGTCCTTGTCTCAAACCTGGCACAGCGTTCCTTCCTCCACAGTTCTCCTGAACAAAGCAAGTCAGAGCAGCCCGGATTCAAGGAGCTGCAGGTCACAGGGAGGGACAGGGAACTGGGGCATTTGTGCATCAGTCTCTACTACAGCTGCCCTGAGCCCAGAGTTGGGTGCCAGGCATCCTGGGAGCCCAGGGGAAAAGCTCTAACCTCCAAGAGACCAATGCAACAAGCTGGGAAGGAGCATTCAGTTAAGCCTTGAGCTTCCTGGCAGCCAGGACGAAAAGGGATGCCTAATAAAACAGATACAGATTTAACCTCTAGGAAGAGAGATTTTTTATCCCCTTGGCATTAAATGCTCAAAGAACAGTTCTCCAGTCAGCTTTGATGCCCTCAGTGCGTAGACACAAAAGTGAATAGACAGGCCCCCTAGCTTTAAAATTCATGGCTAACATTCAAGTTTTTCCCTCCTGCTTTGCCTTGTGCTCTTGACTAATAATGCTCTCCTCTTTTTTTCTTGCCACCTTCTCTCCCTCTTCCCTTCTCTTGCTATTCCCACTGCATCTCCCACCCCCCATCTCTCTTCCTCTCCCCCCTCATCCCTCCTCACCCCCTAGAACACGGGGGCTTCCAGCAATTCTCTTTCCTTGGCTCCTTCCCACCGTCGCCCCCAGGATCTTCAGGGAGGCGCAGCTCTGCCAGTTCTCCGTCAGGGGGTGGGTGTTGCTGTGCATCAACGGGTGAGATTTGCCGGATGAGGAGGGCGGGCCTGTTGGACCTGACTTTGAACATCTGTCCCCTCTTCTCCGTGCGGAGGACTCGCCCTTCTCCTTCCCTATTGCCTCCCTCAGCAGTTTCCAGACTCTTTGTAGCCACACAGCACCTTCTAGTTAAACCGCATGTAAAAGTACAAGCTGACGTGGTAATACCAGCTGGCATTTACTGAGTACCTACTATGCACCCCGCGCTGTGCAGAGCCCTTTTACAATGACTAACACCTAGAATCCTCCGAACAGGGCGCCTGGGTGGCTCAGTAGGTTAGGTGTCTTACTCTTGATTTTGGCTCAGGTCGTGATCTCATGGTTTCGTGAGTTCAAGCCCCATGTCAGGCTCTGTGCTGACAGTGTGGAGCCTGCCTGGGATTCTCTCTCTCTCTCTCTCTCTCTCTCTCTCTCTCTCTCTCTCCCCCCCCTCCCTCTCCCCTGCTCACACTGTCTCTCTCTCAGAATTAATAACCAAACTTAAAAAAAAAAAAAGATCCTCCAAACAACCCAACAAATGAGGCAGGTGTTAGTGCTATTATCCCCATCATACAGATGAGGAACTTGAAGCACAGAGAGGTTAAGATACCTGCCTGAGGTCACGCAGCCAGTAAAGGCCAGAGTTGGGATTTGAACCCAAGTCCTCCCAGGGCCTCTGCTCTCCTCTGTGCTGTAAGAACGTAATTTCCATTTTGATAACAGCTGGGAGAATGGCGGTGAGAGGCAACATTGAACCTGGGAAGGGAAAGGCCACAGATGGGCTTCCCCAGTGTGCACCAGGCCCTGCCCTGAGTGAAGAGTGTCTGGTTGTCCCCCGACGACTCACATTACCGAGGACTGCGGGACATCAGATTCGTCCGGCTGCGGGGCCCCGAGAAAGCTGGCATGATTTCAACCAGAATTCGAGGGGCACCTGGGTGGCTCAGTCGGTTAAGCGTCCGACTTCGGCTCAGGTTATGATCTCATGGTCCCTGGGTTTGAACCCTGCATCAGGCTCTGTGCTGACGGCTGGGAGCCTGGAGCCTGCTTCGGACCCTGGGTCTCCTTCTCTCTCCGCCCCTGCCCCACTTGCGCTCCCTATCTCTCGCTCCCTCTCTCCCTCTCTCAAAAATAAAAATCAACATTAAGAAAACCCACAGAATTGAAGGTGAAGGAGTGGGGATTTCTCACTAGCTGCAGTGACACCATCAGATGACAATAGAGAAAATAGTCACCTGAAATCCGGCCTTTTTGGGAAAACGGTTCACGTGGAGGCTGTGTGTCTTCTTTTTAATGTTGCACATAAAAGCCAGGCTTTATTACAATATTACTGGGACACGGTTTTAAGTTCCTAAAACCACAACCGTGCTGTGTGCGCGCTCTGTTTCCCTCTCTGTGCCTTGGTTTCCTCAGCTGTAAAATGGGAGCGATTCTCACAGGCTTATGGATGAGCAGTGAGCAGGCGTCTATAAAGCACTTTGCGTGCTGCCTGGCAGACAGTAAGTGCCAAGTAAGCAGATGCCGTTGGCATTACAGTAAGGAACAGTGGAGATCATTCCTCGAGACAAAGAGAGGTCAGAGGCCAGGTTCCCAGTGGACTCTCATGGCCTGGGTTCGAATCCTAGATCTGCACTTTCTACGCTGTGTGGCCTTAGGCACAGACTTCCACTTTTCTGAGCCTACTTTCTGAGTTTACACATCAGTCCAGTGGGACTGAAAATACCCACCTTACTGGTGTTTCATATGTAAAGTGCCAGTTCCTGTCAATGACAAGATCCTTGAACTTTGACTTAAAACAGTCCACCTGAAACTGACTCCTGACCCCCTTCTTTCTCTACATGTTTCCTCTTCCCATAGTGGAGGGCATCGTGGGGCTGGAGCAGGTGAACAGCCTTGGGGATGGCCCCCCCGGCGGCCGCCCCCGCCGGGGCATGTTCCGGACAGTGGGACAGCTCTACAAGGAGTCCCTGAGCCGCCTCATGGCCACGCTCAGCAACACCAACCCCAGCTTCGTCCGCTGTATCATCCCCAACCATGAGAAGAGGGTGAGTGACTGGCCTGGCCACTGGACTTGGCCGGAGCCATGTCTGGTCCCAGGCTCACCTCCGACTGGGTGTGTGACCTTGAGCAAATTCCTTTCCCTCCCAGGCTCAGTGGTCTGTTGGGGAAATTCATTCATTAACAGGACTTAAATTTTCTTAAAAAATGTTTTTAATGTTTTATTTATTTCTGAAAGAAAGAGAGAGACAGCGTGAGCAGGGGAGGGTCAGAGAGAAAGGGAGACACAGAATCTGAAGCAGGCTCCAGGCTCTGAGCTGGCTGTCAGCACAACACGGGGCTCGAACCCACGAACTGTGAGATCATGACCTGAGCCAAAGTTGGATGCCTAACCGACTGAGCCACCCAGGTGCCCCCAGGACTTAAATTTTATACAGCACCTACTAAGTGCCAGGTGTCGGGGATACTGGAGAGAGGAAAAGTGCAGGCAACCCCCTATTCTCATGATTTAACGGGGAGCTCAGACACTCAACCAGCCACTCATGGTGAATGGCTGGTTGAATTTGGAGGGGTAGTATCACCTAGGTGAAGGTGAAGTCAGGGAAGCCTTCCTGGAGGAGGTGGTCATGGAGGTGTGAGGAGACCATGCCTGGCTCCAGGCCACCAAGTTTTCTTGTTAGGAAAATCAGAGAAGGGGCAACATGAGTTGAAACAGAACAGAAAACTGGGGGTGCCCAGGGGGCTCAGTCGGTTAAGCGTCTGACTTAAGCTTAGGTCATGATCTCACGGTTTATGGGTTCAAGCCCCACATCCAGCTCTACACTGACAGTCCAGAGCCTGCTTGGGATTCTCCCTCACCCTCTCTACCCCTTTCCTGCTTGCTCTCTCTATCAAAATAAATAAACTTAAAAAACCCCACAAAATGAGGTCCTGTCCTCAGACACTAGGAACTGTAGTTACTAGGTGGGTGGAGGGGTGTGCACGCGTGTTTATGTCTCCTGTCTGCAAATACCGTATTTTATCTAATCTAAGACCCGTTTATCTGTCACACTTTAGCCTCTCTGAAATTGGAGATGTGGCTTACAGTCAATAGCCTGTCAGAGGTTAATTGATGGGAGTTTTTCTTTTTTGGTAGCAATAGTGTGTTTTGCACTTGACAGTGGCTTATGTTTGACGAAATACATAGTACACAGATTCACCCTGGTTCTTTTTAGCGAATGGCGCTTCGAGTCTAAGCGGGTGCTGGGTGTGCTCAGTGGTATGAGGGTGCGCTCCCGGAACCTGGCAGCAAGTAGCGGTGTGTGTACCCACCATGTGAAGCCGCCAGCCGTTTTGGGCGGGCCCCGGGTTCCCGCACCCCCACTCCCACCCCGACGGCCACGGGGCTGGCGAAGGGCGCCCCCGTGCGGCGGCCGCCGACCCCGCGTGTCCGTTCCCGCTCTGCGCAGGCCGGGAAGCTGGAGCCTCGGCTGGTGCTGGATCAGCTGCGCTGCAACGGCGTCCTGGAGGGCATCCGCATCTGCCGCCAGGGCTTCCCCAACCGCATCCTCTTCCAGGAGTTCAGGCAGCGGTGAGTGCGGGGGGAGGCGGGGGGGCGGGGCTCGGGTTTGGGGCCAGCTGT
Organism: Proteles cristata cristata; assembly: GCA_017311185.1. Lineage (NCBI taxonomy): Eukaryota > Metazoa > Chordata > Mammalia > Carnivora > Hyaenidae > Proteles > Proteles cristata. The sequence goes on along the minus strand of JAESUZ010000013.1, from coordinate 112,750 downwards.
CTGCATCCAGATCCCCCCACCAGAGCCTAGGGACCCCGGGCAGGTTCCTTTGGTTCCTCTTCTCAGCTTTCCCCTCCGCGGAATGGGACAGCAGGCCCCCCTACTCAGTGCCCTCCCTGGGAGCATAGCACGTTATCTTACGTGGGGGTGGATTGGCCTGTGACAATCTGCGTTTCTTTTCAAATGCAATAGAATAGGATAAATCAGAAAATGTTGGAGTAGAAGCAAGTAATACAGGGGCGCCTGGGTAGCTCTGTCCGCTACGCGTCAGACTCTTGGTTTCTGCTCAGGTCGTGATCTCAGGGTTGGTGAGATCAAGCCCTGAGTGCGGCTCTGTGTGGACAGCGGAGCCTGCTTCAGATTCCCTTTGCCTCCCTCGCTCCCTGCCTCTTGTCTACCCCTCTCCCCAGCTCACACACACCCTCTCTCTCTCTCTCAAATGAAAAAAAAAGTAATACAGTAAATATAATAACATAAATTGCACTTCGCACAAGCTGTATATAGCGGAGCCACCCTTACAAAAACTAGAACGTGAGCCTTGTATACAATTTAAAATTATCTAGTAGCCGTATTTCTAATAATAAAAGGAAACCGGTGAAATGAATGTTACCAAGATATTTTATTGAATCCAGTTCCATCTAAGATACTAGATAACTTTAACATAAATCAATATAAAAATGTAGTGCTGAGATATTGTGCATTCTTTTTTTTTCTACCAAGGCATTGAAATGCGGGGGACGGGGGGTGCCTTAGCCGACAGCACATCTCAGTTCAGACTCAGTTTGGACTCCGTGAAATGTCCTATCAAAACAATGAAGTTGTGTTTAACAAAAATATTTTACACTGCTTCAGTTTTTTTTTTTTTAATTTTCCTTATTTATATTGAGAGAGAGCACGCGTGCAAACAGGAGAGGGCCAGAGAGAGGAAGAGAGAGAATCCCAAGCAGGTTCCACGCTGTCAGCACAGAGCCCAGGGTGGAGCAGGATCTCACGGATCATGAAATCGTGACCTGAGTTGAAACCTAGAGTCAGACACTCAAGCAACTGAGCCCCCCAGGCGCCCCTACACTGCTTCAGTTTTTAAATTTAAATTTCATTTAAAGTTAAATACAATTAAAAACCCAGTTCCTCAGGACGCCCTCCCAATCAGAGCGTGGCGAGTGTCCACCAGGTGGCGCTCTCACTGCCAGTGCTGTGGGTGGCGATATTAAGGCTCTTCACCCGAAGAATGGCTCTCCTGTTTCTGTTGCTGTCGCTGTTGGGCTGTTGGTCCCTCAGAGCCCAGCCCCAGGCCATGGCGGGAGTTCAGGGACACCTGGCTGTAACTCCTCCCCGCGCCCCTCCCCGCCCCCCCCGCAGGTACGAGATCCTGACACCCAATGCCATCCCCAAGGGCTTTATGGATGGGAAACAGGCCTGCGAGAAGATGGTGAGTCCGGCGTCACCCAGGGGTGCAGGTGTGGATGTGCGCACGTGCAGGGTCCCGGGTGGTGCAAGAGGGGCCCGGGACCTCCTCCCATCGCCCCTCCTCTTCGTCACCCCTCACAGATCCAGGCCCTAGAACTGGACCCCAACCTCTACCGTGTGGGACAGAGCAAGATCTTCTTCCGGGCAGGGGTCCTGGCCCAGCTGGAAGAGGAACGCGACCTGAAGGTCACAGACATCATCGTGTCCTTCCAGGCAGCCGCCCGGGGTTACCTAGCACGCCGGTAGGGCGCCACGCCATCTCCTGGGGCGGGGAGGGGTTGACCAGATGGCTCCCGGTGTCGGGGCCACGGATAGGGCAGAAGGGCTGAGACATAAAAAAGGACAGAGCCGCCGGACGCCCGGGCTTTTCGGTTCTGTAGTGCCTGAGGGCCCCTGACAGGCCGGGGCCAGTGCGGACCGGTGTCCGGGACCCGGAGAAGACATCTGCTTGGAGTGGGGTGACCGGCCGTCCTTCTTTGCCCGAGACTGAGGTTCCCCAGGATGCGTGATTTTCAGCACAAAACCAAAGAAAGCCCCGGGCAAACCGGGTCCCGGTGGTCATCCTACCGGCCAGTGCCTCGAGGGGCCCCAGTCTGGAGCGGGGAGACATATCAGGGCACAGAGCAGCCTGGTCTGGAGCGGGTCGCGCTTTGATGGGGGTGGGACAAGTGGAGGGTGCGGACCCCACTGTACACCAGGACGCCCCCAGGTCCCCGGATGAGCACCAGGCGCGGGAGGACGGGAAAGGTGCTCCAGGCAGGAGCGACAGCCTGTGCAAAGGCCCAGTGATAGGAGCGCCAGACGTGATTCAGGAACGCGGGAAGTTGCCAGGCCCAGAGGGAGGGTCGCACAGTGAGGGACTCTGCAGACACCAGGCTGAGGGGCGGGGCCGTCCAGGCATGCAGGGGAGCCCTGGGAGGGCTGTGAGGGGGGAAGGGATGGGTAAGCTCTGCGTGTCCAAAGACCCCTCGAGAGGCATGTTGGGGATGGACTGGAGGCAAGAGATTGGAGGCTGGAAGGTTGGGGAAGGGTCCAGGTGGGGGAAGAGGAGGCCTGAAGTAGGGCTGTGCGGACAGAGGGGAGGGGACAGAGCAGAGAGAGTCGAGGGCAGAAGGGCCAACAAACTGTACACAGATCTGCCAATAACAGAACAGTCCTTGCATACAGTAGACACTTCATAATGGCTGACTAATTGGGACGCCTGGGTGGCTCAGTCGGTTAAGCATTCGACTCTTGATTTCGGGTCAGGTTATGATCTCTCTCCCTCTCTCTGCCCCGCCCCCACTCACGCGGTCTCTCTCTCAAAGTGAATTTTTTTTTTCAAACGTTAAGTTTTATTTATTTCCAGGAGAGAGAGAGAGAGAGAAACAGCGTGAGCAGGGGAGGGTCAGAGAGAGGAGTCACAGACTGAAACAGGCTCCAGGTTCTGAGCTGGCAGTCAGCACAGAGCCCGCAGCGGGGCTCGAACCCACGAACCGCGAGATCATGACCTAAGCGAAAGTCGGACGCTTAACCGACTAAGCCACCCAGGCGCCCCAAGTTTTTATTTATTTCTAAGAGAGAGAGAGAGAGAGCATGAGCAGGGGAGGGTCAGAGAGAGAGGGAGTCACAGACTCTGAAACAGGCTCCAGGCTCTGAGCTGGCAGTCAGCACAGAGCCCGACGCGGGGCTCGAACCCACGAACCGCGAGATCATGACCTAAGCGAAAGTCGGACGCTTAACCGACTAAGCCACCCAGGCGCCCCATCTCTCAAAGTGAATTTTAACAAAAATAATAAATACTTGTTGACTAACTGAAGGGAGCTTTGCTCTCTTGCTGAGCGGATGGGCCTGGAGGGGCCGAGCCTTCACTCCGCCACTTGCCCGTCTGCCCACTCAGAGCTTTCCAGAAGCGGCAGCAGCAGCAGAGTGCCCTGAGGGTCATGCAGCGGAACTGCGCCGCTTACCTCAAGCTGAGACACTGGCAGTGGTGGCGGCTCTTCATCAAGGTGAGGGCGCCCGGGGAAGTGGCCTGAGCAGCAAGGAGACAGGACCTTGGGGCCAAATCTGAATCAAACCAATGTGGATAGAAGATTCAGGACAGCTTCAGGAACAGCTGGATCCAGGGCTGAGTTGCAGGGAGGGTGCAGGATCAGAGTGGATCCCACTACCAAGGGGCCAGGTGGTTCTATGAACCCTTCATCCCCGCTGTCTGTGTGGGCGGCCCCTGTCTTGCCCCCTGAATCACACAGCGTCAGGTGCATCTCTCAGCCTGGACCTGGGACTCGGGACACCCTTGGAGAAGCGTTGCGCTACCTTCTGAACAGCACCCCGATGTGTCCTGTACCCCAGGCTTGGTTTAGCAAAGGAGGGACCCACTTAGCGCAGCTCGCCTCGGGGCCCCTGACTGTTCTAGGCTCTTCACAAGTGTTAGCTCGTTCACGCATTCCAAAGACCCTGTCATGCCCGACTGATAGCAGAGGACACTATTGTGCCTGCCTGAGGCCACACGGCTGGTGGGTGGGAGCGCCGCCCCTGGAACCCAGGCATGGAGCATCCACTCTCCTTCCTCCCCCCTCCCTCCCCCCAGGTGAAGCCGCTGCTGCAGGTGACGCGGCAGGATGAGGTGCTGCAGGCGCGGGCCCAGGAGCTCCAGAAGGTGCAGGAGCTGCAGCAGCAGAGTGCCCGCGAGGTGGGCGAGCTCCAGGGCCGCCTGGCACAGGTAAGGGGCGGGGCCGCGGTGTGGGCGGGGCCGCGGGTGGGGCCAGGGCGTGGGGGCGGGGCTGTGGGGCAGAGCTGAAGGAAAACCCGTGGGATGCTGTTGGGCCGTGATGTGCAGGCCGCAGGGCCCTGGGGTGCAGCCGGGGTATTGGGTGGGGGACTGGTTCCTGCGAGCCCGGATGCTCAGGGGGCTTGGCTCCAGCGAAGGGGCAGGGCAGGGGGCTGGCCTTGAGGCAGGGCTAGGGTATGCAGGTGGCCAACTTTCCATGGTTTCCGGTTTTTCTGGTGTCTTCTAAGTAATGATGAAGCAAACCCCTTCTTGGGCGTTTTTCTGTTTGCTTTTTCTGAATTATTTCCTTTGGTTAAATGTCTAGGCGTAGGAGTTAAATGAAATGTGAGATGATAGAAAGGCCTCTCTGGGACTGTTTGGAGGGTGGACTGGGGAGGGAGAGACTGGAGGAAGGGAGGCTGGGAAGGAGGCTGGGGAGAGAGTCCACTGGGAGAGGATAAGTAAGGCCTACGCTTGTGGAGCCGTGGGGCCAGGGAGGAGGGGACAGGGCAGAGAGAGTCCGGGGACCGTGGGGACAGGGCTGGGGACTGATGGGCTGTGAGAAGGTGAAGGGAGGTGAGGGAGAGGGCGGCACCCAGGGGGTGACCAGGGGGATGGAGGTCATCCCGAGATAGGGACGTGGGGGAATGCCCTCCAGGACTCAAAGAGCAAAGCAGGGATGCCTGGGTAGCTCAATTGATTAAGCATCTAATTCTTGGTTTTGGCTCAGGTCATGATCTCACGGTTCATGAGTTTGAGCCCCACATCAGGCTCTACGCTGACAGAGCAAAGCCTGCTTGGGATCCTCTCTCTCCCTGTGTCTGCCCCTCCCCTGCTCGCGCTCTCTCAGAAATAAATTTATTTCTGAGAGAGAGGGAGAGAGAGAGAGAGACAGCGTGAGTAGGGGAGGGTCAGAGAGAGAGAGAGAGAGATACAGAATTTTAAAAAGGCTCCAGGCTCTGAGCTGGCTGTCAGCACAGAGCCCGACGCGGGGCTCGAACCCCCGAACCGTGAGATCATGACCTGAGCCAAAGTCGGACACTTAACTGGCTGAGCCACCCAGGCGCCCCAAATAAATTTTAAAAAAAGAACAAATCAGGAGGCAGGAGGGATGCGACGCTCCTCTGAGACCGTCCTAGGAGCCGTGCCTGCCGAGCGCTGACCCCCACCCTGTCCGCAGCTGGAAGAGGAGCGCAGCCGCCTGGCAGAGCAACTGCGGGCGGAGGCAGAGCTGTGCGCGGAGGCCGAGGAGACCCGCGGGCGGCTGGCGGCCCGCAAGCAGGAGCTGGAGCTGGTGGTGTCGGAGCTGGAGGCCCGCATGGGGGAGGAGGAGGAGTGCAGCCGCCAGCTGCAAACCGAGAAGAAGAGACTGCAGCAGCACATACAGGTCTGGCCCCCAGGCCGCCCCTCCCCGCGCCCATCTGTCTCCCCTGGCAACCTTGGCTTGTGCAGACCTCTGTCTCTTTGGGCCATGAATTTGCAGAAACGTCAACTCAAAGTGGCTTAAGCAAAAAACATTCTGTTTTTTTGTTTTTTTCTTGGTTCCAATAATGGGCGACTTCAGAATGGGTAAGCTTCAGGCATGGCTGGATCCAGGTGCTATCCTTTGTACTCCTTCTGTGTCCATCCCCTGGCTCCGTTTGTGTGCGCTGCTGCATTCCCAGGCTGGCTGCCCTCTCACGGTTCCCCTTCAGAATCCAGGGTGTGTTTCATACTTGTGGTACATCCGAATTCAGGTGCTAAACTTTCACTGGCAGTACTTCACCTGCCTTTATGTTTTAGGACTTCTCCGTTTGTGAAAGTAGATTGAGGTGCCCAAGTTATTCCCTACTTAACATTTTTCCCCCAGTGATTCATTGAGCGTCTGGTTTTAAATTTAAATGAAGTCACATGTAAATAAGGTGGAGAAGACAGTTCCTCAGTCATACTGGAGACGCAGAAGACAGCACTTTGTTACTCAAATACAGCCCGAGGGAGGCAGACGCCACGCCCCCGAGAGCCACACAGGATCTGTACTCAGGAGTAGAATGCAGAGGCCACAGGCGTGGGAGGCAGGCTTTGTAGTAACGAGGGGCTGAGCTGACCCCTGGATCCTACCCGGACAGGTGCTGGGTTGGTTTGAATACTTCCAGGGCTGGCCGGCGACTGTCGTCCACCAGGCGGGTGCTGTGGCCGGTCCCCGTGATACGGGGGGTTATGTGGCCAGGGGACAGTGGGTAGGTGGAGGGCGTGTGGCTAGGCCATCCTGAGGCCTCCCAATCCCAGACAGCCAGGCCGCCCATATCCTGAACTGTTATAAAAGCTGGAGGTAGTACAATATCAGCTTCACGTATTCAACGTGATGATTCAGTATTTGTGTCTGCTGCAAAGTGACAGCATCTAGTTAACACCCAGCACCTTACATAGTAACAAAAAAAAATTTTATCTAGTGATGAGAACTTTTAAGATCTACTATCTTAGGGGCGCCTGGGTGGCTCAGTTGGTTAAGCATCCGACTTCAGCTCAGGTCGTGATCTCACGGTTTGTGAGCTCGAGCCCCGCATCGGGCTCTGGGCTGACAGCAAAGATCCTCTGTCTCTCTCTCTGACCCTCCCCTGCTCACGCTTTCTTTCAAAAATAAATATTTGAAGAAAAGATCTACTATCTTAGCAACTCGCAAATATACAATACAGTGTCATGAACTAGTCATGCTGTACGTTACGTCCCTAGAACTTCTTTACTTCTATATCTAGAAGTTTGTACCTTTTGACCCCCTTCATTGGCCCTTCCCCCCAAGACTCCGCCCCCAGCGACTCCTCACCTGTTCTGTGTATCTGTGAGCTCAGTTTCTGTTTTCGTTTTTTAGATTCCACTTGTGAGTGAGGTCATATGGTTATTTGTCTTATATCTCACTTACCTTACTTAGTGTAATGCCCTTAACGTCCATCCATGCTGTCGCATAACCTTAATTTCCGGTCTCACACCACATGTTGCCACATGTGCCTGGTTGGTGCCACAGGGGACAGTGCCCATCTCTAGGATATATGTATAATGTTTATGGTTTATACTCTTCATGCACATACAAGAATGTAATTTCCAGGGGCGCCTGGGCGGCTTGATCTGTTAAGCGTCTGACTCTCAGTTCTGCTCTGGTCATGATCTCGTGCTTTGTGAGTTTGAGCCCCGCATCAGGCTGTGCCCTGGCAGCTCGAAGCCCGTCTGGGATTCTCTCCTCTCTTTCCCTCTCTGGCCCTCTCAGAATAAATAAATAAACTTAAAAAAAAAGAATGTGATTTCCATAAGGACAAAGATTTCTTTTTTTTTCTTTTTTTTTTTTTTAGGACAAAGATTTCTTATCTACCCTCGGTGCCTAGCGGGGTGCCTAACGCACACTGGGTACTCAGTGAAGGCTCAGGGCTAATGAATGAAACGGGAACCAGTAAAGGCTTGATCCTTCCCGGCCTCTCCCAGAGTATGGGCCTGTCTGAGCCACAAGCCCTAGGGGCTTGGGACCGTCCCCTCCACTCTAGCTTTCACCTCACACCCTGACCCTTGGGTCCTCACCTCCTCCCCTCCCCTCTCCAGGAGCTGGAAAACCACCTCGAGGCAGAGGAGGGGGCGCGACAGAAGCTGCAGCTAGAGAAGGTGACCACGGAGGCGAAGCTGAAGAAATTCGAGGAAGACCTGGTCCTCTTAGAAGATCAGAATGCCAAGCTGAGCAAGGTAGTGTCCTGTGAGCCCCCAGGGGCCAGAGGCACCTTCATCTAGGTGTCTCTAGGCGTCTCCGGCTCTCAGCCTCAGCCATGTCTCCCTTTGACCATTTCTCTTCACACCTTCACCCAAGCGGGTATTTATTGAGCAACTACTGTGTGTCATTAGCTATTCATGATAGAGCGTAAGACACCCCAAAGCCACGTGGCCGAAGGCAAGCACCATTTCATTCCATCCCTTCCTGCTGTGGGTAGGTTGGGTGGGCAAACATTTTCTGTAAAAGGCCAGAGAGCAACTCTCTCAGGCTCTGCAGGCCTCAGTGTTTCTGCCACAAGCACTTACTTCTGCTGTTGCTGCATGAAAACAGCCCCAGGTCGTGCATAGTCCAACAAGCACGACTGTGTCCCAATAAAACTTTATTTATAAAAATAGGTAGTGGGCCAGATTTGACCTGCACACTGTGGTTTGCAGAGTGCTGAGCTTAAAGCACTCACAGGCTCAGCCCAAATTGCGTTTGAAATTAGACTCTGTCCCTGGGTGGGGACGTGGCCAGGAATCTGCCGCCACATTTAACCTGTGACAGAGAGGACTAGGCTAGGCACACGGGTTATGGCAGTGGCATTGAACAAACTAGAAGACCCTTTATGTCCTCACGGGGGGATGGGGGAAAGGGGATCTAGATGAGTCACCACAGGAACTATATATAATCACATACTGTGCACAGTTATAAACTGTCAGGGGCGCCCGGGTGGCTCAGTCGGTTAAGCGTCCGACTTTGGCTCAGGTCATGATCCCATGGTTCATGAGTTCCAGCCCCGCGTCGGGCTCTGTGCTGCCAGCGCAGAGCCCTCTTCAGATCGTCTGTCACTCTCTACTCCTCCCCTGCTTGTTCTCTGTCTCTCTTTAAAATAAATAAATATTAAAAAAAAAAAAACTGTTAGAAAACAAGACTATGAAGGGGGCAGATCCCTCACCTCTTCTAGGGGTAGTCAGGGAAGGCTCCCCCGATGATGCCTGAGATGAGAGGTCAAGGACGCACGGGTTTTCTGGAACGTTCCTTTGGTGCAACAGCTCTTCTATTCCACTCTATTTCCTTCTTTTTAAGGGTAGTGCCAGCACACTGCATTGGTTTCCAGAACCAATCAGTTTGAAAAGTACTGCCCCAGGCCAGTACTTCTCAAATGCTAACGTGGGCAGGAATCCTTTGGAAAGCTTGTCAAAATGCAGCTTCTGACCCGGTGGGTCTGGGGTGCAGCCTGACATGCAGCATTTCCAGAAAGCTCCCATTCATGGATGCTGCTGCTGACCCACAAAGCATACTCTGAGCGTGTGGGCCCAGCAGTCACGAGAGAGCACCCCCGTGCAAAGATGTTCGCTGCAGTGTTATTTACAGTCGCAGACGAATGGGAAGGAGCCTCAGGGCCCACGAGTCGGTGGCGGGACAGTTACTGGGTGGGGTACTCGGAATAATGGAATCTACCTCGTAGGTGCTAGGTGTGAACCAGGGCGTAGTCCAACCAGGGCTGCAGACCCAAGAGAATGGGAGAGGAGGGAAGGGTTTGGGGGCAAAAGGCTAGGGAAGGGGGCAGATGAGTGTGGCGCCGAGCCGGGGCTGTTCTGACCGCCTCCCCTCCCCTGGCTGCCCCCCACCTTCCTGCAGGAGCGGAAGTTGCTGGAAGAGCGCCTGGCCGAGTTCTCCTCGCAGGCAGCGGAGGAGGAGGAGAAGATCAAGAGCCTCAATAAGCTTCGACTCAAATACGAGGCCACGATTGCGGACATGGAGGGTGAGCGCCGCCCCGGGGGCCTGTGCGCGCTTGGCGTCGGAGGTGGGGGGGGAACGTTGGGTGAGCCCCCGCTAGGGAGCCTCCGCGGTCCAGTCTGCTAAACGGGGGTCAGGAAAGAAGGTTCGAGGCAGATCGGGTGCCTTCCCAGCTCTAAGGTTATTTCTGTCCCCCTCGATGGCAGTTCTCTTGCTCTCTCCTGTGTCTCGATCACTCTCTCTGACCGGCCGCCTGTTTCAGAGACACTTGTGTCTCTGCCGCGAGCTGCGGACTCACACCCCGAAGCAGAAGGGAGAGAGCGCGGCGGGAGGGGAGGCTGCGGGGGCCGAGGGGCGGACAGGGCAGAGACAGGCACTGGGCAGGAGCAGGGCTGTCCCCGGGGGTGAGGAGGAGAGGAAGGCACCGGGGGTCCGGCCCACGGTCGGGGGGAGCTGGAAGGAGGGGGCGGGAAGGGAGATGACGAGCCACAGCTTGGCCCCCCGCCTCCCGTCCGTGCGGGGGGTCGGCGCTGCGGGCTCGGGTCCTGGAGCCCCGGCGCATGGCGCGCACTCCTGCCCCCAGACCGCCTGCGGAAGGAGGAGAAGGGCCGCCAGGAGCTGGAGAAGCTGAAGCGGCGGCTGGACGGCGAGAGCTCGGAGCTGCAGGAGCAGATCGCCGAGCAGCAGCAGCGCTCCGAGGAGCTGCGGGCCCAGCTGGGCCGCAAGGAAGAGGAGCTGCATGCCGCCCTGGCCCGGTGCGGGGGGCTGGGGGCGGGGACGCGCGTGGGGCACCCGGAGACTCAGCGTCCCCTCCTGTAAACTGGACCTGGCGAGGGTTAAGGAGAAGGCCGCCCGGGGCTCCGCGTGGCTAGTAACTGATCCGGGTGCGAAACGGGATCAGCTGTGATGTGACCAACTCTGTGGCCGTGAGAGGAATCGTATTGGGAGAATTACAGGCATTCGCAATTAAGGAGCACCTACTGTGTGCCCCATGGTGCTCAGGATTGCGAACGCCTTTTACCCGCTGTGCTTCATGCCGTCTAAGAGCCCTTGATTTTTGGTGCAGCTCCGTGTCAGAGATGTTAAAATGTGGCCAAGACGTGTGGCTTACAATCAGTGGGTAGGAGGTGGTGTGCGTGGTTAAGAACGCCCACCCTTGTCTGCCTTTGGGGTTCAAGCTCTGGCCCCGCCCATTTCTGCCACCGTGACCTCATCCCTGGGCCGTGGCCTTCCTAGCCTCGGTTTCTCAATTTGTAAAGTGGGGGAGACTACAGGAGGTGCCTGGGTGCCTGAGTCCGTTAAGTGTCAGACTCTTGATTTCCACTCAGGTCGGTTCAAGCCCCGTGTGGGGCTCTGCACCTACGCTTGGAGCCTGCTTGGGATTCTCTCCCCCCCGCCCCCCCCGCCCTTTTCTGTCCCTCCCCCACTCACGTTTTCTCCCACTAAATATTTTCTTGATTAAAAAAAAGTTTTTTTAATTTGTGAGAGGGAGAGAGAGACAATGTAAGCAGGGGAGGGTCAGAGAGGGAGACAAAGAATCTGAAACAGGCTCCAGGCTCTGAGCTGTCAGCACAGAGCCTGATGTAGGGCTCGAACCCACAAAGTGTGAGATCACGACCTGAGCCGAAGTTGGACACTTAACCGACTGAGCCACCCAGGCACCTCTAAATATTTTTAAATGGGGGTGATTTTGGAAGCTACTCGGTTAGTGTGGGGATTAAATAAGAAAGTGCTGATAAAACGCTGGGCTTCCCCTAAGCCCTCAGCCATGCCAGTGTGTCTGTTACTGCTTTTCCTTATTTTACTCATCCGTTCTTGTTACGGTTTTTTTTTTAATTGAGTTGAATTTTGCATAACATAACCATTTTTTTTTGAGATTTTATTTTATTCTTTAAATTTTTAAATGTTTGAGAGAAAGAGCATGAGTGGGGAAGGGGCAGAGAGGGAGGGAGACATAGAATCCGGAGCAGGCTCCAGGCTCTGAGCTGTCAGTACAGAGCCCAATGCAGGGCTCAAACCAGGAACCGTGAGATCATGACCTGAGCCAAAGTCAGATGCTTAATGATGGAGCCCCCCAGGCATCCCATGAGCACTTTCACCTGCTGTCCATGCTGACCCTCAATTCAGCTTCTCTTTGCAAGAGGCCGTGTTCTCACAGGAGGCACGAGGCAGGGTGAGCTCTGTCGCTCACTGACCGTGTGACCTGGGCACGTACTTTCCCACTCTGTACCTCAGTTTCCTTATTCCCTGTGATCATTAAATGAGACGATAAAGCAAAGGGTCGTATGTCGCAGGAGCTCCATAGACGTCCCTGCGATTACTCGTGGTGTCATTCCCGTTTTCCAGCTAAGAAAACCTGAAGCACGTGCCCGAGGGGAGAGCCGGGATTTCACCCTGGGACGGGCCGCCCCCAAATCCACATCTGGCCTCTTTGCCCCCGGAAACTATCCCGGCCCTTTGCCCATCCCGGTACCAACGCCCGTGGTCCTTGTGCACCCCCAGGGCGGAAGAGGAGGGCGGGGCCCGGGCCCAGCTGCTCAAGTCTCTGCGGGAGGCGCAGGCCGGGCTGGCCGAGGCCCAGGAGGACCTGGAGACCGAACGGGCGGCCAGGGCCAAGGCGGAGAAGCAGCGCAGGGACCTGGGCGAGGAGCTGGAGGCGCTGCGGAGCGAGCTGGAGGACACGCTGGACTCCACCAACGCGCAGCAGGAGCTCCGGTGAGTCCTGGGCTGCCCGTGCAGAGGGCACGGGAGGGGCAGGGGTGGGCCGGGGAGGGGAGGACTAATGTGGAGCCCTGCGTGTACACAAAGGTGTAGCCGTTCACTAGTTGTTTATCCATAAACGTCAGCTCTGCACCTAGCCTGGGCCGAGCTGGGGACAGAGATGAGCCAGACAGGGGTTTCCCATGAACTGCCCGGCATATTTGGGCAAAGGGACCCAATCCAGAGCAAAGTGTGCTCTAGGGGAGCAGCACCGGGCGTTGTGGATGATAAGAGAAAGCCCCCAAACCACATCTGTGGAGGAAGTCCAGGAAGGCTTCCTTTGCGAAAGGGCTTTTTGGGTAGGGTTTTGAAAGATGCATAGAAGTTCACCTTTAAAGCCATACTCCTCCCGTGGTTCCCCCCGCCCCAGATCCCTTAGGGAATGTAGAGTGAGGCCCTCATCCTTGAAGGGAAACAATACAAGGAGGCACACCCAGCTGTCAAGAGGACACCCCCAAAGTCCCTGCCTCTCTCTGTTCTGAAATTCTGTTCCCTGTTCTCCTCCCTCAATGAAAGGTCCAAGAGGGAGCAGGAGGTGACGGAGTTGAAGAAGGCTCTGGAGGAGGAAATGCGTGTTCACGAAGTGGCCGTGCAGGAGCTGAGGCAGCGCCACGGCCAGGCCCTGGGGGAGCTGGCCGAACAGCTGGAACAGGCCCGGAGGGTGGGTTGGGACAGGAATGGGGGCTTCTGAGGGGCCGGGGCAGGGGACGCCAGGAGCAGCCGAGGGGCCTCTTGCTGGTTCTCGGCTCGGCTCGTGTTTCTTTTCTCGTGTGTCCATGTCGTCCTTGTTTCATTTTTCACTCAACAAACATTGAGAAAATACCACGTTCTGGGGGTGGTTCTGGGGACCCAGTAGCGGATCGAACAACCAATACTGCCTTCCATGGGGGAGCTCGCGTGTTAGCGGGAGAGGCAAAGACCCCACAATACGGACGCAGTCATGATATATACTGGGGCATTAAGCGCTTTGGGAAAGCAATAAAGAAGGGGGCAGCAGAGTCGGGGGTCGGGGCTTGTGACTTCACATGGAGAGGCCGAGGAGCACATCTGAGTAGAAAACCGAGGGAGGTGAGGGGTGAGCCATCCGGCACCCGCAGGGAAACGTGTTCCAGGCAGATGGAAGAGCCAGTGCAAAGGTCCTGAGGCAGGAATGTGTCTGGGGATTTAAGGACCAGTAAGGAGTTCCAGGCAAAGGAACAGCCAGGAGCCTGAACCAGGAGTGTGCTTGGTCTGGTGGAGGGGGGGAGGCGTAACGTTCGCTGGTCTCTCTCCCTTGCCAGAGCAAAGGTACGTGGGAGAAGACCCGGATGGCCCTGGAGGCCGAAGTGTCTGAGCTCCGGGCGGAGCTGAGCAGCCTGCAGACCTCGCGGCAGGAGGGCGAACAGCGGCGGCGCCGCCTGGAGTCCCAGCTGCAGGAGGTGCAGGGCCGGGCTGGCGACGGAGAGCGGGCGCGAGCAGAGGCTGCGGAGAAGCTGCAGCGAGCCCAGGTGAGCAGCGGGCTGGCCGGGTCACCTCTCTGGGCTTCTCTTTCCCTCACAGCAGCCCTGTTGTCGCTGCAAACTCTTCCAACACAATCACGCAGGAGTAGCTAGTGTTTGGTGAGCAATTACTGTATATCGGATATCCTGTATATTTCACTACATCCTTCTGGCTCTCCTTTGAAGGAAGTGATAATATTGTTCCCATTTTTCACACGAGGAAACTGAGGCTCCGGGAGGTGAAGCTGATTGTCTAAGACCCCACAGAGCCCAAACTTGAACCCAGGCATGCCTGACCCTGTCGCTCTGAACCCTACTATGACTCCCACCCTGCTAGAAGCCATAAACAATCCGTATTCTGATTAGGAAAGCCCAGTGTGAACGCGTGGAACTGTGTGGGGACAGTAGCATACCGTGACTGTTAGAAGAAGTGCAGGCTTTTTATTTCTAATGTTTATCTTTCTGAGAGAGAGAGAGAAACAGAGCATGAGCAGGGGAAGGACAGACAGAGAGAGAGGGAGACACAGAATCGAAAGCAGGCTCCAGGCTCCGAGCTGTCAGCACAGAGCCTGATGTGGGGCTCGAACCCACAAACCACAAGATCGACCTGAGCCAAAGTCGGACGCTTAACCAACTGAACCACCCAGGCACCCTTGGGAAGAGCGAATTTTAATTGTCCAGCTCCTCCAGGGGAAAACATTGTTCCAGCCTTTAGTTTCCAAATTAAAAGTAATGTGTTGGGATTAGGGTAAGAACTGAAGCTGCTATAACAAAGGCGTCCCAGAATCCATCAACTTAAATGAAAGATGTGTGTCTTACGCTCTCAAAAAAGAGACTCCGGGCAGGCGGTGGGGGCCGGCAGGATACTATGCCCCACAAGGTCACTCAAGATCCAGGCTCCTTCGTCTTGTCATTTGACCGTCCCTGAGAGCACTGTCCTCATCTTCAGAGTCAAATCTGGGTTATGGGCACATATGGGATCCTGCTTAGGAAGCGGGAAAGAGAGGAAGTGACAAAATGTGCATACATTACTTTGCTTATATTTCATTGATCACGACATAATCACATGACCAGCTAGCTGCAAAGAATGCTGGGTTTCCAGTTGATAGCCATGTAGTTTCCAGTTGATAGCCATGGTCCCACTCAGCGAAGAGTGGATTTGAAGGGATCTGCTAGGATCTGCCCCAAACGGAATCATGCCACCTAGTGGTCACTATACTAAACATTTTCCGTCTCACACAAGAAAAGGTGATACCGCAAGTAGAGTTTGGTGGCTGAGAGCAGGAGATCCAGGCAGCATTAGAAGTTTCTTCAGTGATGGAAATGTCCTATATTTGCATGACCCATGTGGCCACTAAACACTCAAAATTCAGAAACCACAGCTGAGGAGGTGGATTTTTACTTTTATTTAATTTTAGTTCTTAAATTTAAGTAGCCATGTACAGCCGGGGGCTACCATATTGGACAGTACAGCCCTAGCCATTCTGGCTGGCCCAGTCCCACTTCTGGTAGCTGTGTGGTCTTGGGCAAATTTCCTAACCTGTCTGTGCCTCAGTTGCCCTTTATGTGGCCTGGGCATAGTAATAGTTCCTACCTTGTAGGTTTGGTGTATGAGATGAGTGTGCTTCCTTCCCCTGGAGAGTGAGGCGAAGCTGAGGTGGGTTCGTTAGGCAGTCTGGTTTTATGACAGCAGAAAGTCTGGGGCGCCTGGCTGGCTCAGTCAGTAAAGCATGCGACTCTTGGTCTCACTTGAGTCCCCTTGATCCCACTTGATCGTTCCAATTTTAGTACATGTGCTGCCGAAGCGAGCACGATCCCACTTGATCCCACTTGATCCCACTGGCTCTGTGGTGACAGCAGAGACTCTGCTTGGAACGAACTCTCTCCCTTTTCCACTTGCTCAGTCACTGTCTCTCAAATCATTTTTTTTTTTTTAAATGTTTTATTTATTTCTAGGAGAGAGAGAGAGAGACAGCATGAGCAGGGGAGGGTCAGAGAGAGAGGGAGTCACAGACTGAAACAGGCTCCAGGCTCCTGAGCTGGCAGTCAGCACAGAGCCCGACGCGGGGCTCGAACCCACGAACCGCGAGATCATGACCCGAGCGAAAGTCGGACGCTTAACCGACTAAGCCACCCAGGCGCCCCTCAAATTCTTTTTTTTAAATGTTTATTTATTTTTGAGAGAGACAGAGACAGAGCGTGAGTAGGGGAGGAGCAGAGAGAGAAGGAGAGACAGAATCTGAAGCAGGCTCCAGGCTCCGAGTTGTCAGCACAGAGCCTGACATGGCGCTCGAGCCCACACCAACCGTGAGATCGTGACCTGAGTTGAAGTCGGACGCTCAACCGACTGAGCCACCCAAGCACCCTAATAAATAAACTTTAAAAAAAGATTTTATAAATTTTACTTTTTAGACTTTATTTATTTTGAGAGAGAGAATGAGCAGGGGAGGGGCAGAGAGAGGAGGACAGAGGACCCGAAGCAGGCTCTGCACTTACAGCAGTGAGCCCGATACGGGGCTAGAACTCATGAACTGTGAGCTCATGACCTGAGCCGAAATCAGACACTTAACGGACTGAGGCACCCAGGTGCCCCAAAGACTTTGTTGTTGTTGTTTTTTTAAGTAACCTCTACACCCAGCGTGGGGCTTGAACTCACAACCCCAAGATCAAGAGTCACGTGCTCCACTGACTAAGCTAGCCAGGTTTTCTATCACTTCCCCCACCGAAAGGGATACTTTATTAGCTACCATCTC
The DNA here is from genome assembly GCA_017311185.1 of Proteles cristata cristata. NCBI lineage: Eukaryota > Metazoa > Chordata > Mammalia > Carnivora > Hyaenidae > Proteles > Proteles cristata. The sequence goes on along the minus strand of JAESUZ010000013.1, from coordinate 96,094 downwards.
CCAGTTCTCCCCACCTCACTGCTCCCACCGCCCCCCCACCCCCATACAACTGCTGTTCTCCTTTGTGTCGCTTTACATTCCCTGTCCTGGGCATTTCACACCCGTGGGACCCTGCCATGCTTGTCCTTTTGGGTCTGGCTTCTCCCACGCAGCGTCACGCCCTCAGGGCCCGCCCGGGCTGCAGCACAGAACCGGCACCTGGTTCCTTGGTGCTGTCTGGTAACAGTCCGTCACCTGGATACACTCCGCTTCGTCTCCCCCGCGCCCCAGCCAGCAGACACTTGGGTTGTCCCCACGTTTCGGGCCGTGGTGAACGGTGCCACCCTGAACATTCTGTACAGTTTTGCAGAGATCTCTGTTTTCCATTCTCTTGGGCACGTGCTTAGGAGCGGAATGGTCGGGCCATATGTGAACTCCCAATTTTTTTTTTTTTTTTTTTTTAATTTCTAGGAGAGAGAGAGAGAGACAGCGTGAGCAGGGGAGGGTCAGAGAGAGAGGGAGTCACAGACTGAAACAGGCTCCAGGCTCTGAGCTGGCAGTCAGCACAGAGCCCGACGCGGGGCTCGAACCCACGAACCGCGAGATCATGACCTAAGCGAAAGTCGGACGCTTAACCGACTAAGCCACCCAGGCGCCCCACGAACTGCCAAGTTTAACTGAAGCACCGCCAGGCTGTTTTCTTTTTTTAATTTTTTTTTTATTTATTTATTTCTGAGAGAGAGAGAGAGACAGCATGAGCAGGGGAGGGTCAGAGAGAGAGGGAGTCACAGAATCTGAAGCAGGCTCCAGCCTCTGAGCTGTCAGCACAGAGCCCAATGCGGGGCTCGAACCCACGAACTGTGAGATCATGACCTGAGCCAAAGTTGGACACTCAACCGACTGAGCCACTCAGGGCCCCGTCGCCAGGCCGTTTTCCACAGCAGCTGCCCCCTTGGCCGCCACCACCAGCCCAGGGCGCTAGGGGCCTGAGGGGGAGGAGTGGCCCGGTGGAAGCCGCCACTGGAAGGTGTCCCTCCCCCGCAGGCTGAACTGGAGACCGTGTCTGGGGCCCTGAGTGAGGCCGAGTCCAGAGCCATCCGGCTGAGCAAGGAGTTGAGCAGCACGGAGGCCCAGCTTCACGACGCCCAGGTGAGCCGGTGCCCACCGCCCCCGCCACCCCCCGCCTCCCCGGCCTCCGCCCTCCCCTGACCGCCACCTCCCCTCCATCTGCAGGAGCTGCTGCAAGAGGAGACCAGGGCGAAGCTGGCCTTGGGGTCCCGGGTTCGAGGCCTGGAGGCCGAGGTGACCGGGCTGCGGGAGCAGCTGGAGGAGGAGGCGGTCGCCAGGGAGCGGGCGGGCCGCGAGCTGCAGACCACCCAGGCCCAGGTGAGCAGCCCTGGAGGGAGGCCCGGAGGGAGGCCCCCATTCTCATCTCTGACTCCCCCCGGCCTTCATCCTGTCGGCGCAGAGCGCAGCCGACTCTGCCTCACCCCTGCTCCGTGTCCGCACAGCCCCAGCCCTGCTCAGGCCTGGTCCTCTGCCACCTGGATCCTCATCTGAGCCTCCCTCCCGGCCTCCCGTCTCTCCCCTTCCAGCGCACCCTCCACGCGGTCTTTCGGCCCCAGAGCTGCCCCCGCTTCTCCCCTGATCACAGTGCGCCCGGGACACAGCCCGGGCCTCTCAGCCCTGCGTTCGCGGGGTTCGTCTCTCCCCTCCTTCCCCATCTCACACGACTAACCCTTTTCATTCTTCAGGACTTAACGGCAGCCTCTCCTGTTGCGGGAAGTCCCTACCCCCCACTCTGAGCTGCCGGGCCCTGGTTTCTCCTCATCCTCTTTACAGTCGCCTCAGGCTGCAACTGCCTCTGCCTGTGGGACACCCCCCCCCCCGCCCCCCGCCAGACTGGTGCTCCTTGAACGTGGGACCCTTTGGGAACTGATCTCGGCCCTCAGCATAGGCCCGCATGGAGCCTGACTATGGGAGGGCTCGAGAAATGCCCATTGAATGAATGAGTGATGAATGCCTGCCCATCAACACTCTTCTTCAATTGGCAGACTCCTATGCATACTTCAAGATCCGTCTCAAATGCGCCCACCTCGGCGAAGCCTCTCTCTTTTTTTTTTTTTTTAAATGTTTTTATTTATTTCTAGGAGAGAGAGAGAGAGGCAGCGTGAGCAGGGGAGAGTCAGAGAGAGAGTCACAGAGTGAAACAGCTCCAGGCTCTGAGCTGGCAGTCAGCACAGAGCCCGACGCGGGGCTCGAACCCACAAACCGCGAGATCATGACCTAAGCGAAAGTCGGACGCTTAACCGACTAAGCCACCCAGGCGCCCCGAAGCCTCTCTTGAATGTTCTAAACAGATTCTAAATTCCTCCTGTGGACTCCTGTGGCTCCCACGCCTCTTCTACCTTAGCCTCCACCACCCTGACCCTGACGCTCAGCCTCCACCATCAGATTGGGGCTTCCCCAGGGTGGAGTCCATGGCTGATTCCTCTTCCGGGTCCCCGTGGGAATACTTGTAACCCCGTAGAGAAGTTGAGGTTCACACAACTCACAACCTCACCCCTCCTCCACGGCAGAGGAGCCCAGTGCAGCAAGGCATTTCCCTCTTCAGGCCTCAGTCTCCCTGCCCGGGAAATGGGGCACTACCTCAGTGGCAGCCACGCCTGGCACCCACCCACTGTCCGCCCCCACCCCCTCCCCGCAGCTCTCGGAGTGGCGGCGCCGCCAGGAGGAGGAGGCGGGCGCGCTGGAGGCCGGGGAGGAGGCCCGGCGCCGGGCGGCCCGCGAGGCCGAGGCCCTGACCCAGCGCCTGGCAGAAAAGACGGAGGCGGCCGAGCGGCTGGAGCGGGGCCGCCGGCGGCTGCAGCAGGAGCTGGACGACGCCACCGTGGACCTGGAGCAACAGCGGCAGCTCGTGAGCTCGCTGGAGAAGAAGCAGCGCAAGTTCGACCAGGTGGGGCCCGCGGGGGGACCGGTGGGGACGCAGGGTGCCCTTGCGCGCTTGCGCGGTCGTGGCGTGGCGCCGGTAATAGGCGCTGCCACAGCTCAGCTGTGAACTTGGCGGGGGGGCGGGGCTAGAGCCGGATGCGGCTTCCTTTTTTTTTTTTTTTTTAATGTTTATTTATTTTTGAGAGAGACAGCAAGCAAGAGGGGGTGGGGAGGGGAGAGGGAGAGAGACACAATCTGGAAGCAGGCTCCAGGCTCTGAGCTGTCAGCACAGAACCTGACGGGGGTTGGGGGGTGCTGAGGGGGGTTTCAATTCCTGATTGAGAGATCACGACCTGCGCCGAAGTCCAAGGTTCAACCGACTGAGCACCCAGGCTCCCCAGGATGCTTCTTTCTTCTAAGCCTCTGTAAAATGGGACTCCCATCCATCCTGATTTATGTCTCGTCCCAGAATAATTATTGGTAGTACCCACTTTTATTTCCCAGGGTACCCTGGAGGTGCACCGGAGGGTAGGAGGAGGAATAAATAAAATAACCCGTCTTGCTTCTCCTGTTGACTCCCTTTGTGCCCCCATTTCGGCCTCAGTTTGCCCATCTAACGGGGGATAATCTTAAGCATCTGGCAGTGTGAGTGTGAAATAAAAATCACAGAAGCCCAGAGCATTAAGATCAGGCAACCCTGAGGTTCCAGTCCCAGCTGGCCCCTTCTGGCTGTGTGGCTTCGGCAAATTGCCCAACCTCTCTGGGCCTCAGTGTTCTTCATCTAGAAAATGGAGGAGTCATTCTTGTATCTTCATTTTTGAGAGATATTTCACTGGCTCTTGAATTCGAGGTAGACAGTTTATTCTTTCAGCGCTCTGAAGAGGTCATTCCATTATCTGTGGCTTCCATCATTTCAGATGAAAAGTTAGCAAGTTTTTAAAAATCCTGTGTCATAGGAAATATGGTGTTTTTCTAGCTGGTTTAAATTTTTTCTCTTTATCTTTTGTTCTTAACAGTTTGGCTCTGACATATCCAGCTGTGGGCTTTTGTATTCTTCCATCTTTGGCTGTAGGTTTGTGTTTTTGGTCAAATGTGGGTTTTTCAGCCATTATTTCTTTAATATTTTTCTGCCCCCATTCTCTCTCTCTCCTTTCCCTTCTTCCCAGACTCCAAATACACCTATTTTTGATTGCTTAATACTTTACCATTGAGGGGCACCTGGGTGGCTCAGTTGGTTAAGCGTCCGACTTTGGCTCAGGTCATGATCTCCTGGTTTGTGGGTTCAAGCCCCACGTCGGGCTCTGTGCTGACACCACAGCCTGGAGCCTGCTTCGGATTCTGTGTCTCCCTCTCTCTCTGCCCCTCCCCTGCTCATGCTCTGTCTCTCTCTCTCAAAAATAAACATTAAAAAAAATACTGTGCCATTGATTATCAAGGGTCTATTTTCTTATTTCTCCTAGAATGTTATATAAATTCTTTTCATATCAATTTTTTTTCCGATTGGCTTCTTTCACTCAGAATTATTTTGAGATTTATCCACGCTTTTACATTGATTAATTAATTAATATTTCACTCCTCAGGGCGCCTGGCTGGCTCTGTTGGTAGAGCAGACGACTCTTGATCTCAGGGTCGTGAGTTCGAGCCCCACATAGGGCATAGAGATTCCTTAATTAAAAAACATTTTTTTTTAAATCTTAAGATTTTAAATCTTTAAATTTTGACATTTTAAAAAGTTTATTTTTGAGAGGGAGAGACAGAGAACACAGGCAGAGGAGGGGCAGAGAGAAAGTGAGACAGAGATCCTCAAGTAGGCTCTGTGCTGCTAGCTCAGAGCAAAGTCATGGGTCATGAGATCATGACCTGAGCTGAAACCAAGAGTCAAATATTTAACTGACTGAGCCACCCAGGTGCTCCCCCAAAATTTGTTTTAATAATAATCCCCACTTTTTTTTTATATTGCTAACTATTACTCCTATATAGATAAACCACAGTTTGAAGACCTATTAACGTATTAATGAACATTTGAGTTGTTTCTAGCTTTTGACTATTGTGAATAAAACCTTAGTTTTTCTTGGGGTGCCTGAGTGGCTCAGTCCAACTCTTGATTTCAGCTCAGGTCATGATCTCAGGGTCATGGGATCGCACCCCACATTGGGCTCGGTGCTGAGCATGTAGCCTGCTTAAGAGTCTCCCTCTGCCTCTCTGCCCTTCTCCACTGCTCACGCTCTCTAAAAAATAAAATAATAATAATTTTTTAAAATAATCTTTCTAATAGGTTATAGCAGTGTGAATTCATGTTTCCCTAATGAGTAACGACATTGGGTATCTTTCTTGTGCTTTTTTGCCCTGCATACCTCTTTGGTGAAGTGTCTGTTCAAGTATTTTGCCCATTTTTAAAAATTGGGCTGTTTCTTTTGCTTTGTTTTGAGAGAGGGGGCATTGTTTCTTTTCTATTGAATTGTGAAAGTTCTTTATATATGGTGAATCCAAGTTCTTTACCAGATGTATTGCTTTGCAAGTATTTTCATCCAGTCTGTGGCTTATCTTTCTGCTTTCATAGAGTCTTTCAAAGAGCAACCGTTTTGAATTTTGATGATGTTCAATTTATTAACTTGTCATTTTGTGGACTATACTTTTTAATGTTGTGCCTGAGGACGGGTGCCTGGGTGGCTCAGTTGGTTAAGTGTCCAACTTCTGCTCAGGTCAGATCTCATGGTTCATGGTTTCGAGCCCCGCATCAGGCTCTGTGCTGACAGCTCAGAGCCTGGAGCCTGTGTCTGATTCTGTGTCTTCCTCTCTCTCTGTCCCTCCCCCACTCATGCTCTGTCTCTGTCTCAAAACTAAACTAAAAAAAAAAAAATGATGTACCTGAGGAAATACTGCCTGACACAAGGTCACAGAGGTTTCCTATGTTTTTTTCCCAGAGGTTTTCTTTATATTTATATTTAGGTCTGTGATCCAGTTCAAGTTAATTGGTTTATATGGTGCTGTCATGGCTCCAGACTAATTTTTTATAGATGGCTATCAAATTGTTCGACCAGTATTGGGTGGAAAAGACTCTCTTTACTGACTTGTTTTTACGTATTTATTAAAAATCAGGTCGTGTCAGCTCTCTAATTTTTTAAAAAATTGTGTTTGGGGGAGGGACAGAGAGAGAAAGAGACACAGAATCTGAAGCAGGTTCCAAGCGCTGAGCTGTCAGCACAGAGCCCAACATGGGGCTCAAACTCATGAACCAGGAGCTCATGACCTGAGCGGAAGTCGGACGCTTAACCAATTGAGCCACCGAGGCGCCCTCCAATTTTTTCTTCTTTTTCCAACTTGTTTTATTTCTTGTAGGTCTTTCACATTTCCACATCTGTTTTAGAATCTGTTTGTCAGTTTCTACACACAGAAGAAAAATCCTCCTGATTTGGGAGCGTGTGCAATCTATAGATTGATCTGGGAAGGACCGACATCCTCATAATGCTCAGTTTTCTGGCCTAGGAATGTGGTCTGTGTGTCCATTTGTTTCGCTCTCCTTTCCTTCATGAACATTTTTGTGGTTTTCTGTGTCCATCTTTTATATCTTTCGTCAGATTTTTTCCCAAGCATTTCATATTGTTGATGCTATTTTCAGTGGTTCTGTTTTTATTTCTGTTTCTGATTGCTGCTATATAGAAATACAATTGATTTAGATACATTGATCTTGTATCCGACAGTTTATTAGTGAAACTCCCTGATGAGTGTCAGATTTTTTTATAAGCTCCATTGGATCTTCTACATTGGTGACCATATTTTCTGTGAATAAAGACAGTTTTACTTCTTACTTTCCTTTTTCTTCCCCTTTCCTGTGGGACTCCAAATACCAGTGCATTTGACTGCTTGACCTCGCAGGTCACTAAAGCTCGGTTAATTTGCTTAGGATCTTTCTTACTTTATTTTTTTTTCTATCATGGTCATTTTTATCAGCCTTTTTTTTTTTTAACATTTACTTATTTTTGAGAGAGAAAGAGAGCAGTGAAGGGGCAGAAAGAAAGGGGAAGCAGATGATCTGAAGCAGGCTTTACACTCACAGCATAAAACCTGATGCAGGGCTCGAACTCACAGGCCATGAGATCACGAACTGAGCCAAAGTCAGAAACTTAACCAACTGAGGCACCCAGGTGCCCCTATATCGACCTGTTTTCAAGTTTACTGGTTTTCTCAGCATGTCCAGTCTGCTCTGTTTCCTCCAATGACTTGTTGATTTCAGATATGATGTTTTTCAGTCCTGGCCTTTCTAATTGTGTCTATTTTACTTTCAAAACCCTCCTGAAATAACCTTGGGTCTTTACCCACTGTATCCACCTGGTCCTGACATCTACTAAATGTAGTTAAAGCCTTCGCCGGTGATGAGCCCAGGGTGGAGGTCTCTTTCCACGGACTGATTCTTCTCTTGATTCTTGAGTCCTGTTTTCTGCCCTTTCAGCAGATCTTGCAATTTTTATTGTTGCTAATTTCTGTGTCTTAAAAAAAAAAAAAAAAAAGCAAAGGCTGAAGTGCACCTTAAAAAATGATGTACATGCTCTTGGTTTACCACTACCCCGGGAGGAAGAAACACCCTTTCTCTGTTGGGTTTCTAGAGTGAGGGGCTGGTCAGTTTGGTCCACTCAGGAGCGGGGCTGGGCTGGGCCACAGCTGCAACTTTAATCCCTCTACCTCCCTCTTGTGTCTCCGCGTTTGTCCGTCTGTCTGTCTCTCTTTCCTGGCCGCGCCCATCGCCCAGTCCGCTTGCTGGTACACTCCTTTCAGCTAATCTATTTCCTCCATCCCATCTCCCTCCACCTGGAAGCTCCTGGCAGAGGAGAAGGCGGCCGTACTAAGGGCGGTGGAGGAGCGTGAGCGGGTCGAGGCGGAGGGCCGGGAGCGCGAGGCTCGAACCCTGGCCCTTACCCGGGCACTGGAGGAGGAGCAGGAGGCGCGGGAGGAGCTGGAGCGGCAGAACCGGGCCCTGCGGGCGGAGATGGAGGCCCTGCTGAGCAGCAAGGACGACGTTGGCAAGAACGTGAGTTGCAGGCGGCGACGGGGGGCGGGGGGCGGGGGGCGGGGGGGAGAGCTGCGCGCGCACCTCACGCTGGGGGACGCATATACACGTGTGTGCTCTCACACATGGGACATGGGGATACCAGCCATCAGCCACGTGTTCGTGCCAATCACAGACGGAAGGAGAGCCAGTGAGCAAACAGGTGCTCCCGGAACTTACACTGAGGGCGCCTGGGGGGCTCAGCCGTTAAGCATCTGCTTCAGCCCAGGTCGTGATCTCACAGCTCGTGAGTTCGAGCCCCGCCTCGGGCTCTGTGCTGTCAGCTAGTCAGTGCAGAGCCCGCTTCGGATCCTTTGTCCCCTTCTCTCTCCGCCCCTCCCCCGCTCATGCTCTCTCTCTGAAAAAATAAAATACATAATTTTTAAATTAAATAAATAAATATCTTTATGGAGCAGCAGCTAGGCCAGGCCCAGGGACACCAGCCACCTCTTCGTGGGCACACCGAATAAAGGCTTTATCTTCTCCACACCCTCCAGGGGTGATCTGGAGAGAACCCTTCACCCTGTGACCTACCCTTGGCCTGCAGCCCCAGGGACACTAGAGCCAAAAATCCAGCTCATACTCGAACTACTTTGGGAAAACTGTCGAGTTCTTTGTGGCATCTCCAAAGGCCTACCTTGTGGGAAATAGGAGATTGACAGGAAAAGTTTCATTCCTTCCAGTAAAAGCAAAGCTGATTGGCTGGTGCCTAGCTGAGTAGGCGGGGAAACCAGCTGGCCCCTTCCAACGGCAGGAGGGAGACCCTGTCCCCCGTGAGAGTCTCCAGGAGGGTCACTGGGCAGTGGGGATAGCAGGTTTTGTCCCTGGGATAACAGAGAGGCCCTGACAGGTCAAGGGATGCTTCCCCAAGCCGAGGGGCATGGGGCGGGGGCGGAGCGGGGGAGGGTCTGAGAATTCATAAGCCCAGATCTGCCCTCATAGGGTGTTTGGGATTTTAATTTACAACTCCCCAGAGGGCCTGGGAGACACACACACACACACACACACACACACACACACACCCCGACACACACACGCTGAGAAAAAATCTCAGTAGACGGTGGGATGGCCCTCTCCTCGGGAGCCTGACACAAATCATCACTTAACCCTGGGGCTACGTGCCTTCAGCCCCTGACCACACAGGAACCCCGAAGATCAAGCCTGAATGAAGTGAGCTCATAATGCAAAATCACAAAACCCGTGAGATGATAATCCACCATGAGTGAGTCAGCTGACCTAACACACACTTGACCTGGACTCTCATGGGCTTCACATAAGGCAACTTGCAATGAGAGGTTATTAATGAGATGTGTGAGGATGATTCAGATTGAGACACTTCATGAACTAGGTGTCCGGGAGATGAATGAATGAACGAACTGGGATGTGCACATAGACGTGCTGTCTCCCCCTTGTCCATCGAAGCTTCCCTCCCCCTGCCCTGGGCTGGATCTAGGATCCTGGCCTCCCCCTCCCTAGGGCCTCAGGCACCCAAAGCTCACCCGCCCATCCCCACCAGGTGCATGAGCTGGAGCGAGCCCGCCGGGTGGCAGAACAGACAGTCAGCGACCTGCGGACGCAGGTGACGGAGCTGGAGGATGAACTGACCGCGGCCGAGGATGCTAAGCTGCGCCTCGAAGTGACCGTGCAGGCTCTCAAGGCCCAGCACGAGCGTGACCTGCAGGGCCGTGACGAGGCTGGCGAGGAGAGGCGGCGACAGCTGGCCAAGCAGGTACAAGCCGGCCCGGCTCGGGGCTGCAGGCTGCAGGGCGCCCGTCCATCCCCGCCGGGCCGTGGTGCCCGCAGGCAGCAAGAGGGGCTGAAAGGCAAGCTCACCTACCTGTCGCTCAGTGCTTCCTCCCCAGGCCCTCCTGGTCCCCAGCCCGTTCAGCCACAGTAACCCACCAACCCACACACATCCCGGTGACGCGGGACATACCCTATCGGACATCAGCTACCAAACCATTCATCCGGCCACCTACCTCCCCGTCTACACATCATCCCCCCCCACACACACCCTCCCCACCAATCCACTTTCTCTCCTCCACCTGCCAAACTACCCCATTCCCGGCAACTTCCTCTCCCCATCCCCTAGCCCACACCCCCCACTCCCCCAACCTGCCCATGTACTCAGGGTCCAGCTACACCCCTTCACCCACGACCCTCCTCCCTCATCCATTACTCATCTGGGTCTTCCTGTCGGCCGCACAGGACTCCTCCAGTCCAGGGATTTGGGCGGGGAGGGCGCGAGGATTTGCAGGGCAACTCTGTGCATAGAAGGCCCCTCTGGAGCTGGGCTGGAATGAGCTGGAGGGGAGAGATGAGGGCAGAAGAGGAGGCTGAGGCAAGAGTTGGGGGGGGCAGGGGGAGGAGGATGGGCCTAGAGCTGGGGCCCTGGGGACGGAGAGCAGGGATCCGCCGGGGGGGCGGGGGGTAGAGAGGCAGAGGGCGGAGGAATGGAGGTATGGCGCCGGAGGCCCGGGCAGCGGCTGGCAAGGGGACATCCATGTCACTAGCACGTAGAGGGAGCCCGGCCCTCCGCCCCCTGAGCCCGCCCCTCCCGGACTCCCCACAGCTGAGGGATGCAGAGGTGGAGCGGGATGAGGAGCGCAAACAGCGCGCCCAGGCCGTGGCCGCGCGCAAGAAGCTGGAGGTTGAGCTGGAGGACTTGAAGGCCCAGAACGCGGCCGCCGCGCAGGGCAAGGAGGAAGCCGTGAAGCAGCTTCGCAAGATGCAGGTAGGGGTGGGGCTCAAGCCACCTGCGAGCCAGCCCGCTGTAGCTCCGCCCCCTCGGTCCCGCTGTAGCTCAGTAAGCTTCAAGCCCCAAGACTCCCTTGCTGCTTTGCGTATTTATTTCCTTGACTTAAAATGCTTAGGTTTTAAGTCCAGTTTCTTCATTCTATTTAATTTTTGAAATTGAAATGCCTTAGGGCTCCTCCCCTAATGTGAAAGTTATGTAGATGGTTGTTTTTAAAAATTCCTTTTTGGCCAATGCCTGGCTGGCTCAGTGGGTAAAATATGGGACTCTGGATCTTGGGATCGTGAGTTCGATCCCCACGTTGGGAGTAGAGATTACTTACTTTTTTTTTTTTTAATGATAATGATGTGTCGGTGTGCGTCCATCAGTTGTAACAACCCGCTTGGGCAGGGGGATGCTTCTGATGGGATTCTGTGCGGGTGCGGGCCGGGGGCTGTCTGGGCGATCTCGCTACCTTCTGCCTTGTGTCATCATGAACCTAAAACTGCTCTAAAAGAGTAAAGTCTAATTTTTAAAAATGTGTAGAACTGGAGTGTCTAATACAGTGAGTGCCAGCCCCATGCGGCTTGGACATCTAAGATGTGGGGCTGAAAGCCAAATCACATGCTGGGTTCTGAAGACTTAGTACCAAAAAAAAAAAAAAGGGTAAAATACCCCAACAATTTTTATAGTGATTATTAATGGAAATAATAGGGGCACCTGGGTGGGTCAGTTGGTTGAGCCTCTGACTTCGGCTCAGGTCATGATCTCATGGTTCAGGTCATGACCTCACCGTTAGGGAGTTTGAGCCCTGCGTTGGGCTCTCTGATATCAGCAAGGAGCCTGCTTCGGATCCTGTGTCCTCCTTTCTCTCTCTGCCCTCCACCCCCCCCCCCCCCGGTTGGCATTGTCTCCTTGTCTCTAAAATAAAACTAAATAAATAAACAAACATTTTAAAAATAAAATAAGGGGCACCTGGGTGGCTCAGTCGGTTGTGCGTCCGACTTCAGCTCAGGTCATGATCTCGTGGTTCGTGGGTTCGAGCCCCACGTCGGACTCTGTACTGACAGCTCAGAGCCTGGAGCCTGTTTCAGATTCTGTGTGTGTCTCTCTCTCTGACCCTCCCTTGCTCAAACACACACACACACACACACTCTCTCTCTCTCTCTCTTTCAGAAATAAAATAAAACATTTTTAAAATTTTTTAAAAATAAATAAAAAATAAATAAATGGATATAATAACATTTTGGATATTTGAGGCTAAGTAAAAACACAGTGTTCAAACTGTAGTAATTTCACCCTTTTTTTTTTTTTACCTTTTTAATGTGGCCACTGGACAAGGTAAAACAATGTATGTCCTTGCAATGTCTTCCACTGGGCAGCATTGGGCTAGAAAGAGCCCCCCCAGAAAGGAAACATTGCCGACCATGTCTTCCCTGAGGGAAGCTGCCCGCACTGAAAAGCTGTTAATATCAAACAAGGACTAATGTTCATGACGGCGATGATAATTGTCCTGCTAGTACCAAGCCCAGCGCTGTCTTCACTGTCCTCTCTACGCAGTAGGTTATTATTTTTTAATGGCAGTGGACATTTGTGTTTTTTCCATGAGGGCCACTGAAAAGTCTGATGATGGCATCTTTACTCACTCAGTGGTGTGGCCGGGTAGCAAAGTGACTAGAAGTGTAAACCCTGGGGCCAGATGGCCAGGGTTCAAGTCCCGACTCTGCCACTTTAGAACCCTTGGCACCTTGCTGAACCTCTCTGTGCCTCAGTTGCTCCATCTGTACACCGGCCAGGAAACTAGTCCCCAGCAGCTGGAGTTGTAGGATTGCGGGAGCCAGTATGTATGCGTAACAGGGCCTGGCCCACGTCAGCGATCAGGAAGTTACTATTATTCGTTATTATATACATCGTTATTATTGCCTCAGACTCCAAATGCTACACCCATTTCAGGGTTACTTCAATTTTAAGGTATTAACTTTTATTTATTTTTGGGAAAGAGCACGAGCAAGCGCAGTTGGCGCAGAGGGAAATGGAGACAGAATCTGAAACAGACTCCAGGCCCCTAGCTGTCAGCACAGAGCCCGACGCGGGCCTTAAGCTCCCCAACTGCGGGAACATAACTAGAGCCAGAGTGGGAGGCTTAACCGCTTGAGCCACCCAGGCGCCCCTAAGTTGTTACTTTTTCAAACTGGAGGTTGCTGAAGCCCAGAGAGGGGTAGGGGCTGGCCCAGGGTCACACAGCAAGCGGTTTTGTTCGCTCTCGGGGAACCCAGGAGCCCCCGCAGGGCTGAGGCGAGGTTAGGGACTCCCCGTGGTTCACGACCACGCTCGCTCGCTTCGTTCTGCCCAGGCCCAGATGAAGGAGCTGTGGCGGGAAGTGGAGGAGTCGCGCACTTCCCGGGAGGAAATCTTTTCCCAGAACCGAGAGAGTGACAAGCGCCTCAAGGCGCTGGAGGCGGAGGTGCTGCGGCTACAGGAGGTGAGGCCGGGATGGGCGTGGCCCTGGAATGGGGTGGGGGGCGGGGCCCGGGTGGGGGGCGGGGCCCGGGTGGGGGGCGGGGCGGTGAGGGTGGGCGGGGCCCACAGGCTAGGCCTGGGACGCTAGGGAGCCCTGGGAAGGTTCTGAGTAACACCAAGGACTGGTCCGCTCTGGTGCCATTAAGCTGATGGACCGGAGGGGGGAGATGGGAGGCAGGAAGGCTGGGGAGAGAGGGCAAGGCCTGAGCTGGGACTGTGGGGACGCAGAGGGAGTAGAGGGTCAATATGGACAGGGCTGTGGGTGGGAAGGGGGCAGAGGAGGTAAGAAGGGACCTGGGGGTCAGGCCCGGTGCCTGGGGACACCTGGAGGGGGAGCAAGCTTGAAAGGAGATGCTGAGGTCGGTGAGGCCGTGCTGAGGGGGAGGGGCCTGGGGACGGGATGGGAGGGGTGGACAAGGGTCGGGCTGAGGAGACCTGTTTTAGGAGGCATCTGCCTGTAGACTGGAGTGCATTCCAAGTTTGCTCAGGGCTGGCATGTTCGCGTGCGGGGAAAACGAGTGCAGGCGTCTTGAGGTGTGAGGACCAAGGAGGCCGGTAGCACCCTCCCCCCCGCCTTGGTTACCCCTGCCTCTCTCCCCCCACCCCCCAGGAACTGGCCGCCTCAGATCGTGCCCGGCGGCAGGTCCAGCAGGAGCGGGACGAGATGGCCGACGAGGTGGCCAATGGCAGCCTTAGCAAGTGAGTGGCCCGTCGTAGTGTGGGGCAAGGCGCCCTCCTCCGGCCATCCTGCCCTCTCACCTCCCCCCTCCCCGCCCCGTTCCGGCCTCCCCAGGGCAGCCATTCTGGAGGAGAAGCGGCAGCTGGAGGGCCGCCTGGGGCAGATGGAGGAGGAGCTGGAGGAGGAGCAGAGCAACGCGGAGCTGCTGGGTGACCGCTACCGCAAGGTGCTCCTGCAGGTGAGCGCGGCCCTGTCCCCCCCGCAGCCCGACTGGCCAGGGGCCGTCACCCCCAGCCCTCATGTGACCAATTACGGAAAAGGAAATGTCGACGTTGGGTTTTAATGGTTGAATAGGAGTTCTCAAGGCGGGTAGGCATCGATGGAGGGCTGGATCCGGAGGGGTTATGAGGGGTCGCTGCACTGCCGACTTCCCTGGGAACATGGACAGGTGTAGGTGGCATGTGTGATAATCCAGGCATCTTCGGTGCGGGAGCAGGGCGCCTGGGGGGCTCAGTCGGTTGAACATCTGACTCTTGATTTCAGCTCAGGTCATGATCCCAGGGTCTGGGATCAAGCCCCACATCGGGCTTCATGCTGAGCGTGGAGTCTGCTTAAGACTCTCTCTCTTCTCTCTTCCTCACTCATGTGCAGTCTCTCTCTCTCTCTCAAAAAAAAAAAGAAGAATCTTCAATCCAGCAGAGAGAGATGGAGGGTGGCTCAGTCAGTTAAGCGTCTGACTCGTTTGCCTGTAGTTGACTTGTGAAGCCGTATATTTGATCACTTTCTGACTTTATGCATTATAGTTTCATTTTCCAACAAGTTAGAAAAAAGAGAGAGAGCCTATGCTAATCACCATGTCGCTGTGTTCCCGTGAGGGCAAAGTGAAGTAGGGCATGAATCAGACTGGATCTGACTCATTTCTGTATCTCTGGTGCAGAACCTCACTCAGAATCTGAGCTGAATAAATAAACAGGAACTATTATTAGGGGTGTGTTTACAAATTCTCAATGTAGTAGCATCCATGTTCAGCTGGCATTTCTTAAAATGATCCTGAACATCACCCACATCAGGACCACCCGAGGTGTTTGTTAATAATGCGGATTCATGGACCCCACTCCCAACCTGCTCAAGCAGGATTTTTGGAGAGTGGGACCTTGCAGTCTGAAACTTTGTTTACAGAGCTCCCCAGATGATCCTGGTGCAGACAAAAGTGTGATAACCCTTGGAATAGACTCATTCACAGTCAGAGGTAGAATTCATAGCATTGAAACAAGTTTGTGATAGTCTCGTGGACACATTAAAAACAGCAAAAAACTATCCAAAAGGTTAAAACCTGGGGCTGGCACTGCTGTCGGCTGACCGCCAATCAGGAAAACTACATGCTAACATTTATTGAGTATTTTGTGTGTACCAGGCCCTTTGCTGTGCACGTAACAGTTGTCAACTCGCTCCATTGTGGGAGGGGCCTGAACTTACATACTACCTTCCCTCCAGACCCACCATGATAGTCCTGCTTTTCCCACTGCCCCAGGTGGACTCGCTGACTACAGAGTTGTCTGCGGAGCGCAGTTTCTCGGCCAAGGCAGAGAGCGGGCGGCAGCAGCTGGAGCGGCAGATCCAAGAACTCCGGGGGCGCCTGGGTGAGGAGGACGCGGGGGCCCGGGCCCGCCAGAAGATGATCATTGCTGCCCTGGAGTCTAAACTGGCCCAGGCCGAGGAGCAGCTAGAGCAGGAGAGCAGGTAGGTGTGGGGGGGGAGCGAGGGGGGGAGAGCTGGAGGGTGATCCCCACATTCTGGTTGTGAGATGAAGGGGAGCTGCGTTATAAGCACCTGGCTTAAAAATATCCAAAGGGCATCATAATATTTATGACTGAAGAGTCTGCTTTGGATCTTCTGTCTCCCTCTCTCTTCGACCCTCTCCCATTCATGCTCTCTCCCTCTCTCTCTCTCTCTCTCTCTTTCTCTCTCTCAATAATAAATAAACATTTAAAAAATAAATAAAATATGTTGATAAAAAAAGAATAGGATTTAAACAGTAATGTAGCAGTTAGCTCTAGCTGCATAACAAAAAAAAAAAAAGCCTAAACTTTACTGGTTTAAAACAACCACGATTTGGGGCGCCTGGGTGGCTTAGTCGGTTAAGCGTCCGACTTTCGCTTGGGTCATGATCTCGCGGTTCATGGGTTCGAGCCCCGCGTCGGGCTCTGTGCTGACTGCCAGCTCAGAGCCTGGAGCCTGTTTCAGAGTCTGTGATTCCCTCTCTCTCTGACCCTCCCCTGCTCATGCTGTCTCTATCTCTCTCCTAGAAATAAATAAAACATTAAAAAAAAAAAATTTAAAACAACCACGATTTATTAGTTTTCACGAGCCTTGGCTGGCTGATAAGTTCTGCTGATCTGAGCGCCGGGGCTTCATTCATGCATCTTTAGCCAAGTCAGCTAGATGGGTGTGCTGGTCTTGGATGAGCTCTCCTGTGCCCAAGGCCTTGCCTGGACAGCGAGGTCAACTCGTCTCTGCTTCAGGTTGGCCCAGGATTGTTCACATGGCAGAGAGAAGGTTCCAAGAGTGAGGGGAGAGTGTTCATGGCTTCTTGGGGCCTAGACTCAGAACTGGGACAGCGTCACTTCTGTTGTATCTGGTTACTGCAGCAAGTCATGTCGGGAGCTCAGATGAAGGGAATGGAGAAATAGGTTCTTCTCTCTTGGTGATAGAAGATGCAAAGTTCAGTCACAAACGGTATGGATACAGGAAGAGGTGAGAATTGAGGCCATTTCTGTCCCAGGCAGAGCAGCACCCTTGGGGACACATATAGGAGATATTAGGGCATCTGGAGGAGAGTGCCTGGCCCTAGAAGCCTGTGACTTAGAGGGATGGGGAGGCAAGAGCCTTGAATGCCAGGCTGAAGAACTCTGTCCTGGGCAGATGGGGAGCCATGGGGAGCTGTGAGCCAGGGAGGGGGAGGGCAGTGCTGGGTGTAGAAAGTACCCCCTGGGGTCAAATTGGGAGCAGACTAGAGGAGAGAGACTGGGAGCTGGGAGGCCAGGGGGGGAGGCTGGGTGACGGCCCAGGTGGAAGGAGAAAAGGCCTGAGCTGGGACCAGGGCTGTGAGGATGGACACGAAGGGATGAAAAAGCATGAGTGTTGGGGCGCCTGGGTGGCTTAGTCGGTTAAGTGTCTGGTTTTCGCTTAGGTCATGATCTCACGGTTTGTGGGTTCGAGCCCCGCATCGGGCTCTGTGCTGACTGCCAGCTCAGAGCCTGGAGCCTGCTTCAGATTCTGTGTTTCCCTCTCTCTCTGACCCTCCCCTGCTCATGCTGTCTCTCTCTTCTCCTAGAAATAAATAAAAACATTTAAAAAAAAGAAAAGAAAAGACGGGCGCCTGGGTGGCTTAGTCGGTTAAGCGTCCGACTTTCGCTTAGGTCATGATCTCGCAGTTTGTGGGTTCAAGCCCCGCGTCGGCTCTGTGCTGACTGCCAGCTCAGAGCCTGAGCCTGTTTCAGTCTGTGACTCCTCTCTCTCTGACCCTTCCCTGCTCACGCTGTCTCTCTCTCTCCTAGAAATAAATAAAACATTAAAAAAAATAAAAAAAAAAAAGGAAAAGAAAAAGCGTGAGTGGGGAGCAGAGGGGTGGAGCTGGGGGCTGCTGATACGCTGTTGTGGGTTTAGTGGGGAGAGGACAGTGCTTGGGGTTGAGTCCTGGTACCTGCGGAAAATTGGGGGAACATGTTGAGTTCACTGGAGAGCATGATGAAGTGAGATGTCTCAGGGACAGGCAGTGGGAACTGGCCCCAGACGTTCATGGGAGAAGGCGTTTTCATCCAGGGGCTCATGGGAGATGTAGTTTGGGGTCTCTGGGAAACCCCTTCCCCATCAAATAGATGAAGAAACTGGGGCTCAGGGGGTGTCGATGACCTGCTCGAAGTCACCCTGGGAGCAAGGAGTGGCGGGACGATCTGTAGCAGAAAGAGCCTCCCCTACTTTCCAGGGCTGGAGCCGCCCCCTCCCCCCCCCAGCCCCGTGCCTGCCTCTCAGCACATCCAGGGCTGTGGCATCCAGTTGTGGCTGCCGAGCACCACGCATTGCTAGGGGCCCCGTCATGGGGCCTTCACCCCGGGTGTGATGGTCCAGGTGGGGCAGGACAGATGAGCCGAGGCCACGGGGATGGGGAAATTCGGGAGAGGGGAGGGACGGGCTTTGAGGGGAGAGGGGGTGAGGGCGGCTCTGGTGTGTGGCCTGCAGATCGGGGTGGGGTGGAACACGGGGTGGGGGGGGACTCAGGAGGAGGAGTGGGTCTGGGAGAAGGCGCTAAGCCCAGCAGGGGACATGCGGGGTGTGCGGGGTCTGGTGGGAGGTCGAGGCTGGGAGCGGATCTGGCCGGAGCCCAGGACACAGACTTAGCAGACAGCAGGCTGTTGATGGGTGTAGAAACCTGGGGCACAGAGGAGCCTGTCCAGGGACAGCGTGTGTGAGAAGGGGAGCAGCAGCCACAGGGCCGGGGGAGGGCTGAGGGGGAGCCCTGGCTTCCAGAATGTCCCATTGACACCAGGGACAGTGGAGAAGGGAGCTGAGAGAGCCAGGCCAGGCCAGGCCAGGTCAGGTGGGAGAGCACAAGATGTGAGCTGGGGGCTGGAGGACAGAGAGGAAGGGACAAGACAGAGTGGGGGAAGGCACTGTGACAGGGTGTGGGTACTGACGGGCTGGGCATGGGGCAGGGAGAGAAGGGGTGAGGCCAGGGACTGGTGGTCAGTGGGTCAGTTCCCTGAGAGGAGAAGGGGGGAGGCGCTGTGGAGGATGGAGATCAGACACAGACATGGAGGCGCTTTCAGGAACAGCTGGCATCTGGGTATAAGCCAAGGGCCTGGATGCCCAGGTGTCACAGCCTGGGAGCCATGTCTGGCCTGAGTAGACTGTGGGAGCCACTCGGGGGAGGGAAAGAGGGAAGAGGCCGCTCCAGAAACAGGACGGCAGCCACTGGACAAGGCTGAGGGGACAGAACCCCAGGGGAGCCCTCTCCTGACTCTCCCTCACACCACTCTCCAGGGAGCGCATCCTGTCCGGCAAGCTGGTGCGCCGCGCTGAGAAGCGGCTTAAGGAGGTGGTGCTCCAGGTGGAGGAGGAGCGACGGGTGGCCGACCAGCTCCGGGACCAGGTGAGCAGCTCACGTCTTTGGGGAGCAGAGGGGGCGGTTTTCCACTGACAGATTGCTAGTGCCGTCTGTGGAGGCAGTGAGTCCCCATCACAAGAAACACCGTGCAGGTGGCAGACTGGGACAGAGTGCAGACCCCGTCCTGGGGCTTGGTGCATCCGCAGAGAGCTGGAGTCAGTGACTTTGCCATCTGTAAATGTGGAATCTTTTTTTTTTAAGTTTATTTAATTTGAGAGCGAGAGAGAGAAACAGAGCATACGAGTGGGAGAGGGGCAGAGAGAGAGAGAGAGAGAGAGAATTCCAATCAGGCCCTGCGCTGTCAGCACAGAGCCTGACGTGGGGCTCAAACTCACAAACCGTGAGATCATGACCTGAGCCAAAGTCAAGAGCCGGACTCTTAACTGACTGAGCTACCCAGGTGCCCCTGTAAATTGTGGGTATCTAGGAGAGGTCCCGGTGGGGAGCTGAGACAGCCAGGGAGAAGCAAGAAGTGAAACTCTACCCAGAGGCTAGGCTGGGGCTAAAATAACAACGTGTAATGTTTATTGAGTGCTTCTTTCTTTCTTTTTTTTTTTTTTTAATATTTATTCACTTTTGAGAGACAGAGACAGAGTGCAAGTGGGGGAGGTGCAAAGAGAGAGGGAGACACAGAATCCGAAGCAGGCTTAAGGCTCTAAGCTGTCAGCATAGAACTTGACATGGGGCTTGAACTTACAAACTATCATTTTCTTTCGTATTCAGGTGAGAAAACTGAGACACAGAAAAGGGAAGTAACTGGTTCAGATTACTTAGCTAGTAAGAGATGGAGTCTGGGTTCAAACCCCAGCACTCTGGCGGCAGTCTGTTCTTAATTATTTATTGAGCAGTGGCTGTGCCCCAAGTATTGTGCCATTTTTTTTTAACTACATGCTTTCAGTCTCTCACCAGCCCCAGTGCACAGGTGAGAACATGGAAACTCTAAAAGGGGATACAGTTTGTACCGAAGTCATGCAATTAGTAGAGACAGAGCCTGGATAATTTCCCAGATTTGTCTGACTCTAGATTGAGTCGCCGTGCCCTTAAAAGCTCAGCTACATCTTATTTGCCATTGATTGCACAATTCTCGGGCATCCACTACTGTGCTTGGCATTGGAGATAATGGCTGTGAATGAGGACAAAGTCCCTGCCCTCACGGAGCTCACACTTGTAGCATAGAAAATAAAGACACAAACCTATAATCAAGGAAAGATGATTACAGATTGTGACAAGAGCTGTGAAGAAAAAAGCTAATGAAGAGAAGATACATGAGGACTAGGGAATATTCCCTAGATTGGGGGTGGTGGGGTGGGGTCAGGAAGCCCTTTCTAAGGAGGTGACATGAACTGAGCAGTGAGGGGACAGGAAGAGTCAGGCACAGGGAACAGCAGGTGCTAGGGCCCTGAGGTCTGGAAATAAGTGTGGCGAGTTTACAGCAAAGAGCAGCCCAGTGTGGCTAGAGAGAATGGGGTAGGAAGATTGAGTGATCAGAAATAAGGCCAGGGACACCTGAGGGTTCAGTCAGTTAAGCGTCCAACTTCAGCTCTGGTAATGACCTCACGATTCCTGAGTTCGAGTCCCAAATCGGACTCTGCTGTCAGCATGGAGCCGACTTCAGATCCTCTCCCTCTCTCTCTGCCCCTTCCCTGCATGCCTTCTCTTTCAAAAATAAATAAACATTTACAAAAAAAGAAGAAGAAATGAGGCCAGAGGTGTTGTGAGAGGCAGCTCACCATGTGGCCTCTCTTGGAACGGGATCTGGGGAGGGTCTTGGTGAAGATGATCTGGCCAATGAGTTTATAAGAAGACCCCGCAGGGCCTGTAATTCCAGGCCGAGGGCCTGGGACCTTGTCTCGGCACCACCGGGGAGCCATGGGAGGGCTGATCAGGGGAAGGACAGGGTCAGCTCTGGGCATCGAAAATGCCAAGTTGGGGGACAAGGCCTGAGGCCAAGTTGGGGGACAGCCTCACATTTGAAGTCGGGGTAGAGGCTGGCAAGAGGATCTAGAACAAAACAAAGCATGAGTAGAAGGCAAGCACAGGGCGGGGGCGGGGGGGCATCGGCAGGAGGGATGCGGCTCTGGGGGCCGAGGGAGTGGGTGAGGACGACACCCCCACCCCTGGACTTGACCTGGCCCTCTGCTTCCACCAAGGTGGAGAAGGGCAACCTTCGGGTGAAGCAGCTGAAGCGGCAGCTGGAGGAGGCGGAGGAGGAGGCGTCCCGGGCTCAGGCGGTCCGCCGCAGGCTGCAGCACGAGCTGGACGATGTCACGGAGGCCTCGGAGGCCATGAACCGCGAGTTGAACGCGCTGAGGAACCGCCTCCGGTAAGGCCACCTGCACATGCGCACTGTCACTCCATAAGCCCCGCCCCCGTTTCTCTCTCTCTCTCTCTCCAACCCCCCCATTGTGTTCTTTCTCTCTCCCAGTAGCTCCCTCTCACTTTTCTCCCTGCCCCCCCTCAATTATATTCTGTCTCTTGGTCTCTCTCCCTCCCTCCCTGCAGACGCGGCCCCCTCACCCTCACCACCCGCAAGGTGCGCCAGGTCTTCCGACTGGAGGAGGGCGTGCCGTTGGAGGAGGAGATGGAGGACGAGGAGCCCGGGTCTGGGCCGCCACCCCAGGAGCCTGACGGGCCCCCAGCGTCGCAGCCTCAGTGACCCCGCCCTGCCCCTGGCCTTGGCCCCTCCCTCCCTGGCCCCTGGTCCCTCGGGGCGCCTGTCCCAGGAACCCAACCTCTGGCTTCCTGCACTTTGGAAATGGTGCCAACCTTTGGCACTGTAGCTCTCACCACCCCACGTTGGGAGGCGGGGCTGAGACCTCCAATAGACCCCTCAACACAGGAGCAGGCGAGCAGGGAGACGTGGGGGTGGGGGGGGCTTCGGCTTGGAAGGAAACCCAGGAGCAGATGGCAAGCTGTGGCCCCATACGGCTCCCCTCCCTCCTTAAGTCGCTAATGGTCTTTATTAGCAGGGGAGCGCCGCTCCCTTGTCCTCCGAAGCCAGGGTTCCCATTCCCCTCCCCCCGTCTGCCCCCCCTCCGCTGCCTCTCCACCGACCCCAGACTTGTGAGCGACAGCAGCCTGAGCCCCAGGTGTCCACCAGCCTTTGACCCTTGCAGAGGCGCGGGATGTATCCTGTCGCCGCCACCACTGTGTTCTGCGCCTCCCCCCACCCCGCCCCTTCTGGTTGCTCTTGTGTGATCAGTTAGGTTTGGAGTTTCCAGTGGGGGCTGGAGGAGGCCCCCCATAGCCTCCCGGCCTCCAGGCTCTGGCAGAAATAAACTCCCACCCCAACCGGACCCCCTTGGGGCTGTGCGTGTTCCTGCGGACGGACCTCTGGCGGGGCAGGAGGGGCACAGGCTAATTCCGCTGCCGGGACGGCAGGCTAGAACCAGCGGGTGGGGCCGGCAGCGGGTTCCTCTCGCGGCCCACAGGGGTGGCAGCCGCCTGTGTGCCGGCATTTCGTGTCAAATGACTCGTTTCCGCCTCCTTCCAAGGTATTCCCCCCATTACACAGATGGGGAAACGGAGGCTGAGCCGTGACCAGTACCTGGCAGAAGGGATGCTGCACTCCGGCTGACCCTCAAGTCTTTGCAAATCAATGACAGAGCGACTGTGGAGTCGTCTGTTTGTTTAGCTGTGCTAAACGGGACAATCGTCTCCGCCTCGAGCACACCCCCTAGAGGTGGGGAGTCCGTTGCTTTTCAGCACCTAGAACAGTGCCTGGCGTGTGGTTGGAATTCATGTATTTGCTAAATGAACAGATCACCCCCTCCTGCCCTTTTAGGGTGGCGGCAACAGCCCAGAGAGGTTGAGAGACTGCCCAAGAACACACAGCTACTAAGAAGTTGACCCCACAGTTGGCTTCAGAGTAGGCAATATGGAGCATGGGGCCCTCGGCGCCCAACCTCATATTGGAAACCCAGCTCCACTCCTCTCCCGGGGTCTAGTTACCCTCACCTAGGAGCTCATATACCCAGGGGCCCTCACAGAGTTTCCAGTTAGGGGTGTGGATCCTATTTTTACCATCAGGAACCTGGCAGGCACTCCTTCCCCTGACCCCAAATCACAAGGCGAGAGCCGGCGATCAAGGGGATAGCTGGCGCCCCAAAGTGCACACGCTTGTTACTTTAATAGACCCCTGCGCTTGAAGCCCCCAGCCCGTCCCAGATCGGGAGACCTTCCCAGCAAACAGGCTGCAACTTGTAAATGAAAAGGAAACTTTTATTTTGGTGGGAAGTGAAAGGGTGGGTGGGAAGGGGGCATGACACTTTTTCTTTGGGGAGGGCAGGTGACATGCGGCAGCTTCTGCATTGGGCGGTTCATGCACCCAGGGTGGGCGTGGGGGAGACTTGGGGGAGGGGTCAAACCGACCCCTCCCTCCCTGCCCTGGGGGTGGGCTGAGAAGACCCGCCATTAGCACCAGAGTTGGACGATTTGCAGACCTCCGCTCCCCACGCTGACTCCGGACACCCGCCCCCATCCCTGAGAGCGCCCCCTTGCCACTCCTCCCACCTCCCACTTCGACAGGCCAGGCCCGCCCCGCCCACATTTGAGTGAGAGACTCTTATTGCTGTGTGTGTGATGGGGAGGAGGAGCTCAGGAAGACCCCCCGCCGTTCATTTCTCCCCAATCGCCCCGCCCCCGGCCCCGTGTCCGTGCGTTCCCGGAGCGCAGGAGGGGCGCGACATGCGTGTGGGGAGCGCGTCATGCAGCGCATGCGTGTAGTTGCAGGCACCCTGGCGGCCGGGGAGAAAAGGGGAGCGGGACTTGGAAGTTGTCCCTTTAGCTCTCTCTTCCTCCCCAAATCCCACAGTTGACTTGGGGGATGGGGGTTAGGGGTGAAGGACGTGAATCACGTTTTGTAAAGGTTTATGGTTGTGATTACTTTTAAAAGCTGAACTAAAAAGCTGGGTACGTGTGGCAGATTGGCGAGCAGGGGGAGACGTTGGGAAGAGGGCTGTACCCTTTGGAAAAGATCCTCACCCCCTTTCCCCACACCTTTCGGCTCCCGTGAGGGTCAGGGGGATCTGGGGGCTATTTTTTTTTTTTTTAAAGAAGTTAAACCCTTTGGCAATATAATCAGTCCCCACCCCCATACCCTGGTGTCTGGAGCCCCTAGCCCTTTGCCTCGCCCCACCCCGCTCCCACCAGAACCTGCCCCACCCCTCACCCCTGATTCGCCAGGGTTTAGGGTCCGAGGGAAGGATGGGGGACTCAAAATGCCCCTTGCATAGGAATCGTTGCATCAAGAATCGCGCTCAGTGACACCCCCCAACCTCGGATGGGTGGGGGGTTCCTGAGGCCGTGGGAGCAGAGGGAGGGACGTTGCGAATTCCGTGGGCCTCCAGCTCCAAAAGGGGAGGGGGTCCCCTCTAAGGATTCTGGGACCGCTGTGGTCTCTGGGCTTGGGGGAGGTAGCGCATCCTTGAGCCAGGAAGGGATATGAGAAAGGATTTTCCACCCGCGAGCGTGGCGGGACGTGGAATGCCGGGGAAGGGTGGGCTGGCATCCCAGCCCAGGTAGGTATGTCGTCGTTTCCCTAGCTTCTGCTAGTCCAGTGTCCTTCACGCGGGCACAGCGTCTGCTTTAAGTGGAAACACTCTACCTTAAATAAAGTGTCTGGGCCAAGCAGCAGTATCTGGACTTACCGCCTTGTGCGCAAGATGCCACGAAAGACCGAACTTTTTAGGTTAAGCGTCCTTGTACTGCCTAAAACCTTAGCACATCACCGGGGACTCAAATGCAACTCTCTGGGAAACACTGATGCCCATGAAGAGGGTCCCTTTTGGGCACCATTTAAGGGAAGGGGCTCTTGGAGGAGGCAGGGCGAGGCATAAGAAAGGGGATGCCCGAGGTTGGGGGAGAGGGGGCGGTCTGGTTCCCTGGAATTGCAGACAGGTTGAGCCTATCTTGGATATTCTAGTATCAGGAGAACCTGAGGTGGATGTCTGATGTCAGAGATTTGGGGACATCTGGGGGTGGGGGGAAGGCCTGAGGATTTGGGGGTGTCCAAGAAATGCCCGAGTGTGGGAAGAATCTGGAGCATCCCAAAGGCTGAAAGTGAGCTGAAGGGCTGGGTCAAGTCTTGGAGGTTTGAGCTGTTGGAATGCGGTCCAGGCAATGGGTAGGGGGTGGGGCGTGGCGGGGCAGCATCTGTGCGCAGAAGTCCCAGGACGCTGAGGGGGTTTAGGGGATGCGGGGTGCCAGAGTCGGTCTCAGGAATTCTGGGTGCAGGTCTCATGTCCTGGTAACCGGGAGTGGGGTGTTGGGGAAGTTTGTGTGCTAGGGCCAGATCATCCCGGAAATTGCGAGATGGGAGGTCTGGGTCCATGCAGCAAGAAGAGAGGCGAGCAGATCCCGTGGCGGGGATGGAGAGGGATGCAAGGGTCACGTTCACCAGAGGGACCTTCCGAGAGGCTGAGGGAGCCGCGGTCCACAGCCCGCCTCCCAGGCCCCTGCTTTTACCATCGGAGCTCGGCTCGCCTTGGGGCCCGGGTGACTGTCCCTCCCTCCCTCCCATCGTTGCCACTACATTGTTCTTTACATCAGTGTGATGGGTTGTTCTCCTAGGGTGAAGGGTAGGAGGCTACGAGACCCTCCCTCGGCTTCAGGGCCGACCGGTGACCCCCTTGAGGCCCCGCCCGCTTCCCTCAATCGCGTGGCATGCAGCCCCTGGCGGCTTATTGCTGAGGTGGAGTTGGGAGGGAGGGGCGGGAATCCGGGTTGAGGGAGGCATGCAGACTAGGGGAGAGGTGCCCCAGAATGTAACTGGCATAATTTGGACGTATTTACAGGAGTTTATGGGAGCGGGATGTCCTATGGCTCATGGAGACCTGAGAAGGCTTTATTTGGGGGGAAAAGGGGGGAGAGTCGGGGGGGGGGCGGCTGGACTTTGGCTCCTCCCCCTCCATCCTGGGGGCCCAGGTGGGGGTGAGGGGTCCGGGGGTGTCTGCTGGCGTCGTCGTCTCGGTTGCATATTATTAATGACTTTTTGATTTTTTTAAAAAAACCCTTTCCCCCACCCCCCACCCCCAGCTCCTTTGACCTTCTTCCCTGTCACCCCCGAGTCCCCCCACGGGGGGGAGGGGAGCGTTAGAGGATGGAGGGCAGGGTTGGGGGAGCGCGGCGGGCGGCCCTGGGAGAGCCAGGGGGCGTGGCAAGGGGCGCGAGGCGCAGGGACACCCCGCTCAGGCCCGCGATGCTGCTCAGGCTGCGGGATTTCTCGTAACCTGGGGAGGGGGAGGAGCAGAAACATGGGGAGGAAGCACGGAGATGGGGTGCCGGGGAAGGGTCCGACAGAGAGACCCCGAGACGGGGAAGCAGGGGAGAAACGTTCAGGACAGGAGCCACAGAAAGAGGGACAGGAAGGGCCCGAAGACAGAAAAAAGGGTGGAAGCAGAGTCCGGGATGAGGTGAGACGGGGGGGAGGGGGGGCCGGGGGGGTAAGAGACAGGCAGACACCAAGACACAACGAGACAGATGGCAGGAGACGGACAGAGGCGGAGCAAGAGACGGAGAGAAAGAAGTGAACAAATCGGACAGTCAGTTGGCATTAAGGAGAAAGGTTCAGACATGGGGAGGGGGGAGAGACTCAGGGTTAGGAGGCAGGGCGGCACACACCGAGCCTCCCCCACCCCATCCCCACCGCAGCCCCCCCACCTCCCCTCTCCCGACCCCCGTTGGCCCCCTTATCTGAGGCGAAAGGGTTGGGGGGCAGCAAGGCGGATGGGGGGCAGCACGGCCATGGGGAGGGGGGAGGGAGCTCGGCGGAACGCATGTGGGGGGGCAGCCGGTGGGGAGGGCTCGGCAGGGCCCCGCTGGGGGCGACCCAGCGGTGAGAAAGGACAGGCGGGTGCATGGGGCCGTGAGAGGCAGAACGAGCGGGAGCTGGCAGTGTCCCCGCGGGGGCGGCCCCTCCGGGAGCCTGAGCGAGGCAAGGCTCACCTGAAGGTTACAATGGGGCATCTTCAAAGGGTCGTGGAGCCTTTAAATGGGAACCTTCTGATGGGAAGGTTCTACCGCTGGCCTGAGAGCCAAAAAGGTCTAAGACTGGGGAGCGTGTGTGGCGGGGGAAGGGGGGGTGTCTTGAAAGCTTGGGAATATCTCAGAGTTCTGCCGGTGTCTGGGGGAAGTTCTAGTGCTTTTCCAGGCAGTGCCAAGAGGTTTGTCTGGAAGAGGGGGTTTTGACCAGAGGAGAGAGGGCCTGGGGTGCAGGGGTTGGAAGCCCAGTATCTGGGGGACACCCCCCTCCCAGCCATTCCCAATTGCTAACCTGGGGGGAAGGGGCAGGGGGGGACCGAGGGTCTCGCGAGGTCTCAGGCGGTGACAAGAGCTGGGGACAGAAATACACAGAGTCACGGCGGGGGGAGGGTGGTCAGGGGGAACCCCCCAACACAGCCTCACTGTTGGGGGGACGGAGAAACGCCGGAATCTCTTCCTCCTCTCTGGTGTTTTCCGGGGGAGGGGAGCAGTGAAATGGGGGCGGCCAGAGACATCAAATATGGGAGGAGCTTCCGGGGTGACGGGGGTGGGGAAGATGATGGGAGAGGGAGGAGGGCTGGGGAGGAAGGAGGAACAGGTGTTAGGTGTTGGGCTCAGGTGATTCTTGCCAGAAGATGGATAAGGGTAGGGTCGTGGGGCGGAAGGGGGAGGGGCCAGGGGGAGGGATCCTGGGAGGAGAGGGTGGGCCCCCCAGGAAGGCTAGAGAGAAAGGGAGGGGCTTGGAAGTGCAGGAAGGGGCAGGGATCCGGGGCGCTGGGGCAGGGAATTCAGTCAGCCCCATCAGCTCCAGCCATCATTTGAGTTCAATGAATGGATTTTGGCATCAGAGGCAAGAGAAGCAGAGACCACCCCCTCCCCTGCCACCCCCCCAGCTCCCACACCTCCCTCCCATTTCCAAATCCTCCCTCCTCCCTCTGGCCCTCAATCCCATGGGGCCCCATCCAGACCTCGGGGTGGGGAACAGAGGGTGGAAGGGACTGGGCACAAGCAGGGGGCGGGGGGGGCGGGGGAAGGGAGGAGATGGGAGCAGGGAAAGGGAGGGTAATGAGATGAAAATGGAGGATGAACTGGGGAGTTAGGAGGTGGAACGAGAAGGGCCACTGTCCCTTCTGGACTCAGAGCCCGAAGGCCTGGGTTCTCATCACTGTCTGTTCGTGCCCCACCCCCCGAACTTCTGTGACACAAGGCTGTGTCCCGGAGGCCCCCCTCGTCCCACTCAGCACCTCCCTAGGCTGCAGGCAGCGACTCCTTAATGATGTATCTGTGTGTTTCTAAAGATTCCACAGAAGTTTGTTGAAGGAATAAGTGATAGATCAAATTCCTTCAGGGGGCTTCCTGTCACTTTTAAGGTCAAATCCAGCCTCTCACCATGGCCACAAAAATCTCTCATGACCCTCCCCCCACCCACCCCAGTCTCTGTCTGGCCCCCTCTCCCCTGAGCCACTCAATTCCAGTCACACCTTCCCTCCTTGCTACACCTTTAACAAATCAAGCACCTCCCGCCGCAGTACCACAGGACCCTTGCACCCGCTGTTCCGCCGGCTGGCCCTTTTCACCTTTCAGAGTTCACATCACCTCAAAAAGGACTTTGCAGACCCCCTTATCTCACGTGGCCAGAGTAACTGTCTTGTTCTTTTGGCCTTTCATTGGACTGCTTTTCTGCTGCCTCTATCAGGGGGTGGTAAGCTTTTCCTGTAAAGGGCCAATCACTACATGTTTTCAGCTCTGCGGGCCACACGTTCTCCGTGACAACTAATCCACTCTGTTGTAGCGTGACAGTGGCTGTGCTCCAATAAAGCTTTATTTACAAAATGGCCTGCTGGCAGGCTCGGCCCGGGGGCTGCAGTGTGCCAATCCATGCTCTCGGGTGTAGACTCCTGCTTTGCACATTGCCAAGGCTTCAGTGCCTGGAACTGTGCCCTCGGTAATTAGTGAAGGAAGGAAGGGAGGGAGGGAGGGAGGGAGGAAGGAAGGAAGGAAGGAAGGAAGGAAGGAAGGAAGGAAGGAAGGAAGGAAGGAAGCTCTGTGTTCGCTGGGGTTGCTGTGGACATTACGGAATTATGTTGCTACGTTCCTGGCATGTGATAAGTGCTTGCTTACGTTTGTTGAATTACTCATCTCTCTCTCTCGCCACTCTCTCCCGTCATCAGTTCCCAGCCCTGTCCTTCCTGACCTGTCCCTGATCCCTAAGTCTCTCTGCCTTCTCGCTTCCTCTCCGTCCCCTCATCCCAGCCTCCTCCCCAGGCCTCCTGACCTCCAGGCTCCTGCCTCCAGTCCGTGCCCACACAGCCCAGGCGCTGCCCTGCAACCCCCCACCCCCGGCCCTAAAACAAGGTCCTGGCCACTGAGCCCAGCCCTGCTTCCCCACCTCACGTCTACCTGCCAGTCCCCTGTCTCCCCAGCTGTTTGGACTGGCCTCTGTGGTCACTCTGGCCCACGGGGTCACTTCTTCACTTGAGGTCAGGACAACTCCAGACATCAGTTCCTTCGGGAAGCCTCCAGTTACTTACATCCCACCCCGGGGGGGACTGCGTGTTCCTCTCACTGCACGTCCCTGTGGTACCTCCACTTGCATGTACGTAACCCCAAATAGTGTCTTTCTAGGTCAGTGTCTGACTCTCCCAGCAAACTGGGAGCTCCTCGGGGTGATGGGGGCTGGGTCCTTCCCCGTTGATGCCCTGTGCC
Source organism: Proteles cristata cristata (assembly GCA_017311185.1). Taxonomy (NCBI): domain Eukaryota; kingdom Metazoa; phylum Chordata; class Mammalia; order Carnivora; family Hyaenidae; genus Proteles; species Proteles cristata. Next base: position 66,357 of record JAESUZ010000013.1, on the reverse strand, counting down.
TAGCACCATGCAGGTGACACACAGGCACTTGGTAAGCTCTGGCCAGTTCACAAGCGACCTGATGAGTGACCTCCTCATCCCATCTTGCACCCCAAAGTGTCCTGAGTGTGCACCCCGTTTTCTTAATTGAATAAAAAACCGGGGGAAGGAGGCAGGGAGAGAGATGTGGATGGGCGTGAGGATGGGGGTCAGTCATGAGGGCAGGGGAGGGAGATCAGGCACATGGTGGGGAGGGTGTGGTTAGTTCGGGGGGGTTAGTGAGGGGGCAGTGCAAGTCCTGGGCAAGTGGGTGTGGGGTCAGTGTCGTGGCTGCTGGTTAATCGGATGGAGCTGTTTCACAGTGAGGGGACAGGAGTCTCGGTCAGTGGGGCTGCATGTTCTCAGAGGGGTTAGTCGGGAGGAAGGTAGGGGTCCAGGGGTGGGGGCTACTTACCCGGGGGGGGTTCGTCCGCTAGGGGGATATCCAGGCTGCGGCGTTGGCGTTGAGGTCGGGCAAGAAGCTTGGGGGGCCTGGCTTACGCCAGTCTGGGGGGGGAGTGGGGGAGCACCGGTGGCTGGGGGTGGGGGAAGAGGCCAGAGGGTCCAGGGTAGGGTCGGGGGGGAAATGGAGATGGAATAAAGACAGGTGAAGGGTCAGTGGTGAGGAAACTTGGGGGGCAGGGGATCTGGGAGGAAGGGAATTTGGGGCCAGGGATAGGGGAGGGGAAGTCCAGCACCTCCTCCCCCAACTCCCTCCCTCCCCTGAAGGACGGGGAGAGAGAGAGAGAGAGAGAGACAGGGAGGGTCCCAGGGGGCCGGTGGAGGGCACCTCACCTTTCCGGATGGAGCCATCAGGGGAAGGGGCATAGTCGGTGAGGAGGAAGCAGGCTCGGTCCCGGCTATAGCGGCCACGGCTCCCAGGGGTGATGGGGCTCTTGTCTTCCGGGGACATGGCGGGCTGGTCGATGGCTGGGCAGTCCTCGTGGGCAAGCGCGGCTGCTGCAGGGTCCCCGTTGGGGCGGGGATCTGCGCCAGAGGGTCAGACAGAGACACAGAGGAGAGAGTGAGGTGCAGGAATTCAAGGTGGGGGTGAGACTAGCAAGGAGGGTGCCGGAGGCAGATGACGGAGAGGCAGGGTGTCTCAAGGATGTGACCCGAGGGGCCGGGCCGGAAGCTGGGTGTGGGTGCATGTGGCTGGGGGGGTTTAGGGAGCAGGTCATCGGGGAAGGGTGTTGAGTGTGGGGAGGGCCGGGGCTGCTGTGGATGGGGGGCGCCGAGTGGCAGGAAGGGGTGCTTGGCCCAGGTGGCGGGTGCTGGGCGGGCAGCACTGGCGGGGGGCCGGGGCTCCTGGAAGAAGCTGGGATAGGGTGCTGGGTGGGCAGTTGGCCGAAGTGCGCCAAGTCGGGCAGGACTGGGGGGCGGTGTCGGGCTGGCAGGGTGCGCAGGCTCGGACGGCATTGGAGGGACGGCTGGGGGAAGACAGGGCTGGGAGGCAGCCGTTTAGGGAGGGTGATGGGTGCTGGAAAGGGCACAGTGGGGAAGGGTTGGGAAGGTGACAGAGGAGGGAGGGCGGGAGGTGGGGGTCCCCCAGGCTCTGACTTCAGCTATTTTTAATTGGTGTGAAACTGGGTCAGCAGCTGAGGGAGCCAAGATGAGGGCCGGGTGGCCCAGCTCCCTTTCTCGACCTACTTAGGTCATGGGGGAGGGGCCCACCAGCTCTCCCGGCTCAGGACCACACGACCTTGGCCCCCAATCTTCAGAGACACAGACTCCCCTCGGGGGAGGGACACACTCGGTCAACTTTTTTGTCCCTCATCTCCTTCGCTTCACCTCTTCGTCTGTCTCCCAGACTGAGCTAGAGCCAAGGGCCCTGGGTCCCGAGTCACTGTCACACGGCCGGCCGCCCTCTGTGCCTATCTTCCTGGCCTCCGCCTACCTCTTCGTCGTCAAGTCTTGTCTCCTCTCTTGGCCTCGCTGTTATCAGGACCTGAACTCTGTGCCACTGACCCTCCATCTCTGCCCTCTCTGTCTCTCCTGCTCTCTGTGACAATGGCTTGGTCCCTTTTAGACTCTTTTCTCCGCATCATGGCCAGAAGACTCAGGCGCCGTGTCTCTGGCTGGCCCGAGATTCACACGTCAGACCCTCTCTCTGCCTGTGTCCAAGTCCCCCCCCTCACCGTAGGCTAATTACTCTGCCTCCCTGGTCCCCCTGAAGGTCCCGGCTGCAAGTCCGTCTCTCCCCAGAACGGTCTCCCACACACAGAATCCGTCTCTGTTTCCGTGCCTTTTTCTGACCTCAGCAATAGCGGTTGGCTTTTCTCTCTCCCCTCAGTGCTGACCACCCCATGTCTCTTAGCCGAAGCAGTGACCTCCTGCCCCCACTCAAAACCTCTCGGCCTCCTCTCCCCGCCCCCATCTGCCCCTCATGCACCCCTGCTCACCTGCCCGGTTGATCTCAATTACTTCCTCCTGAGCCAATGGGCAAGGCTCTCCGGGGGCCGGCAGAGGAGGCAGCCCCATGATCCCGAGCCCCCCCGCGCCCCCCCTGAGCAGCCCGGGGTGCGTGTGGGGGCCCGGTGGGTAGGCCCCGGCCACAGTCACCCCCATGGAGGGCGGGGTGATGGGTGGCGGGGGGCTGATGCCGCCGCTGCCGTGGTGGGGGTGGTGCGGGGGTGGGGGTGGGGGAGGGTCGGGCTTGCAGTAGTTGGGGGAGCCAGGCTGCGGGGGCCTGGGGATGTGTTTGTTCTTCTTCTTGGGGAGCTTCTGCTTGGCCATGGCCAGCGAATAGTACATGCCGAAGTTGTTGACGATGACCGGCACGGGCATGGCAATGGTAAGCACCCCCGCCAGGGCGCACAGCGCCCCGACCAGCATCCCCGACCACGTCTTGGGGTACATGTCTCCATAGCCCAGGGTCGTCATGGTGACCACAGCCCACCAGAAGCCGATGGGGATGTTCTTGAAGTAGGTGTGGTTGGAGCCCAGGATGTCGTCGGGGTCGGCGCCGATGCGCTCGGCGTAGTAGATCATGGTGGCGAAGATGAGCACGCCCAGCGCCAGGAAGATGATGAGCAGCAGGAATTCGTTGGTGCTGGCGCGCAGCGTGTGGCCCAGCACGCGCAGCCCCACGAAGTGTCGCGTGAGCTTGAAGATGCGAAGGATCCGGACAAAGCGGACGACCCGCAGGAAGCCCAGCACGTCTTTGGCGGCCTTGGAGCTGAGGCCCGAGAGCCCCACCTCAAGATAGAAGGGCAAGATGGCCACGCAGTCAATGATGTTGAGGCTGCTCTTGAGAAATTCCACCTTGTCCGGGCAGAAGGTGATGCGCATGAGGAACTCGAAGGTGAACCAGACCACGCACACGCCCTCCACATACGTCAGGAAAGGCTCCGTCTCCACCTCCACGTTGGTGATGTTCTCTGGTGGAGCCCCGGGGATGGGGGAGGCCTGCGTCACCGTCTTGTTGCTGATGTGGATGAAGCCTTCATGGGTCTCCAGGCAGAAGGTGGTTATGGAGATGAGGATGAAGAAGAGGGAGGCGAAGGCCACATACTGTGAGGCAGGGCGGGAGAGAGAGGGCAAAAGGTGACCCAGGCATCTGGTCAACCAGCCGCCTCTACATGACCCTCCTAGCGGCCCACCCCCCTTCCCAGCCCGGCCCCCCAACTCCAGGGCAATCCAGGAGACCCAGTCCCATGCCGCCAGCACAGCCTGCATCCTGCTCTTCCCTGTGAAGCATGAAAAAGGGGGAAGGAAAGCATCAGAGGCAGCTCTCCCCAGCGTGCGACAGCAGCTGGCCCCGGCCGTGGCGGCAGATGGGCAACTGTTTTCCCGGAAACGCCAATTTCTGGTCCTTTCCTCTGTCTCCCAGGCCACTTCCCCACACCCTGTGTCGCATCTCAGGACTCCCCAGCAGGGTCCAAGGATTCTGCGACGGGAGGGGGTAGCGGGGAGACTAAGATCACTCGCCCTCTGTGTATCAGAGGCTTTGGAGCTCAGCTTGGAGCCAAGGAAGAGCCAGTGGAGAAAGTGGGCAGGGAGGCAGAATCCCGATACAGTTATGAAAGTTATGAAAGCCTGGATTTGAATCCAGCTTTTCCATTGCCTAATTTGGGCAAGGAGATTAAGTTGTTCACACCGCAGGGTTTTCACAGGATTGTTGAGGGTGACATTAGATGAGTATACAAAAGTCCTGGCTCCAGAGACGGCACTTGGCCCAGAGAAAAATCTGAGCTCCCGTTAGGGTATGGAGACATCGGTTAGTGGTGGGCAAGGTCGATGCCTCAGAGAGAAGCCAGGAGTTAAGGACCTTGGTCGCAATGCCTGGGCCCCAGAGAAGGGAAAGAAAGCTGGGTGTCCGGAGAGGACAGCAAAGGGATACAACCACAGAGGGGTGTTAGGGCCATAAATGGGGAACGTGAAGTGTCAAGTCTGCAAAAGGAGAAAAGGACAGAGGCAAGGCAGGCTGGGGTTTAAGGCTCTGGAGAGAAAGGGAGGGTCAGGGGCCTGATGGGGGGAGATGGACGATGGTGGAGCTAGGACCAGAAAGGTGAGGAGGCTTTAGCCAGAAAGCCAGGGGGTGGGGGTGGGGGGGGCACATGGGTCATTTTAAGATGGGGAGGACCAGAGTCCTGCATGCATTGGTGTGGATTTTGAAGAAAACCTTGAAGAGGCAAGATCTTAAGAGAAGGAAGAGGAGGAGCAGGCCCCTGGAGGTGATGGTGGGCTTTATCAAATACGGAGAGAGAAGAGTGAGGTTTGTACCTTGGAGAGAGAAGGGGATGGGTGTTAGGGCAAAGAGGGGGCTTTAGTCAGATGCGCAGAGAAGGAGGGCCTGGACAGCTTGACTTTAATCAGGAATGCAAAGAAGAGCAGGCGACCAAGGGTCAGACTGCAGAGAGGACCCTAGAGTTTGGGGTGGTCTGGAGACCAGGAGAGTCCCTCAGCGACTCTCCTCCTCCACAGGGCTTGGGGGGGCGGGGTCCGGGCTTAACTTTAATCTGAAGTCCAGAGCAGAGAGGGCCCGGACCTTGGGGTGGGCTGGGGTCAACGCTGGCCCTCTCTGCCCCGCCCCCCTCCTCGTTTCTCCGCAGTGGTTTAAGAAGCGCGAGGCCGCCGCAGAGCGCATGCCCGGTGCTCCCCCGCCCCCTCCCAGCCGGGCGCGCGGCGCAGGCTGCGGCACCGCAGTGGGGGCGGGCCGGCCGGGCCGGGGCGGGGCGCGCGGCGGCCAGCACCGCGGCCAGCTCCCCCCGCCGCAGTGCGCAGCCGCCGCGGCCGAGAGCCATCTTAACCCCTTCGGGGCCGGAGCAGAACCAGGAGAGCGCAGCCGCAGTGCCGCCGCTTCACGTCGGGAGACCGCGGGCCAAGAGTTTAACTCCTTCCCTCCCAGGGCAAGGAAGGGAAGGTGGGCACCCGCCGCAGTGCGCAGCTGTAGAGTCTGGACAGCATCGGGACTCGATTTAACCCCTTGTCCCGAGGTGGTTCAAAAGCAGAAGGGGTAAGAGGGCATGGAGTCCCTGTAAGAAGGAAAGGAGAAATTACGGGGAGGGGAGCGAGGAAGAGGTAGGGCCATACCCTCCACTTTGCATTGGCCTCTGCTCCCGACTCTCTCAAGCTATCTCACTTATAAGATGGAAAGTGCTTGGCACGCCTACACTCAAGAACCATTTGTGGAGTGAGTGACCACCCTCCCTCCCCCGTACTTGTCCCGGACCCCTAGTCTCACTTCAGCACCTTTCAATGGGGTCACGAGGGAAGGGCGCCCCAGGCCATGGGGGGAGGAAGTCACTCAGAGGCCTGAGGGGTCATTTAGGGCCAAGTCCCTACGGAACCTCTTCCTTCCCACCTCCCCCCCACCCAACCCCAAATCTCGCCAACTCAGCGCTTCCCGGGACCAAACTTTATGCGGTGCCTCTGGGCTCTCCCCCCTCCCTTCGCTCCCTCCCCTGGCGCGAATGCGGCACTGCGGCTCCGCGTCCTTCCCGGCCCAGGACGAGGTACCGTGGGGGGAGGGGGCCGGACCGTTCCTCTGGGTGTTTGGGTCCCAGAGACGTTAGGAAGGGGCCCCGGAGTTGCTCCTCTTTGCCCCTCTTTCTAATCGCCCCTCCCGCATTTTGAACTGCCCCCTCTCTTCCAACACAGGGAGGAAGTTAGTAGGAGGAAGAGGTTCAAGGGAGAACCATGGGGGACGGTAGTTATTTAGCCTGGGAAGTTATAGACGTTTAAAGAAAGTTTGGGGGGGGGAGATGAAAGGAGCTTTGGGGAGAATCTGGCATTTCAAGGGAGATAAGGCTGGAGTATGGGCTCTTTGGTTGACTTTGGGGTAGGGGAGCAGAGGGTCCCAGTCCTGGGCTTTAGATGATGGGCTGGGAGTTTGGGAATGGAGGAGTGAGCAGGGGTGGGGCAGGGGCCAGTGGAAAGATACCAAGGCAGGGTGGAAAGAACTGGGAGCTATTTTGAGAAGGAGTTTTGGGGATGCTAACTTGTGGGGGAGTCCCAAAGACAGGTTCAGTAAAGTTCTGGAGCAGGAGGAAAAGTCAGTTGACTGACTTGGGAAAGGGCCAGGAGGCTCTGGATGGGAGATCCCAGAGATAAAGTGTGGGCTGTGGAAGGGAGAAGCTGGGAGAATCTGTGGATGAAGAAGAAGGCATATGGGAGCTTCTGGAGAGGAAAGACATATTATGGGGGCTCAAGGCTCTTCTGGAGACACTGAGGAGGAGTGTGAAAGGCTTGGGGGAAGTCTGGAGCTTTATAGGGAAAGTCCTTGGGATGGGAGTTGGCGTGGAGGATGCAGGAAGATATGTGAACACAGAGAGGACTGGAGGGTCCCAGAAGGGAAGACGCTCCAAGGCTCAGCGTTGCAGTAAGGGAGAAGGGGAAAGCGTCCTAGCCAGAGCAAGTGGTTTGGACATTCACAGGGGTCCAGGAGGCTCTGGGACGGAGGCGGTGGAGTCCTCTAAGACTTTGAGAGCAGAAGTAGGGTTCAAAAATAGCCAGAGGACTCAAACTTGGAGAGAGGGGGAGGTGCAGGAAGAGGGGCCAAGGGAGAAAGAATCAGGAAGGTGTTGTAGGACTTGAGGGACTGAGGGCTGGAGCAAGGGCTTCAGAACGAGTGCAGGGGCCGGGAAAGCAGTGTTCACAGGGTCTGGGACACTGAAGGCTAAGAAGGGAGGTCTTCTGAGGGTCTGAGGATGGTGCAAGAAACTGAGAGCTGCGGAAGGGTCTTCTGGGGGTCTCAGGGGTGGCCAAAGAGGTGACAAAGGATTTACTGGGGCTCAGAAGACTTGGGGCTGGAGAAAATTCTTTTGAGGGTCTCCGAGAAGTCCAGGAAAAGAGGGGGTGAGGTTAGTCATAGAAGTTCAGGAGATTCATACTCGGGGAAGAAGTTTCTAAGAGTCTTGGGGAACCTAGGCAGGCAAGGCGGGGTTTGGAGGGATCTGGAGGATTCTGAAGGTTGTAAAAACGTCTTCTGAGGATCTGGGGATGGTCAGGAGACGGGGTGTGTTCAGAAAAGTACAAGAAACTCGGGGTTGGGGAAGAGGCTTCTAAGAGACTAGGGGGCCCAGAGACCAGGAATACCAGGAGGGGCTGGGATGGGCCAAGGGATGCTGAGGGTTAGGATGGGGCACTCCTAAAGGGCTGGGATCTTCAGGAGAAGGGGGAGGGGAGGGGGGTCCGAGAGCACGCTCACCCTGGCGGCCCGCGACGAGTAGGGGTCCTCGAAGAGCGCCCACACGCGCGGCTGCCACCGGCGCCACCACGTGCCGCCTGCGCCGCCCGCGCCCCCTGGCGGCCCCCCGGCGCCGCCGCCCGCGTCCTGGAAGCAGAGGCGCTTGAGCTCGCCGCCCGCGCCGTCCAGGCCGCCGCCGCCCGCGCCCGCCTCGTCGTCCAGGCCCGCGTCGTGGGCGCCAGCGGCGTTGGCGGCGTTTGCTGCGCCCGCAGGGTCCGGAGCCTCAAAGGAGTCGAGCGCTTCCTCAGCGTCGCGGTGCTGCCGGTAGGTCATCCAGCAGCAGGCCTCCACGTCGGTCTCGTCGATGCCCCAGAAGCCTAGCTCCTCCTCGAAGAGAGGCCCGCACACGTCGGCCGGACAGTGCAGCTTGCCGGTGCGGTAGTAGTTGAGCACGTAGGCGAAGACCCCCGGGTGCCGGTCAAAGAAGAACTCGTCGGTGCCGGGATCGTAGTCGAAGCGCGCCGCCGCCTCCGGCTCCGTCAGGCCGGCCAGCCGCGTCCCCGGCAGGGTGCGCAGCGTCGAGCGGTACGTCTCATGGCGCACGCCGCCCACGTTGATCACGATCTTGCCGCTGTCGCCACCGCCGCCGCCGTGCCGCCCCATGGCCGCCGCCGGCAGCCCGGGGCATGGCTCGGCGCGCGCGGCCCCGGGCCCGGGTGCCGGGGCCTGCCGCGCGGCGGGGCCGGGCTGCGCAGACTGCTGCTGCTGCAGCGGCGGCGGGGACGGCGGCGGGGGCAGCGGCGGCGGGGACTCGGGCGGCTGCGGCGGTGGCGCGGGCTGCTGCTTGCTGGCCCCCTGGCGCCCGCGGAAGGACGAGACGCAGACTGAGCTCAGCATTGGACGGGGGGCGGGGCTGAAGGGGCGGGACGTCGGGGGCGGGGCTGCAGGAGGAGAAGCAGACGTGATTGGGTAGTAGAAGCGACGGGCGGAGGGGGCGGGGTCTCGGTGGGGGCGGAGCAGAACTGATTGGTCTAGGGGTGGCAGGGCGGGGCTGAGGCTGGGAGAAGGACCGGGACTCCACACAGCCTAGCTGCTCGGGGCGGGGCTGCAGGTAAAACACACCGATTGGATGTTTCCAAGAGAAGAGGCGGTCCGGGCGAGGTGTTAAGGGGGCGGGACGGGCAGCTAACCGAGGGGGTGGGACTAGATATGAGGAGGAGATCTGATTGAACTGAGAAAAGAAACGGGGCGGAGCAGAGGAAGTGGACAAGTCCAAACTGCTTAAAGACTTCAGACTGGCATCGGGGAGACGGTCCTGATTGGACAGAGAAAGGATCTAAATTAGAGCCGCAAGCAGGAGCCTGTGGGGCGGGGCAGATGGAGACAGCCGGGTTGGACCCCTAACTTTGCTTTGTCTGGGCAGGGCGGATCTTAAGAAGAGGCAGGGCCTAAGAAAGTTAGAAAAAGTCCTAATTGGGCTGGAGAGTGAGGGGGCGAGACTGAACGAGGGGCGGGAACTGGAAATGAAGAATAGACAGTACTTCCGCGCGAAATGGCACTAGGCTGGACCGAAAGGAGGAATAGGGGCTGAGAGCTAGTGAGAAGGAGTAGATATAAGGGAGGACTGGAAACCTGAGAGCGTTGCCTAGGACTAAGAAAGGGAACGAAGTGAGGGAAGGGTCGAGCCGGGGTCGCAAGCGTGGCCTGTTCAGAGAGGCCTGGGCTGGGGAAAGGAGTGTCAGGATAGATGGACGGGACTGAGGAAGGTGGATGGGGTCTACAAATGGTAGAAAACGTCTTGAATGGGCTGTGGGAAGTACTGGGGAGACTAGGGGAAGAGACTGGAGTTCTAAGAAGCTTGAAAGCAACCAGGCTAGGCGGGGGTGGGGGAGGGCTAAGAGAGTAGAGAACGGATGTGGGGACGCTACGGGAAAGGTGAGACCTGCAGAGTACAAAACTACTGGGCTGGATGGAAGAATGGACCTGGAAAGGGGAGTCTTGGCTTAGAGAACCTGAGAGAGAGGCGTAAGGGTCAGCAGGGCTTTAGAGGGCGGTGCAAGAACTTCCAACTCGTGATGTAAAAGGAACCAAGTCCAGACAACAGCGGACTGCAGACCGGAGAACCAAGGGATGGATGAGTACAGGTGAAGAGAGAGCCTTAAGGGTGGCGGAGGGGAGAAACTTAAGCGCCGGGGAACAGGCTAGACCGAGGAAATAAGCGGGGCCCACGAGAAACAGCGCGGGGCGAGGTGTCCGAGAGTCCTGGCGGGAGCCGAGAGATGGAGAGTTGGGGCGGGGCTAGCGGGGGCGTGTCCGGCCCCGCCCCCTTGGCTGGCCAGACGCCGAGAGGCTGGACGCAGGCGCTGGGGCGGGGGCAGCAGCTGCTGCCGGGGCTGCGGCGGGAGGAGGCGGTGCCTGCGGGAGGGAAGGGGGCGGGTCAGGGGATGCGGGCTTTCTCCCGCGGCACTGTCCCTGGCCCACCGCCTCCCTCTGCAGGTGCGGCGGCTGGTTCGTATCGCCTACCCACCCGCCCTCGTTCCCGTTTCCGTGTCTCTCGATGTCTTTCTATCCCCTTTCTCTGAGTATTTCTCCCCTCGTGTGTGCCCTTGTCCCGCTGAGACTCTGGGCCCTCTTTTCTAAGTCTCTCCCCTTCCTCTGGGTTTCTGTCCCATTGTTCTCTGAGTCTGTCCCCCTCCTTCCGAGTCTGCTCCCTTCTCCCTAAGGTTCGGTCTCCTCTCCCCCAACTGTGTCTCCGTCCCCCCACCCCCAGTCTCTTTCTGCTGGTCTCTGTACCTTTTTCTCGGGGATTTGCCCCTCTCTCTGGGCCTCTGCCCCATCCCGGTCTCTGTCCCTCATCTTTGTGTCTCTGTCCTCACCCCCACCTCCAGCCTGCCACCTCTCTGGGTCGCTGTCCCCCTTGCCCTAGGCCCTTGTCTTCCTCTCCCTGGGTCTCTGTCCCTCTTCTTTGTGTCTCTGCCCTTCACTCCCCTCTCTGTCTGTACCCCCCCACCCCCATGTCTGACCATTCATCTGCATCTCTGTCCCCCTTGCTCTTGTTCTCTGACAACCTCTCTGTTGGTGTCTTTTTCCTCTCCTCCCTCTCTTTCCCTTCTCTGTAAGTGCCTTTTCTCTTTCTACCCTTTCTCTTTCTCTGCCCCCCTATGCGGCTCTCTATCCCTGCTCCCCGTGTCTCTTTCACCCCCTTCTGGGCTCTGTCCCCACCTCTTTGGGACTTTGTCCCGCTGTCCTTTGGTCTCTGTCCCTCCGTCACCCCCTCTAACCCCTATCCTGGCCAGGACCCGAGGCTGCGTCACTGCAGAGAGTTGCAGAAGTGGAGCCTGTCCTGCAGACCAAGGAAGTATTTTCTTCACCCCCCCCCCCAGACCCTGTGCTCCCCCACGGCCACCGATTCAGTATCCTTAATCCAGCATCGCTGGGCAGTACTCAAGCCCTCGATGGGACCCAGAAGGCAAAGACATCGGAGCTTCCTAATCTTCTCTGCCCTGAATTCTGGTGTATCTCCAGGCAGAAGCAGTGAATCCTGAGGTGAGAGACTGGGCTTCGGTTGAGGCTTGGATTGAGTGAGGTTTCTGAGCAAGTCGGGAGGGGGGGGTGTGTGGCTGGAGGAGGGGTTGGGTAGACACTAGGGGTGGGAGTAGGGGCTAGGGTAAGGACCCAGAAATCAGCCATGCTCCCTTCTATCTTCTCCCCTCCCCCCAAATCTACTTTTCTCTTCTGCTTTTGACAGCAGCCAGACACGGGATCCAGTTACCAAATCAGCATTTTTGCAGAGGTCAGAAGGTGTGGGAGAAGGTGGGGACTACGGGGGAGGGGGTTGCCACAGGGGACGATATGGGAGGAGACTCCAGATTAGAGACCATGGGAGAGGGGAGGAGGCCCTGGGGCAGGGAGTAACTGTATAGTCCAGACTCCATCAGGCCCAGAGAAAAGTGAATGCCATCACTCCCTCATGGCCCTCCCCAGGCCCCACCAGGATATGTGGGGGCTTTGTGAGCCTGGAGTCTATGCCCATGGGGCTTCTGGAGGCCTAATGTAGGCGCCGTTTACGGAACACCCTGCAAACGGACGAGGGGGAAGCGGACTTGATTTGGGGCGATGGATAGCAAGAGGGTGTAGACCAATGTCTGTCCTCCTCCTCAGACCTTTCCCACCCCTCCTCCTTCCCAATCTATCCTTTTCCTGGTTCTCCAGGCACAGAATTCCTGAAAGCTCCAAACTCCCACCTCTGTCATCCTTGGCGCCCCCTCCGAACTGCCCCTCCCCCATTCTCCAAGGCCCTGGAATTGGGAAAAGGTCTCCCGCTTTCCGGCTTCTAGGACCTCAGCCTCGTTCCTCCGCTCCCATTCCCATCAGTACTAAATCCAGGAAAGAGGGTCTCTCGAACACTGAAGCTGAAAATATGGAGACTCTCCGCCTACGATCCTTGGTCCCCCAGGCCCTCCAAGAACCTTGGCCCCCAAAGCTCGGTATTAAGGAAGAATTTCTCCGCTGTAAAATTGAGTCCCCATCTCCCAGGTCTCTCGCCTCCAAAACTGGGATTTGGGTCGTCTTCCCGCCCCCCGGACCCTGTGCCTTCTCCCCCTCCCCCGTACTCACCCCAAGTCGAGGCGGGGCGGGGATGGGGGAATCCGGGGCTGGCGTTGGGGGAGGGGTGACCGAGCCCCGGCAGCTCAGGGCAGCAAGAGGCTGCGGAGGGGGGGAATGACATCATCGCGGGAGGAGGGACAGCACAGCTCTCCCCAACCCGGGGGCTTCAAGCCCCGCCTTTATGGCGGACCCAGGGGTCTCGGAATCCCAAGGGGAGAAAGGAAGAACAGGAAATGAAGTCTGCGGGAATCGTGTCCCCTCCCCTTATAACAAGGGTTGGAAAGCCCTTTACGATTCAGGCACCACCCCCCACTGCCACCTGTCGCTGCCGTCGCGACCTGTCGCCTCCCACGCATGTTGTGGCTGCGTCCGCCCCCGGTAAGACGAGAACACGGCCCGGAATACAAGGTCCATGAGGCTTCGCGGCACCCGGCGCCTTTGTCTATAGGCAGCGTAGGCGAAGGGCTTCCTGGGATTCGTAGTACAAGGCCTCCGCGCCGGCGTGAGCCCTCCCGTGAAGAAAAGGAGTGATACATTTCTCCTTCCTTTCTTCCTCAACTCAGAGAGCTGGACACTAACCTTTCTCTCCAAAAATCACGCTCTTTAAAAAAAAAAAGTGACCCAGGTGGAGTTAATGGTAAGAACGGATTTTTTACTGAATACCTGGGCCTCGACTACCACTCGGTGCGCATGCGCCTAACCGAGGCGTCAACCGGAGAACTGCGCCTGCGCGGGCCCACCCCTTCGTGGTGCAGCTGACGGAGAACGAGCGCGGGCCAGCCCCACTCGGGCGCCGCTCGTCAGGTTCCCGCGGTCGAAGACGGCTACGTAGGTGCGCAAGAAGACGTCGCCGAGAATCCAGAGGGGCCCTGCAGGCGGAGGCATGTCCAGGGCCTGGAAGCCAGACAAGCAGAGGCGGAAACCATCCCGAGCGATCTGCAAGGCGACAAAACAGGCCACTGTCGCGCGCCCCGAACCCGCCCCTTCCCTGGGAGCCAGAGCTTTGCCCCGCCCACTACCCCAGGCCCCAGAAATGTCTCTGTGGCCCCTACTCCGTCCCAGTGATGTCTCATTGCCAGCTCCATCCTCTGAAGTCCCATCTTCCTGCGTCACTGCGTTGTGACGGTCACCTACCTGGACGACGTAGTCCTGGGCCGTGAGGTTAAACCAGACTCCACCAAGGAGGAAGGAGACGGGGGGCAGCGTGGGGATTGTCTCGCAGTGGATGAGATACTGAGGGAGAAGAGGAACAAGTGGCGTTGAGGGATTCCCGCTCTGCTTAAGATAGGTCGTCAGGGTCTTGTGTGGTCAAGTTCTGCTGCCTTCTCTCGCCTTATGGGCGCTCCCCTCGCCCCTAAGCTAATTGTTGCCACTTCCTTTAGGCTCCCATTTGATCAAACTCTCTTTTACTCCATCTGCTTGTAGATCAGAAACTACTGGCCCCGAGGCACGTTGAGACCACAGGGTGTATTTAAGTTGTCTTACACGGTGTCTAAAATGTTTTTTTTTTAAATATTTTTATTTATTTCTAGGAGAGAGAGAGACAGCGTGAGCAGGGGAGGGTCAGAGAGAGAGGGAGTCACAGACTGAAACAGGCTCCAGGCTCTGAGCTGGCAGTCAGCACAGAGCCCGACGCGGGCCCGAACCCACGAACCGCGAGATCATGACCTAAGCGAAAGTCGGACGCTTAACCGACTAAGCCACCCAGGCGCCCCTGCAAACTCTCTTTAAAGAGAGAGGGCATTCGAAGGTGACTACCCAGAACTGTAGGCAAGGGACTTTGTTTTTTAAGTTTTTTTTTTTTTAATATTTTTATTTATTTCTAGGAGAGAGAGAGAGAGACAGCGTGAGCAGGGGAGGGTCAGAGAGAGAGGGAGTCACAGACTGAAACAGGCTCCAGGCTCTGAGCTGGCAGTCAGCACAGAGCCCGACGCGGGGCTCGAACCCACGAACCGCGAGATCATGACCTAAGCGAAAGTCGGACGCTTAACCGACTAAGCCACCCAGGCGCCCCTGTTGTATAAGGTTTTGCTCGCCCCCCCTCCTCGCTTCCTCCTTGTTCCTTCTTTTCAGGTTCTACCCGAATTGGCTTCATAACTCTAAATGTCTAATCATTCTTTTTCGGTCGGCTCGTTTCCTTTGTATGAGCAGTGGCCTATAGCCCAAATCAGGAGCTTTCAAATAATGGTTATCAGCTTTCTCCAACAAACCGGGAGATCTGACTTTCCCTACATGGAAATTCTTGGCTGGGGTTGAGCGGCTGAGAGCTGTGCTTTTCTTTTTTTTTTATGCTTATTCTTATGTTTTGAGAGAGAGGGGGCGCAAATGAGCAAGGGTGGAGTGAGGAGACAGAATCCCACTAGGGACAGAGAAGGAGAGAGAGAGAGGCTGGTTCACCTCGAAGTGGGGCTCGAGCTCACCCGATGCGAACTCGAGCTCCTGATCATGACCTGAGCCAAAGTCGGAAGCTTCACTGGCAGCCACCCGAGCGTCCTGAGAGCTGCCCTTTTTAGATTGTTGGGACATCTGTTCTCCAATTTACCCCGAAGTCCACCACCCCCCAAGCACCCAAGAACACAGTATCAGGCTACTGTAACAACTAACTGCCAGGAAGGCTATCTTCCTTCAAAACCAATAGTCATTACGTCACTGGGAAGATAAGGAATAGTGAGAACAGGGTTGGTTTCGGGTGTACGATCACAGCATCAGCTCAGAACCTATGTAAGCTCATGGAGTCAATCCTGACAACGTACCTAAAACACGAGTATTAGCAATCCTGGTTTAGAAGTTAGAAAACTGAGGCGAAGGAATATTAAGGAGCTTGTCCGAAACACCAGAGCTAGGAAGTAGCAGAGCTGGGCCCGGACGACCCATGCCGGTGACCACTATGATCCACCTGGTCCCCTTGGCTCATTACAAGCCCACATCCTAGGCATTTGACTACGGGTCCCAGAAATTTCTATTTCCCCCACCCAGAAAGTGAAGGGCCCCTTGATGTGAAGTAGGTGAGCACGTGGTCTGTTCACCGTGCCTCCCTCCATGCCTGAAACTTCCTCTGCAACCCCAGTGATCCTCCCCACTCTCCAGGCACTCCCCTCCTGCCCGTTGCGCTCCTGCCCAGTTGTCCCTTCTGCTCTGTGTGGATGTTCCCCAGGGCTGCTCCTGAGACCTCCTCTCTCCCAGAGGCAGCTCCCCTCCTCCAAGGCTCTGATTACTGTCTGAGGGCTGATGGCCCCGAAATATATTTCCAGCTTCCTCCACACTTCCCCCAGACGTCCCCAGTCTCTCTAGGCTCCTCACTCCCATCCAGTCCTGAGTAAATCTGCACCACCGTCTCCAGAGTCATGCAGCAGATGCCACAGCCTGTCACTCGTCATGCCCAGTGCCTTCTGCCTTGGGATACCTCTTAACCACCTAATCCCACCCTCGGGCCCCAAGCATCAGGCCCAGTGTTTGCCATTAAAGCCCCACTAGGCACTAGGTCCTCACCTCCCCCACCAGCAAGGGGATTCCTCCAATGGCTTTATTCAGGGCCTGGATCTCTTCAGCGGGTCCTGTGATGAGGGATGTGCCCGTGTCCAGGATGGCGGCACAGCCCTGGGCACAAAGAGTCAGGCCTGTGCCCACCTTCACACTGGCAGGGGGCAAAGGGTAGATGTTGGAGCCGGCGCCCTAGGAGTCCAAGCCCCCAGACCCAGGAGTCCGGGCTCCCAGCCCCTCCCCCCTCAGACCCAGGGGTCCAGGCCCCCAGCCCCTCCTCCCTCAGACCCAGGGGTCTGGGCCTCCAGCCCCTCCTCCCTCAGACCCAGGGGTCCAGGCCCCAGCCCCTCCTCCCTCAGACCCAGGGGTCCAGGCCCCCAGCCCCTCCTCCCTCAGACCCAGGGTCCAGGCCCCCAGCCCCTCCTCCCTCAGACCCAGGAGTCCTGACCCCCAGCCACCTCCTCCCTCAGACCCAGGAGTCCTGACCCCCAGCCCCTCCTCCCTCAGGCCCAGGAGTCCAGGCCCCCAGCCCCCTCCTCCCAGGACAATAGAGATTGGTCTCTAGCCCATTCCTCGCAGTCCTAGGAGGCCAGGTCTCTCACCGCTCCATGTGGATCTGCCAGTAGGCAGGGATTGTGACCGGCACAAAGGTGAGGGGTGGGATATAGTGAGCTGGATCAGAGCCCCCCAGGACCAGCTCTCCTCCATCGGCTGCTCCAGGATCCCTGCAGAGGCAAAGTCCTGTCAGTGTCCTGGTAGCTCGGCAGGGTCAAGGGAGTTTCTGGGCTCCTGGGTGGCTCAGTCAGTTGAGATTTCTCATGGTTCATGGGTTTGACCTCTGTCAGGCTCTGTGCTGACAGTGCGGAGCCTGTTTGGGATTATCTGTCTCCCTTTCTCTCTGTCCCTCCCCCACTTGCACGCGCATGCACAAGTGTACGCCATCGCGCACGCGCTCTCTCTCTCTCTCTCTCTCTCTCTCAAAAATAAATAAACAACAAAAGAAGAAAGGAGGGAATTCCTGCCAACAGGAGATGGCCAGTGTGGGTGGGGTGGCGGGATGCAGGCAGGTCTAGATGCCAGGACTGGAAGCAAAGCAAAAGGGGAAGAGAAATGGGACTTTTCTTGGTGAAGGTCAGGATTTTAGGGTCCTGGGGGCTCCTAAGTGGGGACAGGACTTCTTTTCTTTATTATTTTATTTTTATTTTTTTATTTTTTGAGAGAGAGGGCACAAATGAGCGAGGGGCAGAGAGAGAGAAAGAGAGAGAGAAAGGAAGGGAAGCGGGGCTCACCTGAACCAGGGCCCCTACTTTTTCCCTGAAGTGGGGGCCCAAGTTCATCAGATGCGGGGCTCAAATACACGGACCATGAGATCATGACCTGAGCCAAAGTCAGATAACGACTAAGCCACCCAGACACCCCCAGGACTTCTTGATTTGACTGTGGAAGGTAGAACTTTTGGGATGGAATTTATTATTTATTGGAAGAGAGAGCACAAGTGCAGGGGTGAGCAGGGAAGCGGCAGAGAGAGAGGGAGAGAGAACCTTAAGCAGGCTCCACCCCCAGCAGAAGACCATGACTTGAGCTGAAATCAAGAATTGGACTCAACCAACTGAGCCACTTGGGGTGGAATTTAAACGGCGCACTGGGGTTTGCAAATTGGTTCTGGCACGGGTGACTTGGGAAGGAGTGGGGTGGCCTCCTGGGCTCATGGTGAGACTTTCTAAATTGTAGGTCTCACAGATCAGAGGTGGTAGACTTCCTGATTTGGCTGAGAGTGACAGAAGAAGGGCGGGGATTCCTGGAGGTGTGGAAGGAGAGGACCTATCCAGAGGTAGGTGCAGCTTCCCCAGTGGGTTGGACATCAGGGTACCCGAATGGGCATAGGATGTTCTGCCTGGGAGAGGGGGATGAGCCTCCAGAGGGAAGGTGGGGACTTTCTTGATGGTGGGCGGAGCTTTCTGAGCATGAGGTTGAGCTTCCTAAGAGGTAGGTGGGACTTTTTAGGTTAAAATGGGTAACTTCTGACTTCTGGAATGTACTCTCAAATGGAATTTGGGCTTTAGTATATGGTGAAGAGGGAATTCCTAGGTTGAGTAGGCAAGGCATGGAGCTTCCTGGTTTGGGTTTGAAACATGAACCATTAGAAGTGACAGTGAGTGTTTGTAGTAGGTCTTAAGGTTGCTTGGTGAGTGGGACTTTTGAACATGTGTGACTTATATTGGGTAGGTGACGTCCTGAAAGCAGACAGAACATCTTTCTTGGGGCCAGGACTCATAGGAAGGTAGACCCTCCCCCATTACCTGTTGAGGTAGAAGGAGAAGACAGGCTTATCCAGCAGCCCCTGGCCCACCAGTACATCGAGTGGGGGCCGAACTCCTCCCACGGCCAGAACAGGGAAAGCAAGGCCCAGTATCCCATCGAAGTGGGCAAAAGTGAAGACCAGGCTGGGCTCCCACAGAGCCTCTCCAAAAATCACTGATGCATTCATAATTCCTCCAATCTAGGGATAGATTCAAATGGGGCAGATTACTTCATGAAGGACATAACCTACATAACCCTGAGATCTTCCAAACCAAGACATGAATCCCATGTATGGAGACATCTGAAAACAGCCCCAACTGCCTAGGAAGGTTTCCTTCCCCACTTAGGAAGCCCATCCCTCTAACCAGGAAACCCTACCCCCTTCATCCATTTCCCCAGGAAGCCCCGCCTCCTAAGTCATCCCCCTAAGCCAGATCCTCTTAGACATTGGGGTTCTCCCAGGCTCGAGCCTTCCAGGGTCACGCACAGTGAGCTTGTCCTCACTCAGGATGCCAGCTAGCTTCCCCGTTCCATATTCAATGGCAAACTTGGTCCCGTTGGGCCGGAAGGAGGTGGAAGCTTTGTGGTTGAAACGGTGGTGGAACCCTAGGTCAGAAGATCATGGAGGGGTCACTGGGGGAGGGGAGTCCCCCCAGTGGCCTCCTGCCTTTGTGAACTTGTGACCTGTGAAGGCATGTCAGAAGGGAACAGCGCTCCAAAAATCCTTGGGAAGCCAAGGCTCAGCCCTCACTTCTGCCATCACCCCCGTTCAGTCTCATTCTCCCCCATGAAAGCTCACAGCAGGGCAGGCTGAAGAAGTGGCATCTTATGGACGGGACCCAGAGATTGGAGGAGCCGGTGTCAAAGACGACAGAGAAGTTTTGTGGGGGCGTTCCCAGTCCAATTTCCCCATAATACTGGGCCTGAGGGCAAAACAGGAGAGAGAGTGAATGAAAAGCTTGACTTCTTAAGTGGGGAGGGCCGGGGGAAGACTCTCTGGGGCTGTGACTCACATTCATGTAGTTAGAGAGAGGTACAAAGGCGGGCTTGTCTCCAGGAGATGGGGTCCCCAAACTGGGGGTCACTGCTGGCTTCCCCCATCCCCTCAGTGGGTTCAGGGTCCTGTGTTCAATATGCACTCGGCGGAGAGGGATCCTGTGGGGAAGGGTACTGACACTTAGGAAACGACTCTTCCTGGAGAGCCTCCATAAGGAATTTCCCAAACAGGGCCTAATGATAAAGGAAATGTCTCAGTGACCCTATAATAACAGTCATTATCAGAAACCCTACAATAACAACCTTCCAGGAAGCCCAACCAAACACCTGACAAATTTCCGCAAAGATTCTACAAGAGTGAACCAACCAACCCCAAACAGACCTTCCCCAAAGTCTTTCAATAAGAGACATTTCAAAGAACATAAAATAGGGGCGCCTGGGTGTCTCAGTCAGTTAAGTGTCCGACTTCCACTCAGGTCATGATCTCGCGGTTTGTGCGTTCGAGCCCCGCATCAGGCTCTATGCTGACAGCTCCGAGCCTGGAGCCTGTTTCAGATTCTGTGTTTCCCTCTCTCTCTGACTCTCCCTGCTCGGGCTATGTCTTTCTCTCTCTCTCTCTCTCTCTCAGAAATAAATAAAACATTAAAAAAAAAAAAAAGTAAAATAAGCCATCCTCAGGAAGTTGTCATTCACAAAGGCTTTTAAAGAGCCTAACATAAAACTAGCCTTTGCAAAAAACACTCGCATGCTTCACTTTGTGATGTTGGAGACTATTTTCCTCACTTCGGGTTGGGGAGAGAGTGTAAGCGCCAAATCCCAAGTTCACTCTTTACACCAAAATACATTTGTTGGGACACCTGGGTGCCTCAGTTAAGCATCTGACTTTGGCTCAGGTCATGATCTCATGGTTTGTGAGTTTGATCCCCACGTCGGGCTCTGTGCTTAACAGCTCAGAGCCTGGAGCCTGCTTTGGATTCTGTGTCTCCCTCTCTCTGCCTCTCCCCCATTCATTCTCTCTCCCCCACTCAAAAATGAACATTAAAAAATACATTCCAGAAAATCAAAGATCTAATGTGAAATATAAGAGCACTAGAGAGAAGTAAAATGTTTACATAACTCTGGGAAGAGTAAGATTTTTCAAATCACGATTCCAAGGCCAGAAATCATTGGGGGAGAATATTGATGAATGTGACTCTAAAATTTTAAACCTTTGTACTCCCTTCCCCAACACACAAAGCTGTTTAAAAAGTTTTTTTTTTTAATCTAAGGGAAATAATTACAAGTTGTATATCAAAGAGTTAATATACCTAATATGCAAAGAGCTTTTACGAACAAATAAGAGTAAGAAAAACAACCCAGTGTTGGAAGACCATTCCCCATGGTTCTCTCACAAATCTGCAGAGGGACTGAATGCCTTTGTCAAGGATTTCATTTAGTGAACAGCCTTGGGAGAGAAACACTGTCTCCCTCTGGACCAAAGAGCAAGCAGGTTTATGATCCATTATAGAAGGTTCAGGTTCCCTAAACTTAGGGGTCCTGTCCTGTAATGCACCTCACTGCATCTGCAGATCTCAGCCAGCTCTCTTCATCTCACCCTGTGGAAACTGGGGCTCAGAGGACTGATACTCTGGCTCTACTGTTTCCAGGAGTAATAACCTGTCCTTGTCTCTGACCTGGGAATCTTGTGTCTTTTACAAGCAGCGATGAAACAGTGGCAAGCTAACATTACAGTTCTTGACATTTGCCAGGATAAGAAGCAAAGGACATAAACAGGTAATTTGCAAAAGAAGTACAAACAGCTTCTAAACAAATAACATCTTTTAATGTCAGATGTTCAACATCTGCTATGTAGCTCTGCTACGGAACATGCGCAGAACAGAATCCACTCAACCACTAAAAAGGAGAAGGTAGCTCTCTAAGCCAGAGGTTCTCAAACTTGAAGTTTCCTGGTAAAGACTTTGCCTGCCATCTGCCTCTGTTGCAACTGTTCGCCTCTGTCAATATGGTACAAAATCAGCCCTAGACAACATGGCTGGCTTTCCTTTTTTATTATTATTTTTATTTATTTATTTATTTGTTTTATGTTTTATTTATTTCTAGGAGAGAGAGAGAGAGACAGCATGAACAGGGGAAGGTCAGAGAGAGGGAGTCACAGACTGAAACAGGCTCCAGGCTCCGAGCTGGCAGTCAGCACAGAGCCCGACGCGGGGCTCGAACCCACGAACCGCGAGATCATGACCCAAGCGAAAGTCGGACGCTTAACCGACTAAGCCACCCAGGCGCCCCAACACGGCTGGCTTTCCTTAAACTCCGTTCACAGAAACCAGGCAACAGGTTGAATTCGGCCCGTAGCTGAGAGTTTGCCAACTCCCGACAGCGCTGACATTCAGAACCTGTAGTTTCTAATTGACTAGGTCTGAGACGGAGCCTGGAGATTTGTGTTTCTGACAAGTTCCTGGGTCCTGTGGTTGCTGTTGACCCTGAAACAGCTCTTAAGAGAATCGTTGCCCTTTGTGCTGGCTTGAGAAATGGCCGTGATCTATTAGGTTCAAGAAGCAGGTTGGCGAACATCATGTGCAGGGATATTTTTGTACCTGCCTGAGGTCACTCCTTGGAGCCCTGCCCCCTCGTTCACTTCTTTGCCGCCACCTCCACCCGCCCCCCCCGGACTTAATCTTTGAGAGGATCAAGAACGTCAAGTGGGGAAAATGTTTCCTGGAAGGGGACCTTCCTCGCCCCCGCCTCCGGCCAGTTCCAGGGGGTGGGAGAAGAGAGAAGTAAGAGATTGGGGTGGGGGGCACCACAGGCTAGGTGAGTGAGGGGTCCCTGGGGCCCCCCAACCTGAACTTCTTGAGACCTAAACAGTTTGGGAGATGCGAGTCTGCGGGAGTCACAGTTCTGCGGGAGTCTCCAGGGTCTGTTGGCCTGGGGGTGCGGGGAGTCACGTGTCTGGAGACCCCAGTACAGAGAACATCAGAGCTCAGCGTGGGATCTCCCACAAACGTGCCTGGAGAGGGGAGGGAAGGAGGGGCCCCCAGTTGAGGGTCTCGGGGTGAGAGGACCTGAAAGGGCTGCTCTCTTAGGACACATCAGAGTAGAAGCCCCCCACCCGGCAGTTGTGAGAGCCCAGTTTGGAGATCTGGGACCCAAGAGATAGAAGTCATGGGTCCTGGGGTGTCAGGTTGGGGAGTCCGAGAACTTGGGGGCCCCATTTTGAAGGTCAGAAGGGAGAGAGTCCATCCCAGGTTTGGGGTGCGAGGGGTCCCCAGTACCGGATCAGCGAGGCCCCAGCAGGCTCTGCAGTCAGCAGCAGCACCAACCACAGCAGCGGCGGCGGCAGCGGAGACATCTCTGGGGACCCGGCTGTACACCCATCGGTTTTCTCTCCCAGAGACTCCGCCCTGTTCACCACCCACCTCCGGTTTCAGAGGTGGGGGTGACCGGGACGTCGTGTCTGTCTGTGGGGAGGGGGGGACAGGAGCGGGAAGCCGGTGGAGGGACGCGTGGAGTATTTTTGTAGGGTCACCAGAAATGTCAGCTTGTGTCACTGGTCACCTCACTGCGATTTCAGTGGGGGGATAGGACCCTCTCCGGCGGCCCCCACCGCGCCTCTCATACTGTAGCTGCTGTCGCTTTTATTTACAACTTTCACTTCACTTTTCTGAGACTCATTAACCACAAGGGTTTTCTTGGGCAAGCGAAAGGATGGGCGGGTGTTGAAGGATCTGGGGGAGGGGGAGAGGGTTGCAGGAGCTCCAGCCCGTAGTAACTGGGACCCCGGCTCCTACGGGCTTATTTGAAAATACTGAAACACACACACCAATAAAAATAGCCCATGGCCCCGTGACCCTCGATAGAACATAAAGATAATTGACAGTGTCTCTCTGTGTCCCATCCTGCCTCTTGTTTCCATTGACTAGGTTTCTCAAATATTAGATGGACATCAGGAAGCTTAGTTAAACGCAGATTCCTGGGCACCACTCTCAGAGATTCTGATTCCAAAGGCCTGAGATTGGGCCCAAGAATCTGCATTTTTTTTTAAGTTTTATTTATTTCTAGGAGAGAGAGACAGCGTGAGCAGGGGAGGGTCAGAGAGAGAGGGAGTCACAGACTGAAACAGGCTCCAGGCTCCGAGCTGGCAGTCAGCACAGAGCCCGACGCGGGGCTCGAACCCATGAGCCGCAAGATCATGACCCAAACGAAAGTCGGACGCTTAACCGACTAAGCCACCCAGGCGCCCCTAGAATCTGCATTTTTAAACAAACCCTCTGATCATGGAGCTGCAAACATTCCTGAGAAACTATTTGATGTCTTTGGTTTTCCAGCTTAGATTTACCTCTCAATATCAGCTTTTCATTTTGAGAGAGAGAGAGAGAGAACATGCTTGTGGAGGAGGGGCAGGGAAAGAGGGAAAGAGAGACTCCCAAGCAGGCTCTGCACTGTCAGCACAGAGCCTACTTGGGGCTCAAACTCAGAAACTGTGAGATTGTGACCTGAGCTGAGATCAAGACTCTGACGCTCAACCCACTGAGCCACCAGGCACCCCTCCCCTTTTCCAATATTAAAACAATGCTACAGGGGCGCCTGAGTGGCTCAATCGGTTGAGCATCTGGCTTCGGGTCAGGTCGTGGTCTCATGATTTGTGGGTTCTAGCCTCATGTCAGGCTCTGTGCTGACAGCTCAGAGCCTGGAGCCTGTTTCAGATTCTGTGTCTCCCCCTCTCTCTCTCTGCCCCTTCTCCCCTCATGCTGGCTCTCTCTCTCTCTCAAATATAAATAATAGCCTAAACTGGAAACAACCAGTGTGTCCATCAGCTTGAGAACAGATGTAGTGTGGAATGTATCCATCCAGTGGCTCACTACTCAGCAATAAAAAGAAATGAACTGATAAGTCATGCAGTGATATGGGTGATTTTTTAAAATAAAGCTTATTTATTTATTTTTTTAGCAATCTCTACACCCAACGTGGGCCTCAAACTTACAACCCTGAGATCAAGAGTCATGCGCTTTTCCGACTGAGCCAGCCAGGCGCCCCTAGGACATGGGTAATTCTCGCAGACATGATAAGTGAAAACACATGGACACAAGTTTCTCCTGGGTGCTGTAGACTGAATGTCTGCGTTCTCCTTCAAATTCAGTGTTGAAAACAAAACCCCCGTGTAATAGTATTTGGAGGTGGGTGTTTGGGGAAGTGATTTGATCAGGAAGGTGGAGCCCTTATTAACCTGGCCACAGAGAGCTCCTTCACCCCTCCCACCTCCTGTGGACACAGTGAGAAGATGGCCATCCATTCATGAGGCAGCAGGCCCCCCACCAGATGGCTAACCTGTTGGTGCCTGGATCATGGGCTTCCAGAACCACGAGAAGTAAGTATCTATGGTCACTAGCTGCCCCGTCTATGGTAGTTTATCATTGCAGCCCAAACAGACTAAAACACATGACTCCATATTATGTTCAAGAGCAGGTAAAACAAATCTCGACTGAGAAGGTGGAAGAGCGGTGATCCTTCGGGAAGGGTACTGAATGGGAGGGGACACACGGGAGCCCTGAGGGGCACTAGGGATGTTCCCTGTCTCAGTCTGAGTTCCATGGGTGGCTACATCAGTAAAAATGTACATTGAAGATTTTGTATTTCTCTTTAGGTAGGTTTACTTTATACTTTTTTTTTTTTCTAGGAGAGAGAGAGAGCGTGAGCAGGGGAGGGTCAGAGAGAGAGGGAGATACAGACTCTGAAATAGGCTCCAGGCTCTGAGCTGGCAGTCAGCACAGAGCCCGACGCGGGGCTCGATCCCACGAATCGCAAGATCATGACCTAAGCGAAAGTCGGACGCTTAACCGACTAAGCCACCCAGATGCCCCAACTTTATACTTTTTTCAAAGTTTATTTATTTTGAGAGAGAGAGAGAGAGAGAGAGAGAGAACGATCCCTGGGGAGGGACAGAGGGAGAAGGGGACAGAGGATCCGAAGTGGGCTCTGTGCTGACAGCAGAAAGCCCGAAGTGGGGCTCAAACTCGCGAGCTGTGAGATCATGCCCTTCGCTGAAGCCAGACACTTAACTGACCGAGCCACTCAGGCGCCCCTAGGTAGGTTTACTTTAGGAAAATTTTACCTCAGAAGAAAATTTAAAAAGAAATATAGAAATGCATGCCGGAAAGACAGGGCAATGTTTACAGTATCATAACACTGTAAATGCTATCCTCCTTTGCAAGGATTGGAAAGACACAGAAGCAGACTCAGGAGGGTGTACTAGTTAGCTAATGCTGTGTAACAAGTCACCCCCAGACTAAATGGTTTCAAACGGAAACACGCGTTTATTATTTTTCACAGTGTTTGGGTTAGACGTTTGAAAGGAGCTTGGCCATGCGGTTCTGGCTCACAGGGTTGCAGACAGATGTCGGCTGAGGCTGCCGTCGTGCAAAGGCTTCCCTAAAGCTAAAGAATCTGCTTTCAAGATGGTCAGGGCTCCAACTCTTGAACTTGGGTTTCTGTCAGAGAGCTGTAGCGGGAAAGTCCCTTAGGTGGAGCCTGGAGGAAAGGGACCTTCAAGGATGGAGTTATGATCAGAAGAGGTGGGGAGCTCGGGCCAAGAGCTGAGCCTAAGACGCCCAGGATTCAGAAAGTATACTCCACAGCACCATGAGGGTGTGCTGGCATTTGGTGAAGGACACCCTCAAGGACCAGTGGCTCAAGGGTGCACAAATAGTGATGCAAGAGAGAGAAGGAAACATTGCAAGAGGGAAAATTTTGAGTAGAGAGAGGAGAAAAGATCCAGTACCTGGGCGGGGGGTGGGGGTGGGGGTTTCTCTTACATGCTGTCCGATGGTCATGGGCAGGGCAGTAGCTCACTTGTACCTCTGCAGGTGAGCTCACTGCGTCCCTGGGGTAAGCATACGGAAGTTTTCTTCTGGTGGCTTCTATTTTTTTCAGCCAAGGAAGAAGTGAGAACGAAGAGGGGGAAGGGTGCGGGAGGCTGTGAGAGAGAAGGTGAGAACGTGTTTTCTTAGGGAACGGAGAAGAGAACCACAGAGGACCTGCAGATTGGTTCTGAATGTTCCCTGGAGGCTTCCTGTCACACAGCTGACGTGTGTCCACTCGCAAGCTCAGCGGGCTGGGAGCAAGCACAGAAAAGGCAGAGTCCATTTTAACCAGGGTTGGGGTTTTGCCGCGCAAGTAGGACTGGGGGAGAAAGAGCAAGGAAGCTAATGTAACGTGTGCAAGGAAATGACTGCACTGGACCACAGAATCTAAGGAAGGAAGGGAGGACATGAGAGGTGAGGCAATAGAGATAAAAAGGGTAAGATCAAAGGATCAGGGGTACCGATGGCATCCCACCCGAGAATTGAAAGGCACTTTATGACTTGGCCCCATTCCCTCTCTGACATCTTCTCTCCTCTATCCCCCTGATTGTTTAGTCTAGCCACATTGGCCTCCTTACTGTTCCTCAGACAAACCCAGAGCCTCAGGGCCTTTGCACAGGCTGTTCCGTCCAAGTGTTCTGCCTCCAGAAAACCCTAATCAGCCCCTCTCCTCCTCTAAATCTTTGCTTAAATTTCACCTTCTTTGTGAAGTCTCCCCTGACCACCCTACTCAATACGGCAACCATCCTCTCCCCCAATTTCCAATCTCCTTTACCCTGACCTATTTGTTTCCATAGCACTCAACCTCTTTTCATTAATTACCTCACTTAATTACCCCTAAGATGTCATCCGTTGTAAGCCACGTGCATCTTAGAATCAGTGATACTGCCTGCTTCCCCATTATAATCTTATCTCCACGAGGGCAGGGATTTTGGTTTATTTCACTTGCTACCATATCTCCAGCGCCGGGACAGTGCCTGGCACCTGCCAAACGCTCAGTAACTACTTTGACAACACTTTGAGCATAATTGCTTTAGGGAATTTTCTTGACCCAGAAGACAGAGCGTCGGTTTCTCTGCACTAAATCTTACCGCATCCCCTCATCTGTTGTTGTTTTTTTTTTTTGAAGTTAAAGGATATTTTTTTTTCTTTCATAGTTCATTGTCAAGTTGGTTTCCATATAACACCCCGTGCTCATCCCCACATGTGCCCTCCTCCAGGCCCATCACCCCCTTCCCCTCCCCCCCACCGCCACCAGCCCTCAGTTTGTTCTCAGCATTCAAGAGTCTCTCGTGGTTTGCCTCCCTCCCTCTCTCCCCCACTATTTTTCCCCTTCTTCTCCCCTATGGTCCTCTGTTAAGTTTCTCCTAATCCATCTATACGTGCAAACATATGGTGTCTGTCCTTCTCTGCCTGACTTCCTTCGCTCAGCATAACACCCTCAAGGTCCATCCGTGTTGCTACACGTGGCCAGATGTCATTGTTTCTCATTGCCATGGAGTATTCCATGGTATAGATAAACCACATCTTCTTGATCCATTCTCCAGTTGATGCACATTTAGGCTCTTTCCATGTTTTGGCTATTGTGGAGAGCGCTGCTATGAACATTGGGGTCCATGTGCCCCTATGCATCAGCACTCCTGTGTCCCTTGGGTAAATCCCTAGCAGTGCTATTACTGGCTCATGGGGAGTTCTATTGTTAATTTCTTGAGGAACCTCCACACTGTTTTCCAGAGGGGCTGCACCAGTTTGCATTCCCACCAACAGTGTCGGAGGGTGCCCGTTTCCCCACATCCTCACCAGCATCTGTGGTCCACTGATTTGTTCATTTTAGCCACTCTGACCAGCGTGAGGTGGTATCTCAGTGTGGTTTGGATCTTCATTTCTCTGATGATGAGGGACGCTGAGCATTGTTTCATGTGTCTGTTGGCCATCTGGACGTCCTCTTTGGTGAAGTGTCTGTTCGTGTCTTCTGCCCATTTCTTCACTGGATTGTTTATGGGGTGTAGAGTTTGGCGAGTTCCTTATAGATTTTGGATACTAGCCCTTTATCTGTCATTTGCAACTATCTTTTCCCATTCCGTCAGTTTTTTATTGATTGTTTCCTTTGCCGTGCAGAAGCTTTGTATCTTGGTGAGGTCCCAATAGTTCACTTTTACTCTCGATTCCCTTGCCTTTGGGGATGTGTCAAGTAAGAAATTGCTGCTGCTGAGGTCAAGGAGGTTGTTTCCTGCTTTCTCCTTGAGGGTTTTGATGGTTTTCTGTCTCACATTCAGATCCTCTATCCATTTTCAGTTTATTTTTGTGCATGGTGTGATAAAGTGATCTAGTTTCATTCTTCTGCATGTTGCTGTCCAGTTCTCCCAACACCATCTGTTAAAGAGGCTGTCTTTTTTCCACTGGATACTCTTTCCCGCTTTGTCCAAGATTAGTTGGCCATACATGTGTGGGTCCAATTCTGAGTTCTCGCTTCCATTCCATTGGTATATGTGTCTGTTTTTGTGCCATCCCCCTCGTCTGTTTTGCTGGAATATTCCGTCTCAATCCCTCAGAATCCCCTCACCCATATGTCCAGTCTAATTCTTGTCCCGGTTAAGGGATTTTGGAAAGGTCCTGCATGCAATTCCCCGATGGCCACACGGTGGAGCTGTGGTCCTGTTTTCCCAGCCAAGGTCAGTTCTGTCCTCACCCACCTCATTAGTTCCTTCGTTCGTTCTTTCCTTCCCTCCCTTTTTTCCCCTTCCTTCCTTCCTTCCTTCCTTCCTTCCTTCCTTCCTTCCTTCCTTCCTTCCTTCCTTCCTTCCTTCCTTCCTTCCTTCCTTCCTTCCTTCCTTCCTTCCTTCCTTCCTTCCTTCCTTCCTTCCTTCCTTCCTTCCTTCCTTCCTTCCTTCCTTCCTTCCTTCCTTCCTCTCTCTCCGCCCTCCCTCCCTTCCTTCCTCTCTCTCCCTCCCTCCCACCCTCCCTCCCTCCCTCCCTCTTCCTTCCTTCCTTCCTTCCTTCCTTCCTTCCTTCCTTCCTTCCTTCCTTCCTTCTCCTTCCTTTCTCTCTCCTCCATCCCTCCCTCCCTCCCTCCCTCCCTCCCTCCCTCCCTCCCTTCCCTCCTTCCCTCCCTTCCTTCCTTCCTTCCTTCCTTCCTTCCTTCTCCTCCCTCCCTCCTTTCCTTCCTTCCCCTGGAAATCTAAAGCCTTGTGATTACCCTCTATTTGGTATGAGGGAATAACATTTCTGATCAGCCCATTTTACATGAATTCTGATAATACAGTTTCGTTTTTTTCACATCAGTTTCAATGTACATTTTCTGAAAGTCTTAAAAACTTTAGCATATGTGCCATAAAAATGGTTGACTCTACACACAACAGTTTTACATTAACAACATTTGATGAGCTTTTTTTTTGTAATCATGAAGAACCAGTCTCTTAACCCAACAAAATTTACTGCAATCCAATAGGCCTTTTAAAAAATATTTTTAAGGGGCGCCTGGGTGGCTTAGTCGGTTAAGCATCCGACTTTCGCTTAGGTCATGATCTCACTGTTCGTGGGTTCGAGCCCCGTGTCGGGCTCTGTGCTGACTGCCAGCTCGGAGCCTGGAGCCTATTTCAGAGTCTGTATCTCCCTCTCTCTCTGACCCTCCCCTGCTCATGCTGTCTCTCTCTCTCCTAGAAATAAAAAAAATAAAAATATTAAAAAAATATATAAAAAAAAATATTTTTAAGTAATCTTTACACCCTACCTGGGGCTTGAACTCACATCCTGAGATCCAGTTGTATGCTCTTGCAACTGAACCAGCCAGGTGCCCCTGCCCCCAACAAGCAGTTGTTGAGCATCTTCCCCAAGGAACCAATGTAAGAAACAAAAAATATAGTGTTATAACTATACATATACATATCTATATACATATAGCTTCTTGTGCACCCTGTCCCCACCCCTACCTCACTCTGCTCCAGGCATCCTGATCTACTTGCCATTTTTTTTTTTAAAAGATGCCAAAATTATTCCTCCCTTGTCTTATTGATAACTTTATTAACACTGGGCCGAATTTTGGAAAAATTATGTCCCCCACGGCAATGCTGCCTGAGGCCTTTGAGCTGATGATCCAGCTCTCCTCTGTTAAGACTGCTCCGTTGCTTTTAAATTTTCAATAATTCTGTCTTTTGAAGTAAGTTCTGACTACCTTATTGTGTCTCTTGTGCCCCTATGTTGAAGTAGGTATCACTTTGGTAGTTCTATTTATTAGCTTCTATTTATACATCTTTGTGTTGTAGTAGGTGAAGTAAATGGTAGTTTGTTGCTGGGGATACAGTTCAGCTATATTATCTTTGGATTTCACTTCAGAAGAGTAAAAGCAGAGTTACACGTTACAAATTGTCTGTGATAAAAAGAAATAGAAGTTAGCCATTAAAACCACAGTGAAAGGGCACCTGGGTGGCTCAGTCAGTTAGGCATCCAACTTCGGCTCAGGCCATGATATCATGGTTCATGAGTTCAAGCCGTGCATTGGGCTCTGCACTGACAGTGAAGAGCCTGCTCTGGATTCTCTTTCTCTCTTCCTCTCTCTCTTTTTTTTAGTATATGTGCTGCTGAAGCGAGCACTCTCTTCCTGTCTCTCTACCCCTCCCCCTCTCACACTTTCTCTCTCTCTCGAAGTAAGTAAACTTAAAGAAAGAAAGAAAGAAAAAACTGTTTTGGCATATTAGGATCCTTGTTTGAACTTGGCCTGGTTCATGCCTTGTACCTAATTTAATCATAATGACAACCCAATGAATGAACTCTCGTTGGTTTCAGTTTAAAATTTTTAAATGCTTATTTATTTGAGAGAGAGAGAGAGAGAACAGGACCAGGGTGGCAGCAGAGAGAGGGGGAGACACAGATTCTGACGCAGGCTCCAGACTCTGACTGTCAGCACAGAGCCCGAGAGAGAGAGAGAGAGAACAGGACCAGGGTGGCAGCAGAGAGAGAGGGAGACACAGATTCTGACGCAGGCTCCAGACTCTGACTGTCAGCACAGAGCCCGACCAGGGACTTCAGCTCACAAACTTTGAGATCATGACCAGAGCCAAAGTTGGACACTTAACCAAATGGCGCCCCCCCTATCGGTCCCAGTTTAGAAGAGGAAACTGAGGAACGGGGAGGGTAAATAGCTCCATTCAACATCACACAGCCAGGAAGTGACAGACAAAAGTTCAGCCCTTTCCTGGACCCCATGTCCATGTAATCACTCCTTTTATTGGTAACATGCTCCAATTCCACAGTTCCAAGGCCACGTGGGAATGGACAAAACAAACCGTAAAAGAGCATGGCTCATACATTCCAGTTTTTAAAAATGGGTATATAATCAATATAGATCTGATTATCAACAGGGAAAGACTTTGGAACAATTTCCTTCTACCTATTCAAATACTGAGAGTTTTCTTTACTAAAAAATATTTTTAAAATGTTTATTTTTGAGAGCGAGAGTTCAAGTGGGGGAGGGGCAGAGAGACAGAGAGGGAGACACAGAATCGAGGTAGGCTCCAGGCTCCGAGCTGTCAGCACAGAAGGGCTCGAGCTCATGAACTGCGAGGTCATGACCTGAGCTGAAGTTGGCCGCGTAACCGACTGAGCCACCCAGGCGACCCTGTGAGTTTTCTTTAAAAGCTATTGTTTTTCTCGTTTCGGTATGAGAAGCCTATGCCTTTTTTTTTTTTTAACTCTTCTTATCAACAAATTCTGTTTTGAATATATTTTTCCTGGATCTAGGTTTGTGATTAAATTTATTTGAAACCAGTAAGCAGCGCGCCTCTAAAATCAGAAAACTAGTTTAACAGCCAAAAAAGGACAGACATGCTTCAAATCGGCCGCGTGCGAACAGGAACTATAGGTGGGGAAATTTCTGTCGAGTCAATCCTGGGCCGCAAGCCCAGAGAGGCACAGAGAGGAGTTAGAGCCGCCCAGCTCGGGGCCGGAAGGTTTAGGACTGACCCCACTCCCCTCCGACTCTAGGTTTAATTGAGCTGGTCCGGAACTCTTCTGCCCGGCCCCAGCGGAGCTACCCTGGACGGTAGACTTCCGGTGACTACACGACTTCCGTGCGGGGCAGCCGATTTGGCGAGTCCTAGGCGGACCGGAAGTCCGTCACTCCTGACTACCCTCCCCTTTCCTAAAGTGACGCACGGTGGGGTTGCCGGAAGAAGTGGCGAAGTTACTTTTGAGGGGATCCGAGAAGCGGCGGCGTGCCAGGGGATACAGAGGAGGAGGAAGAGAGGCAGAGCAAGGGGACGGAGGCAGGTGCACTGGAGTACGGGGAGATGCGGGAGGCGTACCGGGCCCGGCGCTTCCCGGCGTTCCCCGCGCTGCCCCCGCTCAGCCCCCTTTCTCTCCTTCCCCCTTCCGT
Organism: Proteles cristata cristata; assembly: GCA_017311185.1. Lineage (NCBI taxonomy): Eukaryota > Metazoa > Chordata > Mammalia > Carnivora > Hyaenidae > Proteles > Proteles cristata. Next base: position 34,097 of record JAESUZ010000013.1, on the reverse strand, counting down.
AGCTCGTGCTGTCTCCGGCTGTTTCCACGGCAACGGGAGTAGGAGACCCCCCGCGAGAGGCGGCCCACGGGACCCTCGCGCGCAGCCATGAGCCCCGCCCCCCACTGGTGTTCGGAGAGGGGCGGGACCTGGAGCGAGGTATGGGGCGGAGCGTGATGGGAGGACGTGGAGGCGGGGCATGATGGGAGGAGATGGGGCGGGACCTGGAGGGAGGGGTACCGATGGGGGGGCAAAATGGTGGGGCGGAGCATTGTGGGTGGAGGGAGCGTGCAACCTACGAGGGTTGGGCGGGACCTAGAAGGAAAAGATGGGGCGGAGCATGGGGAGGAGGTGGGTTCAGAATGGAAGTTAGGGGTGCTTCCTCTGCAGAAGTGGGGAGTAAGAGTACGTTGGGTGAAAACTTGGTGGGGGGAGGAAGTTTGGGCGAAATATGAGTGAAGCAGAAAGGGAGTGGGCAGGATCCGGAGTGGGTGGAGCCTAAAGGAGAGGCGGGGTCTAGATAAGGGCAGGGCTTGAGACACCACCCCCCCAAGATCTGGAGCAACAGTGGGTGGGGTCTGTCGGAATGGGAGGAGAGGCTGGCAGGGCTCTAGGGCGGGGTCTGTGTGTTCTAAAGGAGGAGTCTGGAAAGATGGAAGAAAGAGGTGCTTCTAGCATGATGGGCTGGTCTTACCTGACCCTCCCTGGCCCCACAAGGCTCTCAGGCGCCCTACATTCTGCAGGTTGCTCCGTGACTCCACCATGTCCACCCCTACCACCAGTTCCCTGGACACCCCCTTGCCTGGTGAGCGACCCCTTTCCCAGCCCAGACCCTACCCCCTTCGCACACTTGGCAGGAGAAACTCACTGTGCTTCCCTCTCCCAGGAGATGGCCCGCCTCAACCCAGCGCCCCCTCTTCACCAGCTATAAAGGAGGAGGGCCCTGAGCTGTGGCCTGTGGGTCCAGACCCTGATGTCCCAGGCGATGACTGGGCCCACTCAGCCTGTAGCGAGGGTGAGATGGGGGACAGGGGCTCAGGGTGGGTACGGGGTATGGGGCCTTGTGGGGAGATCTAGGAAGGGAGAAGGATCAAAAATGAGGACGGGAGGCCCCAGTTTCCTGTTGGTTCTTTTTTCTTCCATTCCTTCTTGACACTTCTTAGTCCTTTCTTTCTCTCGCTTTGCCTGTGAGTGCATTTCTTTCCTACTTGACACCTTTTGTTGTTATTTGATTTTTGGGGTTCACACATCTTTCCTTCTGAATTGCCATCTCCCCGGTCACCCCCTGTATGCTGGCTCCTACGTCCTCTCGGTCATCGGGATGACCCTCTGGCTGCTGTTTCTTTTGGCGTCTCTGTCTCTCTCATGGCTTCTCTCCGCCCCCTCCAGTCGTCCCAGACCCAGCGGAGGAACCAGAACGCAAGCGAAAGAAGGGCCCGGCTCCGAAGATGCTGGGCCACGAGCTGTGCCGCGTGTGTGGGGACAAGGCCTCCGGCTTCCACTACAACGTGCTCAGCTGCGAAGGCTGCAAGGGCTTCTTCCGGCGCAGCGTGGTCCGAGGCGGGGCCCGGCGCTACGCCTGCCGGGGCGGCGGAACCTGCCAGATGGACGCCTTCATGCGGCGCAAGTGCCAGCAGTGCCGGCTGCGCAAGTGCAAGGAGGCCGGGATGAGAGAGCAGTGTGAGTGCCGGGGAGGGCGCCGTGCCCGTCTGGCCCGCGCCGGGCCCTGGGGCCTCCGCTGAGGCCTGTGTCTCCCGAACAGGCGTCCTGTCGGAAGAACAGATCCGCAAGAAGAAGATTCGGAAGCAGCAGCAGCAACAGCAGCAGCAGCAGCAGCAGTCGCCTGTGGGGCCAGCGGGCGGCAGCAGCTCAGCCTCCGGGCCTGGGGCTTCCCCTGGAGGGTCTGACGAAGGTGGCCAGGGCTCCGGGGAAGGCGAGGGTGTCCAGTTAACAGCCGCTCAGGAACTCATGATCCAGCAGTTGGTGGCGGCCCAGCTGCAGTGCAACAAACGCTCCTTCTCCGACCAGCCCAAAGTCACGGTATCGCCCCTCCCGTGGCCGTGAAGGGTGGTGAGGCCGGTTGGGTAGAGCCATCAGGGCTGGGGCCCAGGGCATGGGGAGGGAACGACGCTCCAGAAGGCAGGGCCTTGGAGAGGAAGGTCTCCTCGGGCGCAGTCTTTGCTTCAAGGTGTCTCCTGGGCCTCAAGGAGTCCGAGAGTAACCTTGACCCCCTTGTCCCTAGCCCTGGCCCCTGGGCGCGGACCCCCAGTCTCGTGATGCCCGCCAGCAGCGTTTTGCCCACTTCACGGAGTTAGCCATCATTTCCGTCCAGGAGATTGTGGATTTCGCCAAACAGGTGCCTGGCTTCCTGCAGCTGGGCCGCGAGGACCAGATCGCCCTCCTGAAGGCGTCTACCATTGAGGTAACGGGCAGCCTGCCCATCCTCAACGCGGCCCTTCCTTCCTGCCCACGAGGAACCCCCGGGAAAAGCCTCAGGACAGATGTTGAGGGACTGGGGACGAGCGAGACCCCTGCGGCTGTTGCCCTCGCGGGGACTGTGTCCTACGGGGGAATGTCAAAATACTCAGCAGAGAATCAGAGCCTCTCATGAGCCAAGGAGAAAAAGGAAACGGGCTGAGGCTGAGAAAAGTTAAGGATTGGGCTGGGAGAACGCACTTTAAAGAATGTGCTGAAAAGGCTATTCAGAGGAGAGTTGACATTTAAACCAAAGCAACAGTAACAAATAAGTATTGAGTTGCTAGCGGACCCCAGGCTCCGTTCCAAGTCCTGGACACGTGGCGGTGAACGAAGCACGCCTGTCCCCATGCCTCGCGGCCACCTGGGGAGAGTCTCCTGAGTGGAGGGCGCCGTGGGCGCTAAACCTGGAGGAGGGAGCGCCTGGGGTGTCGGGCGTGCTGACCGCAGGCTGGGCTGACTGAGGGGACGTGGTTGGGGGCAGAGGGCTGAGAGATGGTTCTGGCAAGAGTAGGGCCCCCACAGGCCAAGAGAGGAGAGACCAGGGGCTGCAGGGTCACAGGGACGCGTGGGCGCCCCTGCCTAGTCCTCCCCCTGCCGCGCGCAGATCATGCTGCTAGAGACGGCCAGACGCTACAACCACGAGACGGAGTGCATCACTTTCCTGAAAGACTTCACCTACAGCAAGGATGACTTCCACCGCGCAGGTACGGCGGGGGGCGGCGCCCCCGCTGGGCCCCTCCTGGCGGGAGACCTCAGGCCATCCCGTTCTTGTCTGATCCTCTATCTCTTTATCTGCAAAGCGGCGGGGTGAGCCAGCCTCGAAATGAGATAAAAAGTGTATGTATTGTTGAGTGTGTCCGCTGGGATGCTGTGCAGGATGAGACAGTCTGTGCTGTCACGTGGGGCATCTTGATAGGAATTAAGAAAAGACACTCCCTCCTCCCCAAATGTGGTGTCACTGGAGAGAGGTCGCATCTCAGTCCGTTGTGAGGTATGCACCCTGAGCGACTGTACAGGGTAGGTCCTTGCCATCCGAGAGCGCTTACTTGGGGATGTGACCTAGGCATTGGGCTTCTGGAGGAAGTGCAGTTGAACCGAGGCCTGAGGGGTGCGATGTATTGACTAGGAAAAGGGAATGGAGGGGTAGCACTGCCCACCTTTTCCACCAGGGAACCTCATGTACCAAGAAGGCCTTGTTTTCCGTCAGGCTCTGGCCTCTGTTTGTGAGTCCACCTCTTCCCCATCATCTCTTCCTGGAGCACCTCTGCATTTTCCTAACCCCATCTTCTTCCCTTCCCCTAACCCAGCCCCCTTTGAGTATGAGTGTGGCAGCAGAGCACTGGGCAGGGAGAATGTTTCTGGCAGGGCTCAGCATGTACAAAGGTCCTGAGGTCGGGGAAGAGCTGGATGACGTTAAGGAAATACAAGGAGGCCCAGGCATCTGGAACAAAGGGAGGCTGGAGAGAAAGTTGGGGTACTACCATTTCCTCCCATCCTCCCCTCCAGTACCTCTCCCTGGGACATCGTCGAGGCCCCTCACTGGATTCTCCAGAGTGTTCTGTTCACACAGCAGTCAGAAGGGTCCTATTCATAGCAAGTCAGCTCACGTCCCTCCCCTGCTCACTACACTGCGTGGCTCCCGGCTCAGTGGGAGAAAAGCCAGAGTCCTGGCCATTTCTCACAGGCTCAAAGGGGCCTCTCTGCCCCCACCTCCCTTTGCTCACCCTCTTCCAGCCACACTGGCCTCCTCCCTCTTACTTGAAGCCACCAGGCGGGCTCCTGCCTCAGGCGTTTGCAGTTGCTCGGCCAACATGGGCGACCGCTGCATCCTGGTTTGCGTGGGACCTTTGCAGTTTGCACATTTGGAAGTCTCGAGGCCCAGAAAGCTGCCCCATCCTGGGAAAGACAGACAGGTGGTGCGTGCCTGGAACTCTCAAAACATCCTCGTGACTCCTCCCCTCCCCTTCTGGTGGGTTCTCAAAGGTCACCCTGTAGTGCGGCCTTTCTACAGCATCACCGTACACCGACCACCTGTCCACGATGTTGATTTGCTTCTCGATGCCCCTCATTACCCTTCCTTGTGTCACCTTGATCCAATCACAGACTGGATGGTTTAGTTACATGTGTACCTCCTGTCGGCTCCCTCAGTCCCCAAGTGCAAGCCCCGCGGGAGGGGAGGCCTTGTCTTACAAACAGCTCTACCCCGGGACCTGCCACATAGTAGGTGCTCAGTAAAGTTTGATAAATGAATGAATGAGCTACTCTTGGGGATGAGTTCAGGCCTTACTCTGTGAGCAATGGAAGCCACCACAGGGGTGACACAATGTGACATAGGTTTAAAAATGTTTCCTTTAGGGCGCGTAGGGGGCTCAGTCGGTGAAGCGTCCCGACTCTGGCTCAGGTCATGATCTCATGGTTCATGGGTTCGAGCCCCACATCGGGCTCTGTGCTTTGGATTCTGTGTCTCCCTCTCTCTCTGACCCTCCACTACTCAGGCTGTCTGTCTGTCTCTCTCAGAGATAAATAAATGCAAACAAAAAAACAAAGCAAAAAAAAAACACAATAAAAATGTTTCCTATTCCTTAGGAGAGAACCAGGGAGGTCAGGAAGGAGGCGAAGGTAGGAATGAGGTAGCAGAAAATACTGAATGAGTGTTCGTGCTCATCACTTATCCCTTTATTCAGGCAAGGGTTAGGGCACACTTCCCACATGCCAGGCACCCGGGTGGGGGCCACGGGGGAACAGAAGGGGCCAGAACGCTAGAATTGCTGCTGTGTCCCTGAGCCCGCAGACAGCGAGCAGCGTCAGGGGCCGGGGCCAGGGCCACAGTGGGGCCCGGGGGAGCTTACAGCCGGGCCTCCCGCCCCACAGGCCTGCAGGTGGAGTTCATCAACCCCATCTTCGAGTTCTCCCGGGCGATGCGGCGGCTGGGCCTGGACGACGCCGAGTACGCCCTCCTCATCGCCATCAACATCTTCTCCGCTGACCGGCCCAACGTGCAGGAGCCGAGCCGCGTGGAGGCCCTGCAGCAGCCCTACGTGGAGGCCCTGCTCTCGTACACGCGCATCAAGAGGCCGCAGGTACGCGGCCCCGCCCCTCCCAGGGCCCTGGTGGGGACAGGAAGGCCCCATGTGGGGTCACAGCCGGGCCCTGGCTGCTGCCCGGCTTCTCTGGTAGCGCCCTGAGCCCCGACTGGTGCCCTCTTGGCAGAGTCGGGCCTCAGGCCTCAGGCCTCTGCCCTGGCCAGCCTACACTGGTGGTGGTGGGGATGCTGACCAGAGCCTGCCTCCCTCCTCTTCCCCCCGCCGCCACCCCCCTGCAGGACCAGCTGCGCTTCCCCCGGATGCTAATGAAACTCGTGAGCCTGCGCACGCTGAGCTCTGTGCACTCGGAGCAGGTCTTTGCCCTGAGGCTCCAGGACAAGAAGCTGCCGCCGCTGCTGTCTGAGATCTGGGACGTGCACGAGTGAGGGGCCTGCCGCCCTGCCGCCTCCAGCGCACGGACGTTGTTGCCCCTTCCTCCTGCAGTGGCCCCGAGCGGGCCTGGGGTCCCACCTTGCGGCTTCTAGCGCAAGCCCTGGCCCACCAGTTCCTTGGGCGAGCCCCCGCCGGGGTCCGGGGGGCTCCCTCCCCGCCCACTGAGTCTTCCTGGGAGGGCTGGGTGGGTCCTAGGTCCCGACCCCGACCCTCCTAGCACTACCGGCTGCCCTCCCCACCCAGCTTACACCTCAAGCTCGCTGCGCAGTGCACCTTGAGCAGAGGGAGTGGGGGGCCCGTGGCTCTCCCTTCCAGCCTGAGAAACCGCAGGCCCCCCTCCCTCTGTTCCTTTTATTTAATAAAAACTAAAAAAAGACAAAAACAGGAAAATAAACGACTAGAAACCTGCCCTGAGCCAGCGTGAGTCCAAGATGTACGGGGGATGGGATGTCAGCGTCTTCGTGGACACCAGCCCCCTGAACCTTGTGTCGCTACGGCGCTGGCGGAGGGCTCAGGGCCACGTGACCGGGTGGCGGGGTGGGGGTGGGGTGTCCAGGAGAGGCTGACAGCCTTGGCGTCATCTCCCTGGACCAGGTGAGTTGGAGGCTGCCGAAGGACAGAGAATTTAAGTGGATGAAGGGTCAGGCTCTCAGGCCACACAGTTTCCTGGAGCTCCTGGGCACCGTGCTGGCCCAGGATGCAGATGTTCGTGTAACAAGTGTGTACAGGGCACTCACTGTGTGGCAAACAATTTCAGGCACTGGAAACACCGGAGAACAAGATAAAGCCCTTCCTGGGCGGTGGCCACCAGTCAGGGCTGGCGGTGGGCGGCAGCTAGAACGGAAGGGAATAGGGGCTTTAACGGGGCGGTGAGCTGCAGTGTGGCAGCCCAGAGGTAGAGGCGGCAAGTCCCCACACAGGAGATCGTGTCCCAGGGGGCACCTAAACCACACAAGGGGGCTGGGCCCCCAAATTGAGGGGAGGGCACATGCCAAGTGTGGAAGGTGAGAGGCTCTGGTGATTTCAGAGGAAGGACGGGCTGTGGACGCCTCAGTCCCTCCTTCCCCTGTGCCAGGCTCCCGAGGGCTCACGGGGGTGAGCTGGACGGACAGTCCTGGCCAAGAGCGAAGGGAGTGCTGCTTGGGGGGCGGGCTGGGTACTGAAAGGTGAGCTTTTTCGAGGGGGTGGGGGGAAGGTGACGGGGAAATGGCTAGTTCCAAGCAGTGTGCCTGGCGCCCCCGGGTGTGCCCGTCCTGCGGAAAGTCTAGTCTACAGGTGGGGAACCCGAGGTCGTGAGACAGAACTGAGCGGACCTCCCGACGCGGGGAGGGCAGACGTCAGCCCTTCCGCCAGCGGAAAGGACAGTGGGCAAGTTGTCCTCTCGACTTGGCCTCCCGCTGAAAGCAGGCGGGCGAGCCGAGGAAGCGCGCGAGGCTCTCGCGGGCGGGGAGGCGGGGCCGGGGGGACCGGGGCAGGTCGCACGGCCGCGCGCACGGAGAGCAGGAGCCGCGGAGCTACCGCCGGAGGGGGCGTGGCTTGGGGGGAGTCGCACCTCTCAAGGCGGGGCGGGGTTTGGCGAGAATTTATGCAAAATGGGAAGAGGCGACGTCCTAAGTTGGGAGGACGGGGCGTGGCCTAGTTCCAGTCGAGGGGAGGGGCGTGGCTCAAAGGCGTGTCGGGGCGTGTTCTCGCCCTACTTGGGCGGTGGGGGCGTGGCCCGGCGCGGCGCGCGGTGGATCTGAGCCTGCGCGCGCCGGAGTCAGGGGTCACGGCGGCGTAGGCTGTGGCGGGAAACGCTGTTTGAAGCGGGTGAGTAGGGGCAGAAGGGGGATTGCAGGGATTCGACTTGGCAGGGAAAGAGGGTGGAGGAGCCGGGCATGTAGGCCTGAGAGAAGGGTTGCGAAGCGGGCCGTGGCGGGGGGAGGGCGCGCGGTAGAGGAGGAAGGGCCAGTGGTTCTGGGCGCGTGCGCGGGGGCGCGCAGGAAGATGACTGGGGTTGGGGGGGGCCCTCGGGATGCGGGGGGCTCTTGTGCTGGGCACCTGGCCCCTGGGTGAGCCGGGGGATGTGCCCTGGAGGATCTTTGGGGCGGCAGGATCCCGGACGCAGTGGAGGACTGAATTGGTGCACGTGGTGGCATGTGATACCCCTTATTCACTAAATATTGAGTATTCTATGCCAGGCACCATTCTAGAAGCAGAGGCTACAGCCCGAACAAGTCAGAGAAAGTCGTTGGCTCAGGAGAAGACAAACAGTAGATGAGTGATAAGTAATAACGGTAAAGCAATGCTTTCGGGGCTTGGTATCTTATCCGAAGTGAAATAAAGCAGGGTAGCCTGTTTCTTTAGCTGCAGTGATCAAAAATCCTCTCTCTGGAGAAGTGACTTTTGACAGAGAAGTCAGCCATGTAAAGAAAGATTTGGACAGCGGGACCATCAGGCGCAAAGGCCCTGAGGTGGGAAGGAGTTTGGCCTGTTTGTAGCTGGAGCCAAGGAAACAGGCCAGGTTGGAGGCATGATGGAGAACCCGATCCTTGCCAACGTTGCCGTGGGCTTTGGCTCTCATTCCAGGTCCCACAGGGAGCCAGGGGAGATTTTGAGCAGCAGAGCGACCTGGCCCACCCTGCGTTTAGGGAAAAGTCCCTGGGTGCTGATTGAAGATGGGATTGTAGTGGGAACAGGAAAGCAAGGAGGAAGGCCAGCTGGGAGACCAGGGGACAGTGGCTCAGACCCCAGTGCTATCTGTCAGCCTCAGGTTGTCTTTGAGGTTGGAGCCAGCAGGACGCGGGGGTGTAAGGAGGAGCTCAGGTGGCTGGGGCGTGTGGTTTGGCTGATGGAGAAGGTGGAGGCAGGGCAGATTTGGGGCACCGCTCAAGTGGCGGGGAGTGGGCAGGGTTTAGAGAGGGGCAGGGTGATGTCATCTTCTCTGCTTCGTAACCCCACCCGTGCCAGGAGCCTGTGGTTACCTGCCCTCCCCCACCCTTGGCTGCGTCTCACACGCAGGCCTCTTGTCACTTAGAGATGCTCCTTTCCTACCAGAGACCTTTGTGACGCTGCTCCCTTCTCCTGCGCTGCTCCCTTCTGCGCTGCTCCCTTCTCCTGCGCTGCTCCCTTCTGCGCTGCTCCCTTCTCCTGCGCTGCTCCCTTCTGCGCTGGCGCTCCCCTCCTGCGCTGCTCCCTTCTCCTGCGCTGCTCCCGCTGCCCTTCTGCGCTGCTCCCTTCTCCTGCGCTGCTCCCTTCTCCTGCGCTGCTCCCTTCTCCTGCGCTGCTCCCTTCTGCGCTGCTCCCTTCTCCTGCACTGCTTTTCCCTCCATCTTCAGTCCCTCTTTCATTCACCTGCTCTCATGGCAGGGACTTTGCTGGCACTGGGGAGCCAATGATAATTCGGTTTGGTTGGGGGGAGGCCAGGAGATCTGAATCCAGAGTGCTCTGAGCCCAAACAGGGCAGCACTAGTCTTTGGGAAGCGAGAGAAGGAAGCTTCAGGGGCTTGGGAATACTTGTGGGGTGGGTGACACTCAGGAGTCTAAAGTGCCACACCCTGAAGTGGCCTGCGTTCTGGACACTGTGTGAGTGACGCTGGGACCCTAACTGGAGTGAGACCCTGACCCCTGCATTTTTTTTTTAAGTTTATTTATTTATTTTGAGAAAGGGAAAGAGAGAATCCCAAGCAGGCTCCGAGCTGTCAGTGCAGAGCCTGACGCAGGACTTAAACTCACCAACCATGAAATCATGATCTGAGGCTTTTTTTTTTTTTTAAGTTTTAAGATTTTTAGTTTTTTTTTTTTTTTTTAATTTTTTATTTATTTATTTTTTATTTCTAGGAGAGAGAGAGAGACAGCGTGAGCAGGGAGGGTCAGAGAGAGAGGGAGTCACAGACTGAAACAGGCTCCAGGCTCTGAGCTGGCAGTCAGCACAGAGCCCGACGTGGGGCTCGAACCCACGAACCGCGAGATCATGACCTAAGCGAAAGTCGGACGCTTAACCGACTAAGCCACCCAGGCGCCCCTAAGATTTTTAGTTTTAAGTAATTTCAACACCCAGTGTGGGGGCTTAAACTCACAACCCCCAGGTCAAGAGTCACGTGCTCCACCTACTGAGCCAGCTGGGGGCCCCCAGTGAAGCCTGTTTAAAAAAATTTTTTTTTATTATTATTTTTTTAATATTTTATTTTTATTTCTAGGAGAGAGAGAGAGAGAGAGAGACAGCTTGAGCAAGAGAGGGTCAGAGAGAGAGGGAGTCACAGACTCCGAAACAGGCTCCAGGCTCTGAACTGGCAGTCAGCACAGAGCCCGACGCGGGGCTCGAACCCACGAACAGTGAGATCATGACCTAAGCGAAAGTCGGACGCTTAACTGACTAAGCCACCCGGGCGCCCCTAAAAAAATTTTTTTTAATGTTTATTTATTTTAGAGAGAGACAGCAAGCAGGGGAGGGGCAGAGAGAGAGGGAGACACAGAATCCGAAGCAGGCTCCAGGCTCTGAGCGTCAGCACAGAGCCTGACGCGGGGCTCAAACCCACAAACCGCAAGATCATGACCTGAGCCGAAGTCGGAAGCTCAACGGGCTGAGCCACCCAGGCGCCCCCATTCATCTTGTCCCCTGTCCGTCCCGCAATGCCCAATGAAGACTATGGGGAAGGGGATTCTGTCTTGTCTCCTGCTGTGCCTTCTGCTCCCTGAAGAGTGAGTGCCTAGGACAGAGGACGAAGGAAGAAGCTCACAGAATCTTCACGATATCTCCCGAGGCAGGTGCTATCACCCACTCACACAGTGACTAGAGCCAAGGCCCAGAAAGGTGAAGCTACCTGCCCGAGGCGGCACAGCTAGCTTGGAGGGTTCAAAGACAGGCAGGCGTGTCCCAGAGCCCCACTGTGAGTCAGCACCGCAGGCTGCCGGCCTGCAGGGGTGTCTGGCGAGGTACAGGGGTGAACTGCTCTCTGCCCAGCGGAGGAGACAGGCCGGAGATGGGTTCTTCTGCTTGCTCACCCCTGTGCCCTGCCTCCCACACATCTAGAGAGGGAAAGATTAAATAATTGCAAAAGTAACTTTTCACTCTGCCCTCCCCTCACCCGTCCCCGGAAAACTACACGCTTTTCATGCTTTGGCCTCGTCCCTCCTCTGGGCCTCCCTGACTCTCACTACCCTTGTCACAGGCCAGCGACCATCTGGGCCTGTGTCTGACTCCCCCGCTTCTCCGCGTCCTCAGCCTTGTCCAGCACAGGGCCTGGCTTTGGGATGTGTTTGCTGGGTGGCACCGCCCCCCTCCTTTTCTCAGCCACCTAAGTCCTCTGTCTGCAGAGACTCAGTCCTAGGTCAGCTCTTCCAGGAGAGTCGGCGGCCCCTTGGGGCACCCAGGGCGCCTGGTACTACTTCCCTTATTGCCCAGGTGCACCCAACCCAGCACTGCTTCACAATGTGAGCTCCCCAAAAACAGGGGTCAGGAGCGCCAGAGTGACTCCGTTAAGTGTCCGACTCTTGATATTCGCTCAGGTCTTGATCTCATTCAGTTTCATGAGTCCCAGTCCCACACTGCACTCTGTGCTGGCAGCACCGGGGCCTGCTTGGGATTCTCTCTGTTTCCCTCTCTCTTTCTGCTGCTCCTCTGCTTACATGCTGTCTCTCAAAATAAATAAATCTTAGAAAAAAATTTAGTAAATAAAGTCTTAAAAAAAAAAAACAGGCCTCGCTGAGAAGGTGACATTTGAGTAAAAATCTAAAGGAGGGAGGGAGGAAGCCATGGGGACATCCAGGAAAGAGTCGGGCAGTGGGAATGGCTTGTGCAAAGGTCCTGAGGTAGGACCAAGCCTGGCATGTTCAGGGAACAGAGAGGAGGCAGGCAACTGGAGCCAAGTGAACAAGGGGGAGAGGGCAGGAGATAACGTCTAAAAGGGAAGGGGGTGATTGTGCAGGGTGCTGGGGGCCAGCCAGAGGACTTTGCTTTAGCTCTGCATGAGATGGGCCCCAGGGGCCAGTTCCGAGGGGAGGAGGGATGGGATGACCTCGCATATTTGTACGGGATCCCTCTGATTGCTGTGTGAAGAATACACTGCGGGCGGCCGGCGGGGAGCTCCTCATTCATTCAACACCTCGTTCTCCAGCGCCTGCTGTGTGCGTGCCATCCACTGTGCAGACACTGAGTGACAAAACAGACCAGATCCCTGCCCGCGCTGGGCTCTGGCTCCAGCAGGGGGAGACAGACAAAAAACAGTGCACAAAATAAAGCCGCCAACAATCTTGAAGAACCGAGGGACCCGGGCTGGGAGCCTGCAGGGGCTGGGAAGTGCTGAGACTCAGGTCGTGGGCAGGCGGAACAAGAGTATGTTATGAGGGGAAGAAAGAAGATGGGGTGGCTCCGAGGTGCTTGGCCTGGTGGGAATTGCCCTTTACTGAACTGGGGTGCTGAGACGGGTGCAAGGAGCAGGTCGGGGCGGGGGGAGAGGAGGGGCCCGGCTTGGGAGTGCGAGTTGCCTACAGACTGCACAGTGAGCAGCTGGGCCGCGCATCTGGGGACGGGAAGGCAAGCGTGATCAGTGGCGTAGAGGTGGCAGTGAAAGCCATCAGAGATGGGACAGGAACCCCGAGGGAGGGAGGGTCACAGAAAGCAGCGGGGCACTCAGCCTCCTCTATTTGCCAGTGACGGGTGGAGAGAAGGAGAGGGCGCCGTGCTTCCCCAGCTCCTGTCCTGCGCCAGGGTGGCCGGGAGGGGACACGGGGCTTCTTTCCTCCTAATCTGTCCTCGCTACGACGGGGAGCTAGCATAGGAACCTCGATTTTGCTCCCTGAGTCACCTTCCCTCTCATCACACCCTCCCGGCCACAGCCCGCTGACCGAGGGCGGCCAGACTGCCCCCCTCCCGCCTCCCCTCTGCATGGTCAGCCACCAGCCGTTGCCCCTCCGCCCCACCCAGGCCTCCCCCCCCAGGTCCGAACTCCATCTCTCCGGCCGCCTGCGCGCCCGGAGCAGAGGCCGCAGGCTTTTTCCTTCCTGAGGGATAAGCTACCCGTAGGTGTGAAAGGAGAGGCCGTGCAGAACCTTCGTCCCGAGTGAAACGCGTGTGCGCCCGTCTCAGCAGCACTGTTCCTCGTGGGCAAAAGGTGCCCACGCCGCCGATGTGCCCGAGGGACGGACGGACAAACACGGTGTGACGCAGCCACACGGTGGGGAAACCCTCGGGCATAAGCGGGAGCGAGGGGCCGACACGTTCTGCTCACGGTGGAGCCGGAAAACACCGGCCTAAGTGAAAGAGGCCAGACCCCGAGGGCCGCGTATTGGAAGCGTCTGTGTATAGGAAATGCCCAGAATAGGCAAAGCCAGAGACGGACAGAGTCGGTTTGTGGTTGCTTTGGGCTCGGGAGCGTGGGGTGGGGCGGGCTGAGCTGAGGGGTGATGGCCAAGGGTGGGGTGGGGATTCATTTTGGGGTGATGAAAAGGTTCTAAGGTTGACCGTGGTGATGGTCACACAGCTCTAAATACACTAAAAGCCATCGAACTGTACACTTGAAATGTGGGCTGTATGGTGTGATTTCTATCTCAATAAAAATGCCCCAACCCGTCCCCGTCATCCCAGGAAGCCAGTGTTACCAGTTTATTACCTATCTTTCCAGAATTATGCATTAAAAACAAACATGCTTGGGGCGCCTGGGTGGCTTAGTCGGTTAAGCGTCCGACTTTCGCTTAGGTCATGATCTCACTGTTCGTGGGTTCGAGCCCCGCGTCGGGCTCTGTGCTGACTGCCAGCTCAGAGCCTGGAGCCTGTTTCAGAGTCTGTGACTACCTCTCTCTCTGAGCCTCCCCTGCTCACGCTCTCTCTCTCTCTCTCTCTCTCCTAGAAATAAATAAAACATTAAAAAAAAAAAAAACCATGCTTATATGTATTCTCCCACACACCTTGTAAAAACGTTATTTTTAAAATTTTATATATTTCCCCCCCAACTTACTTATTTTTTTAAGTAATCTCCACACCCAGCATGGGGCTTGAACTCACAACCCTGAGATCAAAAGTTGCATGCTCCACCAACTGAGCCAGCTAGGGAACCCCCCTCAATGTTGCTGTTGTCTGAAAATCTGAAAAATTGCTGTTGTCATGCATAGGCATTGCATGGAGGGGCCCCTGGGGGGCTCAGTCGGTTGGACGTCCAACTTCAGCTCAGATCATGAGTTCGAGCCCCGCGTCGGCTTCTGTGCTGATAGCAGCCTGGAGTCTGCTTCCAATTCTGCCTCCCTCTCTCTGTCTCCCCCTCCCCTGCTCACACTCTGTCTCTCAAAAATAAACAAACATTTAAAAAAGAAAGTTGCATGACAGACACAACAGAGGACCCCCATGTACCCTTTGCCTGCATGTAGCAGCTGTTAACATGCTGCGTCATTTGCTTTATCTGGACACACATATACTTTTTAAATTTTCTTTCTTTTTTATTTTTGTTTATTGATTTTTTAAAGTTTATTTATTTATTTTGAAAGAGAGATAGAGAGGAAGAGGGAATCCCAAGCAGGCTGTACTCTGTCAGTGCAAAGAGCCCATGGCAGGGCTCGAACCCACGACCTGTGAGATCATGACCTGAGCAGGAATCAAAAGTCTGAAACTTAACCAGCTGAGCTACCCAGGTGCCCCTTTATTCATTTTTTTTAAATTTGTTTTGAGAAGGAGAGAGAGAATCCCAAGCAGGCTCAACTCTCCGTGTGGAGCCTGATGTGGGGCTCGATCTCACGACCTGAGCCTAAATCACGTTGGATCTGAACCGACTGAGTCTCCCACGTGCCCCATTTTTTTCTTTTTTGGCTGAACTGTTCTCAAGTTGTAGTTATCATGGTACCTGGCCTCCGAAAACTCTAGCAGAACAGTGACATCTTACAGAACTGTGGTAAAATTCTCATAATCGAACCATTTAACCCGAGGCAATACTGTTGCCTCAAAGGCAATCCTTATTTCATTTGTCCAGTTTTCTGGTAATGTTCTGCATAGGTAATTTCTTTTTAATTAATTTTTTAGGGTTTTTTTTTTTTTTTTTTTTTTTTGAGATAGGGAACCAGAATTTGAAACAGGTTCCCGACGTGGGGCTTGAACCCACAAACCATGAGATCATGACCTGAGCCGAAGTCGGATGCTCAGCCAGCTGAGCCACCCAGGTGCCCCTGCATAGCTATTTTTAATATATATATATATTTTTAAGTAGCTTCATCCCCAGCCCAGAGCCGAACACGAGGCTTGAACTCACGACCCTGAGATTAAGACCCGACCTGACATCAAGAGTCAAACGTTTAACTGAATGAGCCACCCAGATGGCCCTGCTCCTTTTTATTTATTTTTTTTAATGTTTTTTTATTTATGTTTGAGTGGGAGAGAGAGGGTGTGCATGCACAAGTAGGGGAGGAGCAGAGAGGGGGATGGAGGATATGAAGCAGGCTCCACTCTGACAGCAGTGAGCTCCATGCGGGGTTAGAACTTAAAAACTGTAAGATAGTGACCTGACCCAAAGTCTGACGCTCAAGCACTTGAGCCACCCAGGTGCCCCAGCTGTTTTTTATTTTTGATTAAAAAAAAATTTTTTTAATGTTTATTGTTGAGAGAGAGTGAACACGAGTAGGGGAGGACAGAGAGAGAGAGGGAGACAGAGGGTCTGAAGCAGGCTCCGTGCTGTGAGCACAAAGCCTGACGTGAGGCTCAAACCCACTAATTGTGAGATCATGACCTAAACCCAAGTTAGACACTCAACCGACCAAGCCACCCAGGTGCCCCAGCTATTTTTGATTTTTTAATCCAAGATCTGATCTGTGGTCACATGCTACATTTAGCTGTCAGGACTGTGTAGTCTCTCCTTCAATTTAGAGGTTTCCTGGCTTTCCTACCCACCTCCCCCCCGCCCAACCCTTTCATGATATTGACATTTTTGAAGTTTCCAAACTGGTAGTTTTTGCAGCCCAGTCCTTACTTTGATATGATTGTTTCCTAATGCAAAGACTCAGGGCAAACTTTTTTTAGACATTATTTTTTCTAATATAAAAAGATAGCAATCTAAGTACACCTTTCTGCAACGTTGGCTTCTCTAACAATAGGTCTTTGAGAGCCCTCCACATCAGTACATAGAGAGCTTCCTCATTCCTTTATACAGCTGCATAATATTCCACGGAACAGACTTCGTGCAGTTTATTTAAACAGTCCCCCAGGGGAGGAACATTTAGGTGGTTTCCAGGCTTTTGCCACTTCAAACAATGCTGCCGGAAATAACCTCATAAATGCAGTTTCTCCTATGTGATAGTATATCTCTATCACAAACCCCCCTAGGTGGGGAGATGGGGCCTTCCAACTTTTATGTTTTAATGGAGATGGAATTTACATATAGTGAAATGCACAGGTTCTCAAGGGGACAGTTGTGGGTAAGGTACATTTTCGTCAGCCCAGAAAATTCCCTCATTCCCCTTCCCAGTCAGCCTCTCCCTTGTAAGCAGCCCCTAGCCGGGTTTGTAGCACCGTAGATTAGTCTATTCTGGAACTGTGTAGGGGTGCCTGGGGGGCTCAGTCAGTTAAGCATCCCACTTGATTTCGGCTCTGGTCGTGACCTCACAGTTCGTGGGTTCAAGTACCACTTTGGGCTCTGCACTGATAGTGCGGAGGCTGTTTGGGATTCTCTCTCCCTCTCTTTCTGGCCCTCCCCCACGTGCACCTGCGTGCTCTCTCTCTCTCTCTCTCTCTCAAAAATAAACATTTTTAAAAATAGGTTAAAAAAAGGAAAAGAAAACTTTGTGTAAATGGCACCACAGCATATATACTCTCTCATTCTCAATTGAGGTGAAATTAACCATTTTAAACTGTAGAGTTCAGTGGCATTTAGTACGTTCACGATGTTGCACATCTACTACCTCTGTCTACTTCCAGAACATTTTCATCACCCTCAGGAGGAAAACCCCACATCCGTTAGCAATCACTCCACATTTCTGCAAGGCATACTTGTGTGTCTGGCTTTTTTTTTTTTTTTTTTAATTTTTATTTTTTTTTATTTTTAATGTTTTATTTATTTCTAGGAGAGGGAGAGAGAGACAGCATGAGCAGGGGAGGGTCAGAGAGAGAGGGAGTCACAGACTCTGAAACAGGCTCCAGGCTCTGAGCTGGCAGTCAGCACAGAGCCCGACGCGGGGAACCCACGAACTGCGAAATCATGACCTAAGTGAAAGTCGGACGCTCAACCGACTAAGCCACCCAGGCGCCTCGAATTTTTAACGTTTATTTATTTGTGATAGAGAGAGAGAGAGAGAGAGCGTGAGTGGAGGAGGGGCAGAGAGAGAGGGAGACACAGAATCTGAAGCAGGCTCCAGGCTCTGAGCTGTCAGCACAGAACCCGATGCAGACCTGAGCGGAAGTCTGATGCTCGACCGCCTGAGCCGCCCAGGTGCCCCCGTGTGTCTGGCTTTTTCCGCGCGGCATGTGTTTGAGATCCGTCCATCCAGTGTATCTCCGTGGCTGCCTCCTGTCTAATGCTGAGATGTATTCCATCGTATACCAACCCGATCATTTGCCAACAACACATCTACAATGAGTTCAGATTTTTCTATTTGTTAAGGTCTGGGCTAAGCTGGAACAGAGACTCCATGGCACAGTGGTCCCGAAAAGATACAAGGGTATTTCTCCACATAACTTCCTTCAAGTAGGCAGTTCTTCCCCAGAAGCTTTTCAGGGGGCCTGGGGTCCTTCCATCTTGTAGCTCCGCATTCTCTGAAATGTTGACCTTGACCCCTTGGTTCACCTCCACTATATCCATGCTCCAGCCACAGAGAAGAGGGAGGAGGCAAGAGGCAAACTTCTTTTAAGGCTGTCCCAGTCATTCCTTCCATGAAATAACTCAGTAACAGTAGCGTCCCTGGCAATGCATTCTGGGAAATGTAGTCTTAGGCGGGGTCGCCTGTGGCAGCTCGGAGGTAAGGGGTCAGTTGCAAAAGGACAAAGGGGAGACTGGATGTGGGGCTCGGTGGGGTTAGGGGACCCGGAGGTGTTCATTTGAACTTAAGGCAGCTGACCTGTTCCCTACCCGCCCTCCCTCCCAGCTAGGTCCGGGGTCTGGCTTGGGCTCCTGTACTCTGTCCAGGCCTGGACGCGGGGAGGCATGTACTTTTAAAAACTTTCTTTCTCTTTTTTAATAATCTTAAACTGATGGGAAGATGCAAAGAATAATACAAAGACTATATACTCTTTACCCAGATTCACATGTTTTAACATTTTCCCTGATTTGTTTTATGATTTGCATGTACACAAGCTTTCTTTTTCTCCTTTCTCTATACACATATGCCACCTAAAAATTTTTTTCAGTAGCTTGAATACATCATGGCTATTTACTGTTAAATAGTTGAGTGTGTATTAAAAAAAATTTGTTTTTAAATTTTCTTTTTTTAATGTTTATTTTTAGGAGAGAGAGAGAGACAACGTGAGCAGGGGAGGGTCAGAGAGAGAGGGAGTCACAGGCTGAAATAGGCTCCAGGCTCTGAGCTGGCAGTCAGCACAGAGCCCGACGCGGGGCTCGAACCCACGAACTGCGAGATCATGACCTAAGCGAAAGTCGGACGCTTAACCGACTAAGCCACCCAGGTGCCCCCCAAAAAATTTGTTTTTAATGTTACTTATTTCAGAGAGAGAGAGGGAGATACAGAATCTGACACAGGCTCCAGGCTCTGAGATGTCAGCACAGAACCCGACCCAGGGCTCAAACCCATGAACCGCGAGATCACGACCTGAACCGAAGTCGGACACTTAACCGACTGAGCCACCCAGGTGCCCCAGTTGAGTGTGTACTTTAAGTTTTTATTTATTTATCTTGAGAGAGATAGACTGTGCAAGTGGGAGAGGGGCAGAGAGAGAGAGAAAGAGAATCCTAAGTAGACTCCATGCTGCCTGATGTGGGGCTCGAACTCATGAAACCTTGAGATTGTGACCTGAGCTGAAACCAAGAGTCAGATGCTTAACTGACTGACCGACCCAATCACCCCGAGTGTATATTTTCTTTTTTTTTTTTTCTTTTTTTTACAAATAGTTTATTGTCAAATTCGTTTCCACATAACACCCAGTGCTCATCCCCACAAGTGCCCTCCTCCATGCCCACCCCTCCTCCCCCCCACATCCACCAGTCCTCAGTTTTTGTCAGCATTCAAGAGTCTCTCATGGTTTGCCTCTCTCCCTTTCCCCCACCATTTCCGCCCTTCTTCTCCCCCTTGGTCCTCTGTTAACTTCCTCCTAATCCTCCTATAAGTGCACACATATGATATTTGTCCTTCTCTGCCTGACTTATTTCGCTCAGCATAACACCCTCAAGGTCCATCCATGTGGCTACACATGGCCAGATTTCATTGTTTCTCATTGCCATGTAGTATTCCATGGTATAGATAAACCACATCTTGATCCATTCATCTGTTGATGGACACTTAGGCTCTTTCCAGGTTTTAGCTATTGTGGAGAGTGCCTGCTATGAACATTGGGGTACATGTGCCCCTGTGCCTCAGCATTTCTGTGTCCCTTGGGTAAATTCCTAGCAATGCTAGTGCTGGGTCCTAGGGGAGTTCTATTGTTAGTTTCCTGAGGAACCTCCACACTGTTTTCCAGAGGGGCTGTACCAGTTTACATTCCCACCAACAGTGTAGGAGGGTGCCCGTTTCTCCACATCTCGCCAGCATCTAGAGTTCTCTGATTTGCTCATTTTAGCCACTCTGACTGGCGTGAGGTGGTATCTCAGTGTGGTTTTGATTTGTATTTCCCTGATGAGGAGGGATGCTGAGCATCGTTTCATGTGTCTGTTGGCCATCTGGATGTCCTCTTTGGAGAAGTGTCTGTTCATATCTTCTGCCCATTTCTTCACTGGGTTCTTTGTTTTTCGGGCGTGTAGTTTGGTGAGTTCCTTGTAGATTCTGGATATCAACCCTTTATCTGATATGTCATTTGCAACTATCTTTTCCCATTCCGTTGGTTGCCTATTAATTTTCCGGGTTGTTTCCTTTGCTGTGCAGAAGCTCCGAGTGTATATTTTCTTAGAATATTCTCTTACTGGGGGCGCCTGGGGGGCTCAGTCAGTTAAGCGTCTGACTTCTGCTCAGGTCAATCTCACGGTTCATGGGTTCGAGCTGACAGCTAGCTCAGAGCCTGGAGCCTGCTTTGGATTCTGCGTCTCCCTCTCTCTCTGACCCTCCCCTGCTCACACTGTGTCTCTCAGAAATAAATAAAACATTGAAATTAAAAAAAAAAAAAAAAAGAATATTCTCTTACTGAACCATAGTGAAGTTACCAGCCTGAATAGGCTTAACTTGAATACAGTCTTTGGTCGAACCTACCAGAGGATTTGTACCTTCATATCAGTATATCTTATCAAAATATGATCCAAAATAATTTTTCAGATGTTGCAATTAAGAAAACATAAATGGTGAGGCGCCTGGGTGGCTTAGTCGGTTAAGCGTCCGACTTTCGCTTGGGTCATGACCTCGCGGTTCGTGGGTTCGAGCCCCGCGTCGGGCTCTGTGCTGACTGCCAGCTCAGAGCCTGGAGCCTGTTTCAGGTCTGTGACTCCCTCTCTCTCTGACCCTCCCCTGCTCACGCTGTCTCTCTCTCTCTAAAAATAAATAAAAAAACATTAAAAAAAAAAAAAAAAGAAAACATAAATGGGGCTCCTGGGTGGCTCAGTTGGTTAAGCGCCTGACTTTGGCTCAGATCATGATCTCACGGTCCTTGAGTTTGAGCCCCACATCAGGCTCTGTGCTGACACCTCGGAGCCTGGAGCCTGCTTCAATTCTTTGTCTCTCTCTCTTGTCCCTCCCCTGCTCTCTCTCTCTCTCTTAAAAATAAATACTAAATTTTTTTAATTAAGTTTATTAAAAAAAAACACTATAAACATGTAAATTGCAGCCTCTGTATGGTTTTTTTGTTTGTGTTTCCTACATTAGATCCTAGATTACAGGGCGCTATAGAGGGCATTTTTTTAATGATTAAAAAAATTTTTTAAGGGGCACCTGGGTGGCAGTCGCATTGCTTCGTTCGCCTCTGTGCTTGTGGGAGCCCAGCTCAGTCTGTGACTCCCTCTCTCTCTGACCCTCCCCTGCTCACGCTGTCTCTCTCTCTCTCTCCTAAAAATTAATAAAAAAAAAAATTTTTTTTAAATGTTTTATTTATTTCTCTGAGAGAGAGAGAAAGAGAGCATGAGCAGGGGAGGGTCAGAGAGAGAGGGAGACACAGAATCTGAACCAGGCTTCAGGCTCTGAGCTGTCAGCACAGAGCCCAACACAGGGCTCGAACCCACGAACTGTGAGATCATGACCTGAACTGAAGTCAGTCGCTTAACCGACTGAGCCACCCAGGCGCCCCTATAGAGAGGGCATTTGGGGGGATAGTTAGAGAAACTGGAAAATGGACTCTTTGTTATGCTGTGATTGAGTTGTTAAATGTCCTGGATTTGATCACCACACCTTGCTGGTTTTAGAGAATGTCTTCGGGACGCCTGGCTGGTTCAGTCAGTATAGTATGCGACTTTTGATCCCAGGGCTGTGAGTCCAAGCCCCGCATTGGGCATGGAGAAAGAAAAGAGAAAAAGAGAGCCTGTCCTTGTCCTTCAGCAACGCATGCTAAAGCACAGGGTCAGGGGCATAATATCCAACTGACAGATCTGACTGATGCACACCTATCTCAGATGACTCGGGAAACTCAGTTACACGATGTGCATGTATTACCATATTCTGTATGGAGGAAGTGATGAAGCAAGTGTAGTATCAGGTTGGTAACGTGGGGGATCTGGGTGAAGGGTGTGCTGTGTGCAAATTCGAACTTATTTCAGAATTAAAAGGACTTCGATTTCTGTTTTTTTTTTTTTTAATGTTTTTATTTTTGAGAGACAGAGAGAGGCAGCATGAGCAGGGTAGGGTCAGAGAGCAAGGGAGACACAGAATCCAAAGCAGGCTCTAGGCTCTGAGCTGGCTGTCAGCACAGAGCCCGATGTGGGGTTCAAACCCCCGAACCGTGAGATCATGACCTGAACCAAAGCCAGACGCTTAACCGACTGAGCCACCCAGGCGCCCTTCTGTTTTGTTTTTAAGGGCAAGGGAAGCCTGTGAAGTGATTTGAGCCGGGAAGGGACTGGATCACATTTGTGACTGGCCTGAAGAGGTGCTTCCCAGCTGCTTGTTGGAGGAAGGCCCAGGCAGGCGGGGTGGCGGGTAGGCGTGGGCATCAGGGACAGAGGTTTATGGAGAGAGAGGGGCGTGCTGCAAACTGGGTCTGTGAGTGGGTGGAGGCCATGCCTGTGACGGGGGGTTGGCCAGGGAGAGCAGATAGCGCAAAAGATGTAGAGGGTTTGAGCACGTGAGGAGAGGGTGGCACCGAGCTGGGGAGTGGGCTGTGATCATATTAACTGACGGTGTTTGACACGTGGAACCACCGCCCCGTGAGCCTGGGGTAGAGGGTCGTGGTACGCTTGAGGCACTCCGGAGAATGAGAAAAGGCTCATGGTCACGATTGGTGCACGGGGGGTTCAGGAGGAAGACATGAACTCTCTTCGAGCCTTGACTCGCCCCGCAGGATGGATGGCAAGCGGCGGCCGGGCCCGGGCCCCGGGGTGCCCCCGAAGCGGGCCCGTGGGGGCCTCTGGGATGAGGAGGAGCCGTCTCAGCCATCGCAGTTCGAGGAGGAGCTGGCGCTGATGGAGGAGATGGAGGCGGAGCACAGGCTGCAGGAACAGGAGGAGGAGTTGCTGCAGCCGGCCCTGGAGGGAGCTGTGGACGGTGAGACCTGTGGGGGACCCCCTGTGCCCCCCGCCCCCCCGTCGTGCCTGGGACCCACGTCGGCCGCAGAGCTCACCTATAACTTCTGACTTGTGGCCCACTTTGAGCTCCACGAAGTGCTGGCCTCTGACCTCACACCAGTATGCCTGCCACCTTAGTTCTCTGGGGTTCCAATTCTGACCTTGACCTTTGAGCCCATGACCTCTCCCCGGTTTCCTGCCTGATCCAGAGCCCCGCCTCCACCTGACTTTGCTTTTGCACATCAGGGGCCACCTGAGAGACCATGGGCTGGGCTGGGCTGGGCTGGGCTGGACGGGCCGTTACTTATTTCGGGGGCAGGACCACCCCTCCATGTAGCTTGCCTTCCCCCCCCCCCAGGGCAGTTCTCCCCAATGACCATAGATGCCCGCTGGCTTCGCCCCTCCCCGCCCTCCCTGGATCCCCAGACGGAGCCCCTCATCTTCCAGCAGTTGGAGATCGACCATTACGTGGGTGAGCTTGGTGGTCAGGCCTGGTGGGTAGGAGGAGGGCCCAGGGCTTTGAGGAACAAGATGGACACTCCCAGACCCCGTCCACATGGCCAGGGCTGGGAGAGGCAGGGACAGGGTTGTGGGTGCCCAAAGGGGCAGCAAGAGGGGAAGGGGGGTTGCAGGTGTCCAGTGGGCTTCCTGGAGGTGGGGACTGTCTTCCAGCCGAGGCGTGAAGGTAAGAGCCGGCTCCTTGCCGAGGGGGGAGGCGTGTGGTTCCACATCCATGCGTCCATCCAGTGTCCGTCAGGAACGGCCAGGCATCTGCACTGAACCAGGCCCTGTTCCTGTCAGGCCAGGTCCCTGCTCTCCGAGGCTCATCTTCTAGAAGGATAGGCGGAATGAAAAAGGAAGTGGAACCTCAGGTGGCCATGATTTAGGGCAAACGTAAAGCAGGGTGGGGGTACTGGACCGTGCATCCTGGAGGTGTGGGAAAGCCTCTCCGAGGAGGCGGCAGGGAGCTGCAGGGCAGTCTGGGAAAGGGGGTTCCAGGCAGAGGGTCCTGAGGGGGCGGCAGGTCTGGGACCGTTGAGGAACAGTGAGATCAGTGGGAGGGGGGGGCGGGGGGGCACGGGAGATCCTCTCCGCCAAGGCGAGGACTCCGGGGCTCCATTCTGAGCGGCCTGGGAGTCTTTGGCCATGGAGAGACCCAACCCCGGCTCGCAGGTGCGAAGGCTCCCCTGCAAGAGGGTGAAGAGACGAGTCACAGGCAGGGAGGAAACGTTTGCAGCCCCCGGATCTGAGCAGGCGCTCATGCTGTGAGTCTGTGAGGACTGTTCAGATCTCAACAGTGAGAACACAGTCCAGTCCGAAAGTGGACAAAACACTCGGGCTGACAGTTCCCCGGAGGATGCGCAGGTTGCCGCTCAGTGTCACTGGCTGTCAGGGAACTGTACATGACAGCTGCGGTGAGACAGCACACCTACCAGGAGAGCTAAAGAAAACAGCGCCGCCGCCACCAGTCATTGCTAAGGACGCAGAGCAGTTGTAAAGTTCGCTCGCGCCCTGCTGTGGGAACGCTGTGTTGCTGCCCCTCTGGGAAACAGTCTGGAAGCTTCCTAGAGTTCAGCCTACCCTTTCCCCCCCAGCTTTGTTGAGATACAAGAGTCAAATCCACTTTCTTCCCAGGACCAGGCAGTTCCACCCCTAGATATTTCCCCTGCAGGAACGAGAGCCAGCAGACTGTGTGATTCCATTTATATGGTTAGACTCAAAAAAAAAAGGCACCTGGGTGGCTCAGTCGGTTAAGCCTCTGACTCTCGATTTTGGCCAAGGTCAGGGCCCCACAGTTTGCGGGACCGAGCCGCACGTCTACGCTGATGGTGCGGAGCCCATGTGGCATTTTCTCTCTCCCTCCCCTGCTCACGTTCGCAAGCGCTGTCTCAAAATAAATATTTTTTTTAAAGTTAAAACAAAGACAAAATTAGAACGAAGGAGAGTGGCCCATCAGTGCCAGGGGCTGTGGTTACAAAAGCGCATCGCGCAGGAGCGGTTTGGAGTGATGGAAGTGTTTCGTACCGCGGTTTTGTTGGTGGTTACATGAATCTGCCTATGTGTTAAAGCTCCTGCCACTGCACAGGCTCGATTTTACTTTTTAATATTTATTTTTGAGAGCGCGTGCGCGGGTGAGTGGGGGAGAGGCAGAGAAGAGAATCACAAGAAGTGCAGAGCCCAACACAGGGCTCAAACTCACCAACCATGCGATTGTGACCTGAGCACTCAAATGACTGAGCCAGCCAGGCGCCCCTGTTTTGCTTTTCAAAAGAAAGTATTTTTTTTGCAAAATGGCCAGGGGGCTCCCTCTGGCTAGAGTGGGGAGACAAAGCTGGAAGTGGAGACCAGCGGAGGCGCTCAAAGCCCAGTGACTGGCGTGGAAGGAGCTTGGAAGGTCCGTGCGAGCAGAAGCACCCGCGCTGCGGGAACCAGGGGCTGTGCTCCCAGCAAAGGAGGAGCCTGGAGAGGCAGACCTTTGAGGAATCCGAGGGGTTGGCCCCTGCCTCATCCTGTGTTTCCCACCCCACCCCACCCCCAGCCCCGGCGCAGCACCTGCCTGGAGCAGCCCCGCCACCCCCCGGCTCCGCGCCAGTGCTCCGTGCCTTCGGAGTCACTGATGAGGGCGTGTCCGTCTGCTCCCACATCCACGGCTTTGCGCCCTACTTCTACACCCCGGCGCCCCCTGGTGAGTGGCCCCACCCACCCCGGCCCCCGGCCCCTGGAGGCCCCCTGCGCTTCTGAGAGGCCCTCCCACCCCCCAGGTTTTGGGTCGGAACACCTGGGCGACCTGCAGCGGGAGCTGAATGCCGCCATCAGCAGGGACCAGCGCGGAGGGAAGGAGCTGGCGGGGCCGGCCGTGCGGTCCGTGGAGCTGTGCTCCCGGGAGAGTGAGTGCCGCCCCGGGGCTCCAGCGGGCAGGGCTCCCTCTGCGCCGGTGCCAGCCTCGTCTGTCCGCAGGCATGTTCGGGTTCCGTGGGCACGGCCCCTCGCCGTTCCTGCGCATCACCCTGGCACTGCCGCGCCTCATGGCCCCCGCCCGCCGCCTCCTGGAGCAGGGCATCCGCGTGCCAGGCCTGGGCACCCCCAGCTTCGCGCCTTACGAGACCAACGTGGACTTCGAGATCCGGTAGAGCCCCTGCCTCGCTTCTCCAGCCTCTGTGCCCCGCCCCCGCAGTCAGCTTCCGCCTACTGATCCTCACCCCCCATCCAGGTTCATGGTGGACACAGATATCGTGGGCTGCAACTGGCTGGAGCTCCCGGCAGGGAAATACCACCTGAGACTGGAGGGAAAGGTGCGGGCTTGCCTGGGACAGGGGCACGGAGCCGGGACCCTGCAGCCACTGACACGCCCCCTCCCTGCAGGCCACGCATTGTCAGCTGGAGGCGGACGTGCTGTGGTCTGACGTGATCAGTCACCCGCCGGAAGGGGAGTGGCAGCGAATTGCGCCCCTGCGCGTGCTGAGCTTTGACATCGAGTGTGCTGGCCGCAAAGGTCTGTCTCCAGGGCCCAGGGCTCCTCCCCCTCTCCCTTTAGACGTCAGTGACGTGCCAGCCTCGCCCCAAGAGTCCCCATCCTTGCTGAGCTCTCTCGGGAAGGAGGGAGTGAACATGAAATCGTAGGAGGATGGTGGTGGAGAGTGACAGGCAGCTCAGATAGGTGGGCAGGGGACGTGGGGCAGGCCTTGTGAGGAGGGATGAGCAGGGGTGTATGGGGGGGGAGAACCTTCCCCCCCCCCCCGCAGAGACTAGGAAGTGCAAAGGCCCTGGGGCAGGACCCAGCCTGTGAGAGGCAGGGAGAGGGCCACAAGATGAAGGCAGCGGGGAAGAGCGTGGGTCATGCGGGGTCTGCAGGCAGAGGAGATAGGAGCAGACAGTCTGGGGAGATGGGATGTACCCCCCCCCACGTGTCACAAAGGAAAAGGGGAAGTTCGGTCCCCTGCATCCCCCTCCTTGCTCCCTGCGCAGGCATCTTCCCGGAGCCCGAGCGGGACCCCGTGATCCAGATCTGCTCACTGGGCCTGCGCTGGGGTGAGCCGGAGCCCTTCCTGCGCCTGGCGCTCACCCTGCGGCCCTGCGCCCCTATCCTGGGCGCCAAAGTGCAGAGCTACGAGCGGGAGGAGGAGCTGCTGCAGGTGGCCCTCGTTCCTTGTCCCCTTTTGTTCTCAGAACCCGCCTGCCCTCCACCACCACCCCTTCCCCGCCATCCCAGGTGCGAGGCCATGTCCTCTGGATGCTGAGACGCCAAGTCCACGGGTTCAGATCCCTTTGCTTTGGAGGAGGGTGACCATTTCCTGCCTGGGTTCTGTGTTATTTTCAGAAGCACCTGCCCAATCTTTCTGCATCAGGCAGGAGGGCTCCAGGCTTGCTCTTGGGGGCTTCCGGGATGTTCCAGGAGTGGGGAGGATCCATGCCAAGGGGACGATCAGGGTGACCCTGGGTGTGCTCCCACCTCCCCCCCAGGCGTGGTCGACCTTCATTCGCATCATGGACCCCGATGTGATCACCGGCTACAACATCCAGAACTTTGACCTTCCGTACCTCATCTCCCGGGCCCAGACCCTCAAGGTAGGGCAGGCAGGTGCCGGAGGCCTGCCTTCAGATGTCCCACTGGGGGCTCAAGGGGTGGGCGCCGCCCTGCTCCCCCTCGTCACTCTCTCCCTTGTGACTCTGTCCCCCTTGGGCGGCCCAACGGCTCCAGGGACATCACCGAAAAGCCAGCTCTGTCCCCGTCCCTGCCCTGCTCGAAGTCCAGAAGGTTACCTGGCTTTTGCAGAGGCAGGGTGAGCGTTTCTGATCAAATAAGGAAAGGCCTGTGCGTTCGAAGGGCGGACGGAAGCATGCAGGGGGGTAGTGTCTTCTAGACTTTAAAACACATCAGCCAAGAATACGGGAAAGGGGGAGTCCGTGAAACATGTGGCAAAACTGGATGTTTGTCGAGTGTGGGAGTGGGCGTATGTGGCGCGCTGGTTCGCTCGGGCTGCCGGGACAGAGTTCCCCAGGCCTGTGTCGTCTCACAGGCCGGGTCAGAGGGCCAAGACCAAGGCCTCACGGGCTCATTCCTTAGAGGCCTTTCCTAGCGGCTGGTGGTCCAAGACGTAGGGGTGTTGACGGCAGTCTCCCTGATTCCTCAGCTTGACTTCTCTCTAATTCGGACATATCGCTGCCCATGTTTCCTCTTTTTCTAAGGACTCCGTGGGCTTTTATCAGGGCCCTGATGGCCTCCACGTGTTCACCTGCAGAGACCCTATTCCCAAAGCGGTTACGTTCTGAGGTGTGGAGGTTAGAACTTCAACATCTTTGAGGGGGACACAGTTCAGCTCGCAGTGGAGGTCATGTTGTATTTCTTCCTTTTCCTTATGTTTGGCCAGTTTCACGCTGGAAGATAAGTCATATTTGGGGCGCCTGGCTAGCTCTGTCAGGTGAGCGTGGGACTTGGAACTCAGGGTCGTGAGTTCAAGCCCCACGTTATGCAGGGAACCTACTTAGAAAATACAGTAAAGTCAGTAAAGTAGTATCTTTAAAAATCACGTTGGGGGGCCTGGATGGCTCAGTCAGTTAAGCATTCAACTCTCGATTTCGGCTCAGGTCATGATCTCAGTTTGTGAGTCTGAGCCCTGCGTCGGGCTCTGTGCTGACAGTGCAGAGCCTGCTTGAGATTTTCTCTCTCTCCCTCTCTCTCTGCTCTTCCCCCACCGTGCTTGCTCTCTCTCTCTCTCTCAAAATAATTAAATAAACTTAAATATATTTTTTTGTGGGGTGTGTGGGTGGCTCAGTCAAGCTTCCAACTTCAGCTCAGATCATGATCTCACGGTTCATGGGTTCGAGCTCCACGTCAGGCTCTGTGCTGACAGCTGGGAGTCTGGAGCCTGTTTCAGATTATGTGTCTCCCTCTCTCTCTCTGCCCCTCCCCTGCTCGTGCTCTGTCTCTCTCTCTTTCTCAAAAATAAATGCACATTAAAAAAAAATTCTTTTTAATTGTGTTTATGGCCCGAACAGCTCCGGGAAGGGGTCCATCCCTGTCAGCCTGGCATCTGTATGCAGGGCACTGCTCCCTGCCTGCTGCACCCCTGCCCTGCTTCTCCTCCAGCTCAGGCCTCCCCTCTCTACCCTGTCCCTCTCGCCTTGCCCCTCCCAAGCCACTGCCTGTCCTGACCTCAGGCCCAGCTCTCTGTCCTTTCCTCTGCTGTGCACCCACCTTGCTGTCCCCCAGACCCCTCGCCCCACTCAGCTCAGCGTCGTCCCCATATCTGCCCCTCCTCCCCTGCCCGTCTGGGTGCAGCTCCCCAGCCACTGGGCACTGTGCCTGCCCCCCCGCAGCCTGGCGTCCTCTGCCTCTCCCCGTCCCGGCCTCCCGTCTCCCCTCCCGTCCACGCCTACCCAGCCCCAGAGGGTCTTCTGCATCAGAGCTCCCCCCCCGACCCCCGGCCTCCAGCCGCCCTGCCCCGGGCTCCCAGCAGGGAGAGGGCGGCATCCGGGGTGACGTCTGCATTTTTCTGGCGCGGCCCCGGGGTCCCACATCAGGCCGGCTGCGGCCTCCACCCCTCCCTGGTGCTGTGTCCCCAGGTGGAGTCGTTCCCCTTCCTGGGCCGCGTGTCTGGCCTCCGCTCCACCATCCGGGACTCGTCCTTCCAGTCCAAGCAGACAGGCCGGCGGGACAGCAAGGTGGTCAGCATGGTGGGCCGCGTGCAGATGGACATGCTGCAGGTACGCGCGGGGCCGGGCGGGGGCCGCCCTCCCGGGGCGGCTGCCCGGGCCCACCCTGTGCCCCCCACATCCCCTCCCCACTGCAGGTGCTGCTGCGGGAGTATAAGCTCCGCTCCTACACGCTCAACGCCGTGAGCTTCCACTTCCTGGGCGAGCAGAAGGAGGACGTCCAGCACAGCATCATCACTGACCTGCAGGTGCCTGGCTGCGGGCCTGTGACCTCTGACCCCGCCCGGCCTCACTCCTCCGTCCCCTGCCCCCTCCTCTGATCTTACTCCTCTGGCTACTCCTCTGGCCCAGCGTCCCACCTCCCTGACCTTGGGCCGCGGTCTCGCAGCTGTATTCTCTTCCCTCCAGTCTGTGATCTCACCCTGCAGACGTGCGTCCCACCGCCTCGGGCCCTGTGTCCCCATCCCCTTCTCCTGCCCCTGCCTCTAGTCCACGCTCGCCCGCCAGGCCGCCCCCTTTTCCTCTGACCCCGTCAAGTCCCCGACCCCCAGCTCTGCCCACTCCGCACCCAGACCCTCGCCCTCTCCCTGACTCCTGAGCCCCGCGGCTGCCCCCCCGGCCCCCTGATGCCCTCTGTGCCTGTCCCCAGAACGGGAATGACCAGACACGCCGCCGCCTGGCCGTGTACTGCCTCAAGGATGCCTTTCTGCCCCTGCGGCTACTGGAGCGGCTCATGGTGCTGGTGAACGCCATGGAGATGGCACGTGTCACCGGCGTGCCCCTTGGCTACTTGCTCACCCGTGGCCAGCAGGTCAAGGTCGTATCCCAGCTGCTGCGGCAGGTCAGTGGGCGGAGCGGATGGTGGGCCGGTCCCAATGCTTTTAGCAAGTCCCAGCTCCCAGCCTCCGGTCACTGGGTCACTCCCTGTGGCTTCTGGGCAGTGACACCCGACACTCTGACACTCTGACCCCCCGCCGGCCTCCCTCCATTTCCCGCCTTCTTCCCTCTCAGGCCATGCGTGAGGGACTGCTGATGCCTGTGGTAAAGACAGAGGGTGTCGAGGACTACACGGGAGCCACGGTCATTGAGCCCCTCAAAGGGTATGACCCTGTGTCTGGGTGGGGGTGGCTCAGGGCTTCCAGCCCTGACTCCTCCCCTCCCCGCCCAGGTACTACGATGTCCCCATCGCCACGCTGGACTTCTCCTCCCTGTACCCGTCCATCATGATGGCCCACAACCTGTGCTACACGACACTCCTGCGACCTGGGGCTGCCCAGAAACTGGGGTATGGCACCCTCTCCTTCCTGGGGGCCCCGGGGCTGCCCAGGGGCTGGCTTCTGGGGGGGCAGGGCCCAGGACCCAGATGAGGAGGAGGGTAGAGGAGAGACTTGAGAGGCGGGGAGTGCCTGAGGGGGCCTGTGTGGTAGGAGATGGGGAGGCCAAGCATCACCCCCGCATCCTCCGACCCAGCCTGACCGAGGATCAGTTCATCAAGACGCCCACAGGGGACGAGTTTGTGAAGACGTCAGTGCGGAAGGGGCTGCTGCCCCAGATCCTGGAGAACCTGCTCAGCGCTCGGAAGAGGTGGGTTCTTGAACGCCCCACCCACCCTTGCTCAGAGCTCAGACTTGCTGGGGCTCCTCAGCAGTCCGTCTCTTGTGGGTCACCCCAGGGTTGCCACGCCACACGTTAACTGCTGTGGGTGTAAATTAGAACAAACAGCTCCCCTTTGCCCCCTCTGCTGGGTGCCTCTATGCAGTACACAGCCTACACGACTGTACACGGCATCCATTTCTAGAAAGGCACCCTGACCAGTGCCAGGCCCAGGCCTCTCAACTTTCTCGGAGATCTGTGGCGCCGCCACAGTGGCCTGTGCTTCCTCTCCTTCCAGGGCCAAGGCTGAGCTGGCCAAAGAGACAGACCCCCTGCGTCGGCAGGTGTTGGATGGGCGGCAGCTGGCACTCAAAGTGAGCGCCAACTCTGTATACGGCTTCACTGGTGCCCAGGTGGGCAAGCTGCCGTGCCTGGAGATCTCACAGGTGAGTGCCCAGTTCCCACTGTAGAAGGTGGGGGGCACTAGCCCCTCTCTGGGAGAACCGGGGCTCCGTGTGGTAGAGCCCAGGCCGCCCCAACTTGCTGGCTGTTGGGAGAGGGGGATGCATGAGTGGTTCATTCGTTGGTTGAACACATGTTCGCTGAACATCCTGTGTGGGTCCAGCAGGCGGCAAAGTGGACAAGAGTCCCTGCCCTCGTGCAGTGCACAGCCTCGTGGTCACACAGGTGGCCACAGCAGCACATGTGTGGGATGGCAGTTGGTGCCAAGGGCTCTGCAGACAGATGGAGTGGTGGGGGCGGGGGGTGGCATGCGGGGAGCAGAGGCTTTGTTCATTGCTCACTCATTCATCCCATCTCTCCTAGTTCACCTGACAGACCCCACCCCCTCCTCCCCTGGTCTCCGTGAGGGTGGGGGAGGGGAGGGCAGGTTCCCTCCCTCCAAATGGGAGGCCAGGCCGTGTGTCTGCTCATGGGGGCAGGGGCGGTGCCCAGGAGCACAGCCAGCCCGCCCCTGTCGCTGGACGGGCCATGTGTGCTCTGTCTGGGAAGGAGCAGGTGCAGGTGCGAGGGTGCCTCTTCCTGCCCCAGGGGTGACGGTGCTTGGTCAGTGCTCTGCTCTGAGAGGGCAGAGGCCTTGGGGCCCCCAAGACCATCCTCACATTAAGTGATGTGCTAGAAGGGCTCCAGGAACTCAGAAAAGCCGTCCTCCTCAGGATTACGATGTAATGCAATGAAGGGATAGCGATTAAAGTCAGTGAAGGGAAAAGGCACGGAGCTCCCAACTTGGCTCCGCCAGTGGAGTTAGCGGGCAGTGTTTTTTCTCCCGGTGCGCGACAGCGCATGTGCAATGTCTCCCCCGGCGCCGGGGCGCCGGAGCGCGTGCAGTGTCTCCCCCGGCGCCGGTGCGCCAGAGCGCGTGCAGTGTCTCCTGGCACCCGGTGCGCGACAGCGCGTGTGAGTGGAGCATCTCCCATGGCGCTGGTTGCCAACCAGGGACGCTCACCGAGCCTCCGTGTCCTGGATGTTTATTGGGGCTGGTCACACAGGCGTGGAGAGTCTGTGTGTGACTGACCTTCATTACTCAGGCTCCGGCCCCTGCAGAGAGGTCAGGCTGATAGCGTGTGGCCCCAGGCCTCACTATGAGTCACACTGTCAGCGCAGTCCAAGGTCCTGGGTGAACAATGACACTCTTTTCTGCAGGATGTTCCAAGGGCTTCAAGGTTCCCTCCCAGGAGCCAGCCAGGAGCCAGGCCTCTTTCTGGGCAGGGTTCCTCCTATAGTGCATCCCACCCCTATTGCTCTCATTCGCCTTTCACAAGTCCCTGTGGGCCTCCCCTGCCTCCCTGGTGGAGAGAAGTGGGTGTTTGGCTGTCCGATCCAGGCCCTAAGCAGAGGCCGGGCCAGGAGGACTTGGCTTTGCTTCCCTTGGGGCTTCCTCATCAGGGCCACCGCTTCCTGGTCATGTCCCTCTGTCTTTTCTTTCTTCATCCTTCTCTCTGTTTCTCTGTCATGTCTTTGTTTCTTTGGGTTTTTTTTTCCTTATTGCTGTCTCTTAGGTTTATAGGGGCAGGGAGATCAAACAAACAAACAAACAAAAAGAAGTACTGAACCATTCCAGAAAAGGATATAAAAAAGAGAAAGGAACATAGAACAGGTGAAACAAGCAGAAAACACTTAGGAAAGTGGTAGATTTAGGCCCAAATGTGTTCAGTAATTATACTAAACATAAGTCACCTAAGTGCTCTAGTTAAAAGACAGAGATCTTTTGACTGGATCCAAACAAAAGCAGAAGAGTGATACTCATCTCTCCTTCATGTGTGCCCCTGGGTCCCCCAGTGCTCCAGCTTCAGTTCCCTTTTTTTTTTTTTTAAATGTTTATTTATTTTTGAGAGTGAGAGACAGCACGAGTGAGGGAGGGACAGAGAGAGAGGGAGACACAGAATCTGAAGCAGGCTCCAGGCTCTGAGCTGTCAGCACAGAGCTTGACATGGGGCTCATGAACTGTGAGATCATGGTCTGTGCCGAAGTCTGAAGCTCAGCTGACTGAGCCACCCAGGCTCCTCTTCAGCTCTGTTATTTGCAAAGTAAGATCGTTGGGAAGTTTCTCCATGAGGTTGGCACATCCTCCTACTCTGGGGGTGGGGGGACATTTCTGGTTACCCAAGGATTTGGGGGTGGCCCTGCTGGCTTTTGAGGAGGAAGCCAGGAACATAGGTGATCCTGCCCCATAGAGAACTGCCTGCAGTGTCACCACGTGTCGCGGCACCTCCATGGAAGGAAACAGCATGCTGATGGCCTCTTCTGGCCTTAGCCTTTCCTAACACTCAGTTTTTGCAGACCTTTCTCCTTTGTGCCCAGAGCTCTGGGCCAGCGACCCAGTTCTTTCCAACAGATGGTTAAGAAGCAGCTTAGTAACCCCATTTTGTAGATTTGGACATCAAGGCCCAGAGGGGCAGAGTAACTCACCCAAGCACACGCCCCCAGGAAGAAGCGGAATGGCACCCCGAGCCCAGGACTCCTGGGTCCTCACTGCATGGTTCTCTCCCTGACAGAGTGTCACTGGGTTTGGGCGCCAGATGATTGAGAAAACAAAGCAACTGGTGGAGTCCAAGTACACAGTGGAGAATGGCTATGTCACCAATGCCAAGGTCAGAGGCCACCCCTCCCACTGCCCAGACGTGGGGCTGGGTAAGGGGAGTTG
>JAESUZ010000012.1:0-26794 GCA_017311185.1 Proteles cristata cristata | reverse complement strand
CCCGTTTAGCCCATCTGCCATCCACCTCCCCTCCAGCAACCCTTAGTTTGTTTTCTATAGTTAAGAGTCCTTTTTTCTGGTTTGATTCTTTCCCCCCCTCTTTTTTCCATATGTTCATTTGTTTTATTTCTTAAATTCCACATATGAGTAAAATCACATGGTATTTATCTTTTTATGTCATGTAGATACAATTAAAAAAAGAGGAAAGAAAAGAATAAAGAAAATAATTCTCTCTGTGATGAGAACTCTGAGGATTTATGCTTAACTTTCTTATATATCACGTGTTATAGTCATCGTGTTGTTCATCACATCCCTAGTACTTATTTATCTTATAACTAGAAGCTAATACCTTTTGTTCGGTTTCCTTCAATTCCCCCTCTCCTCACCTCCTTGCCTTTGGTAACATAAATCTGATCTTTTTTCCTAAGTTTTTTTTTTTTTTTTAAGATTCTACATGTAGGTGAGATAATACAGTATTTGTCTTTCTCTGTCTGACTTATATTGCTTCTGGAAAAAAAAATTTCTTATGTGCTTCAAAATAGTTTTGGTGATTCTTCTTCACATTTTAATAAGGCCCCAAGAGTTCTATTTTCATGAAGACAGTAATTCTGAGTCCTACAGAAGGTTTAGATTTGTATATTCTATCTCTAGTACTAAACGCCATATTATCTATTTTAATGAAATTTTTAAATGTTTATTAATTTTTTTAAAATTTTTAAAATTTATTTCTGAGAGAGAGAGACAGAGAGAGAGACAGAGGGAGCAGGGGAGGGTCAGAGAGAAAGGGAGACACAGAATCCGAAACAGGCTCCAGGCTCTGAGCTGGCTGTCAGCACAGAGCTCAATGCGGGGCTCAAACCCACAAACCGTGAGATCATGACCTGACCTAAAATCAGACGCTTAACCAGCTGAGCCACCCAGGTGCCCCTAAACGCCATATTTGTAACCATCACATGAGAACATTCCATAATTTTAAATGGACTATTCCTGCTTTTCAGTTATTCAGTAATTTTAGTTGGGTTTAGTGCTTTCATCTTCTGCACTGTAAAGATTATTTTAGGATTTACACTTAAATTTATCTTGAGTTTTTCACAATATCTTATTAATTTTCCAACTTTGATTTAGAGAGTTTGACAAAATTATTTTGGGGTACAAATTTATATCTTTTTCTATCAATATATAAAATTGCTGCCTCAATTAACAATAATATGTAAATTGTAGATTTCTGTCACTTACCCTCTTGATATCTCCTGTGGCTATATGAGATTTTCACTTCCCATTATAGTGTTGGTATTAATCTACATGTCCCTACATGGCAAATTTGTAATCTGGAAAGAAAAAAGAGAGAGTTTTAAAAGTTAACTATAATCTGTATAATCTTAACAAAATCATAGTTTTTTGGAAATTCATTATTATTAAAGAGGAATTTAATTGCATTATATTTAAGTCATTTACTTTCAACTTATTTTTTTCTTTATACTTAACTATATTTATTTTTGGGCAACGTATTTTAGGGTCTTTCCTTTTGATCCACTTTATTTTTGCAATTACATTGCATTACATTAACACTCAACATAAATGTTAGGTTACGATTTAGATCTACCATTTTATTTTTTGTTTCATTTTTATTTCCCTATTTTGTGTACCTTTGTGCTCTTTTTCTATATTATATTGGGTTATTTGTATCTAGTCAAAAAAATAGTTTTTCACTATTCTGTTGCACCTACTACCTATTTTTTTTCTGCTTGCTCTGGAGATTGCCATATGGACATGGAAACCTTTGCCATCCACTAAGGGTTAATTCTGTGCAATTTCGATAAAATACAGAGTCACTGAAGGCATATACATCCTTTCATTCCCCCCACTGACATTCATGTTATGGTTATTATAAATCTACTTGCACTGAATTTTCCACAGGAAGTTTTTATAGTGTTTGCTTTAAACATTTATACATATTTTAATGAACATAAATGGTAAAAAGTCTTTAATCTTTATTTAGACCTTTAGTATTTCTGTTGTTCTGTCTTCAGTCTTGTAGATGCAGCATTCCCTCTGATAACCATTCACCTTTATCTTGATGGACTACTAATGACATTAGCGGTAGGATAGGGTTTCTGGAATTAATTTCTCTTTATCAGAGAAGTTCTTCCCTTCCACTTTATATCTAAAGGCTATCTACACATGGCCACTTGTGTGGCTCCAGTTAGTGAAGCCTCCCACACTTGATTATGGATCAAGTCATGGTATGGTTTGTGGGTTGGAGCTCTCTGCTGAGCTCTGTGCTGGGATTCTCTCTCACTCTCTCTCTGCCCTTCCCTCGCTTCTTCTTGTTTCTCTTTCTCTCTCTCTCAAAAATAAGTAAATGAACTTAAAAAAGTAAAACTAAAGGACATCTTCACAGACTATGGAATTCTAGATTGACAATACTTTAAGCACATTAACAGCGTTGTTTCACTGTCTTCTACCCTCAGTGGTTACTGATGAGAAATTTGCAATCCTGGGATATCAACTTATCATCTTTTTCTAGTTGCTTTCAAGTTTTTTTCCTTTCCTTTGGTATTTAGCAGTTTGAGTATAATGTGTCTAGGTGTGATTTTCTTTGGGTTTATCTTGTCTGGAATCTTGAGCTTCTGGAATCTGTAAATGGAATTCTTATACCATATTTATAAGGTTCTTAACCATTATCTCATGTATGTATGTATGTGTATGTATGTGTTTGCTGTATGTATATATATATATACATATATAAATAAATATGTACAAGCATTCTTTGTTTTATTCTGCTTCTCTGTATTGCCATTTACATATATTGCATATTTTACAAATTGAAGGTTGTGGCAACCCAGCATTGAATAAGTCTACGGGTGCCATTTCTCCAATAGCATTCACTCATTTTGTGTCTCTGTGTCACATTTTGGTAATTCTCATAGTATTTCAAACTTTTTCGTTATTATTGTATTTGTTGTTGTGATCCGTGATCAATGATTATGACTTACTGAAAGCTCAGAGAGTGGTTAACAGTTTTTAGCAATAAAGTATTTGTTAATTAAGGTGTATATATACAGTGTAGTTTAAACATAACTTTTTTTTTTTTCAGCCATTGTACTTTTATTCACATCGTGTATTTTGGCATTTTCCAGAGAAGGGCAGGGAAGAGACAGGTGGGGGAAGGGCAGGCGGGAGGGCTGGGGACCCCGTTTCCCTCCCAGCCCTCCTTGCCTGACCACACAGGGAGCAAACACAAAGGGGGAGGGCAGGCACCAACGCCCCCTCCTGTGGAAGAGGCTGCACAAAGCTACACCCACGCGCACACACAAGCCCCCCTCCACACAGGGGCCGCCAGGGTTACACAGAGAAGCAGAGCACTGTGGTTCAAGGGGCGGGGAAAGCAACAAAGTCTCCTCACAGACAGGTGGCCAGCCCCTCCCACCCCCATCCTGCCCCCCGAGCCCCAAAGTCTCTGGAGTGTCCCCGCTCGGCCTGGCCATTCTCCTATGGCCTCTCGCTTCTTCCCTGCTGCTGAGGATGAAAAGAAAAAGGGAACAGAGCAGGGGTGGGACTGGAGTCCATTCCTCAGCCCCTGTCCCTCATGCCAGATGGTCTGTCCCCCGTCCTCAGTGGTAAGGGGTCAGGGCAGGCTCTTAGCTGGCCACTCTCTGGTAGAAGTAGATGTAGCCCAGGTCCTTGGGTGGCTTCTCAGAGACACACACTTTCTGGTCATTGTAGATCACCCATCTGCCTTCCTTCTTGATGTGGCAGACATAGTGACCACACATGGTAGAGGTGCCCATGTGGCTGATGAAGGCAAAGAGCTGATACTTTCCAGGGCCATCCCGAACTTTCGGTCCCACTGGCACAGACTCAGAGATGGAGTCAGCAGCCGAGCGGCCCTCCGAGATGTCCATGGCGGCTTCCGCATCCAGATCATCAATGTGACTGAAGATCCAGTCCACGGCCCTTTCTAAACTATTGTTCGTGGCCCGGAGAGCTTTCAGGGCCTGGTCCCGGGAGAAGCCCATGGAGACGATGGTGCTGACGCAGTCCTCGGGCGGGGGGTCGGCTGCCGCACTGGTGGAGCCAGGCCCGCTGGAGCCGGGCAGGATGAAGGGGTTTGCAAAATCTGGATCGTCCATGTGTGACATAACCCAGTTCATGGCGGCCTCAGCCCCGCTGTTGCCCGTGTAGTAGACGGCTTTGCGGCAGGCGTCCATAGGGAAGCCCATCTCCACCAGCTGGATGATGACGGATTCATCCAACATGGGTGCTTTGGGCTCATCCGGATGACCGGGGTGGGGCAAGGTCAGGCAGCTCCTCCTCTCCAGGCTGCAGCCCTGTAGCCCTCAACTGGGAGATGTCTAGCTCCTCTGGCATCTTGATGGACACATCCAGTATCTTAGGCACCGAGTCTAAGCCGAAGGTGAACTTCTTGATCTGGATGACAAGGTAGTCAGGGAAAGAGGCAAATCGTGTGGTCTTGACGGCTACGGATTTGGCCTGCAGGGCGGTGCTCCAGAAGTCGTCCACCTGCTCTGGGGCCCAGAAGGCCTCCAGGCAGGAGTTGAAGGGCACCTGGGCCCGAACCAGCTCCGGCAGGGGCAGCTTCGCCTCCTTTTTTTTTTTTTTTTTTTTTTTTTTTTTTTAGCCATCCAGGCACCCCTAAAAGTGATTTTCAAAAATTCTTACAAATTTCTGGTCTGTCTTTTCTCTTATGTAGGGTTGTGTGGGGATGTATTAAGAAATATTTAAAGATGGGGTGCCAGACCTAATAACTTCAGTGATGACTGTGATTGCACTTTTTTTTTTTTACAAATAGTTTATTATCAAATTAGTTTCCACATAACACCCAGTGCTCATCCCCACAAGTGCCCTCCTCCATGCCCACCCCTCCTCTCCTCCACATCCACCAGTCCTCAGTTTTTGTCAGCATTCAAGAGTCTCTCATGGTTTGCCTCTACCCCTTTCCCCCACCATTTCCGCCCTTCTTCTCCCCCTTATTCCTCCGTCAGGTTCCTCCTAATCCTCCTATATGTGCACACATATGATATTTGTCCTTCTCTGCCTGACTTATTTCGCTCAGCATAACACCCTCAAGGTCCATCCATGTTGCTACACATGGCCACATTTCATTGTTTCTCATTGCCATGTAGTATTCCATGGTATAGATAAACCACATCTTCTTGATCCATTCATCTGTTGATGGACACTTAGGCTCTTTCCAGGTTTTAGCTATTGTGGACAGTGCTGCTATGAACATTGGGGTACATGTGCTCCTATGCATCAGCATTTCTGTATCCCTTGGGTAAATTCCTAGCAGTGCTATTGCTGGGTCATAGGGGAGTTCTATTGTTAGTTTCCTTAGGAACCTCCACACTGTTTTCCAGAGGGGCTGTACCAGTTTACATTCCCACCAACAGTGTAGGAGGGTGCCCGTTTCTCCACATCCTCGCCAGCATCTAGAGTTCTCTGATTGGCTCATTTTAGCCACTCTGACTGGCGTGAGGTGGTATCTCAGTGTGGTTTTGATTTGTATTTCCCTGATGAGGAGCGATGCTGAGCATCGTTTCATGTGTCTGTTGGCCGTCTGGATATCCTCTTTGGAGAAGTGTCTGTTGATATCTTCTGCCCATTTCTTCACTGGGTTGTTTGTTTTTCGGGCGTGTAGTTTGGTGAGTTCCTTGTAGATTCTGGATATCAACCCTTTATCTGATATGTCATTTGCAATTATCTTTTCCCATTCCGTTGGTTGCCTATTAATTTTCTGGGTTGTTTCCTTGGCTCTGCAGAAGCTTTTAATCTTGAGGAGGTCCCAACAGTTTATTTTTGCTCTTGATTCCCTTGCTTTTGGGGATGTGTCAAGTAAGAAGTTGCTGCGGTGGAGGTCAAGGAGGTTGTTTCTGCTTTCTCCTCTAGGGTGTTGATAGTTTCCTGTCTCACGTTCAGGTCCTTTATCCATTTTGAGTTTATTTTTGTGCACGGTGTGAGAAAATGATCTAGTTTCATTCTTCTGCATGTTGCTGTCCAGTTCTCCCAACACCATCTGTTAAAAAGGCTGTCTTTTTTCCATTGGATATTCTTTCCTGCTTTGTCAAAGATTAGTTGGCTGTATACTTTTGGGTCCACTTCTGAGTTCTCAATTCTGTTCCATTGGTCTATGTGTCTGTTTTTGTGCCAATACCATACTGTCTTGA
Organism: Proteles cristata cristata; assembly: GCA_017311185.1. Lineage (NCBI taxonomy): Eukaryota > Metazoa > Chordata > Mammalia > Carnivora > Hyaenidae > Proteles > Proteles cristata. Next base: position 20,606 of record JAESUZ010000012.1, on the reverse strand, counting down.
TGATGACAGCTTTGTAGTAGAGGCTAAAGTCTGGGATGGTGATCCCTCCCGTTTTGGTTTTATTTTTCAGGATTACTTTGGCTATTCGGGGTCTTTTGTGGTTCCATACAAATTTTTGGATAGTTTGTTCTAGTTTTGAGAAGTATGCTGGTGCAAGTTTGATTGGAATTGCATTGAATGTGTAGAGTGCTTAAGGTAGTAATGACATCTTAACTATATTTATTCTTCCTATCCATGAGCATGGAATGTTTTTCCATTTCTTTGTGTCTTCTTCAATTTCCTTCATAAGTTTTCTATAGTTTTCGTCATACAGATCTCTTGTATGCTTGGTTAGGTTTATTCCGAGGTATTTTATGGTTTTTTGTGCAATTGTGAATGGGATCAGTGTCTTGATTTCTCTTTCTGTTGCTTCATTGTTGGTGTATAAAAATGCAACCGATTTCTGTACGTTGATTTTGTACCCTGCAACTTGGCTGAACTCTTGGATCAGTTCTAGTAGGCTTCTGGTGGAGTCTGTCGGGTTTTCGATGTAGAGTATCATGTCATCTACGAAGAGTGAAAGTTTGACTTCCTCTTTGCCAATTCTGATGCCTTTGATTTCCTTTTGGTGTCTAATGGCTGATGCTAGGACTTCCAGCACTATGTTAAACAGCAGTGGTGAGAGTGGGCATCCCTGTCGTGTTCCTGATCTCAGGGGAAAGCTCTGAGTTTTTCCCCGTTGAGGATGATGTTAGCTGAAGGCTTCTCATAGATGGCTTTGATGATGTTTAAGTAGGTTCCTTCTATCCCCACTATCTCGAGAGTCTTTATTAAGAAGTGATGCTGTATTTTGTCAAATGCTTTTTCTGCATATATTGACAGGATCATATGGTTTTTATCTTTTCTTTTATTGATATGATGTATCACATTGATTGATTTGCGAATGTTGAACCAGCCCTGTAGCCCAGGAATGAATCCCACTTGATCTTGGTGGATGATTCTTTTGATATGCTGCTGGATTCGATTTGCAAGGATCTTGTTGAGAATTTTTGCATCCGTATTCATCAAGGATATTAGCCTGAAGTTCTCTTTTTTTGCTGGATCTCTGTCTGGCTTGGGTATCAGTGTGATGCTGGCTTCATAAAATGAGTCCGGGAGTTTTCCTTCGCCTTCTTTTTTTTTGGAATAACTTGAGAAGAATTGGGACTAATTCTGTTTTAAATGTCTGGTAGAATTTCCCAGGGAAGCCATCAGGTCCAGGGCTCTTATTTGTTGGGAGATTTTTGCTCACTGATTCAATTTCATCACTCGTTATGGGTCTGTTCAGGTTTTCTATTTCTTCCCGTGTGAATTTTAGTAGTGAGTGTGTGTTGGGGATTTGGCCATTTCCTCAAAGTTGTCCAATTTGTTGGCATATAATTTTTCATAGTATTCCCTGATAATTGCTTGTATTTCTAAGGGGTTGGTTGTAATAAGTCCATTTTCATTCATAATTTTGTCTATTTGGGTGCTCTCTCTTTTCTTTTGGATAAGTCTGGCTAGAGGTTTGTCAATTTTGTTTACTTTTTCAAAAAAACAACTCTTGGTTTCATTGATCTGTTTAATTGTTTCTTTGGTCTCTATGTTGTTTATTTCTGCTCTAATTTTTACTATTTCTCTTCTTCTTCTGGGGTTAGGGCGTTCTTGTTGCTCTGCCTCTAGTTCCTTTAGGTGAGCTGTTAGATTTTGGACTTGCGCTTTTTCTAATCTCTTGAAATAGGCCTGGAGAGCAATGTACTTTCCTCTTAGGACTGCCTTTGCCGCATCCCATAGATTTTGCATTGTTGTGTTTTCATTTTCATTTGTTTGCATATATTTTTTAATTTCATCTCTAATTGCCTGATTGGCCCATTCATTCTTTAGAAGGGTGTTCTTTAACCTCCATGTTTTGGAGGTTTTCCAGACTTCTTCCTGTAATTGATTTCAAGTTTCAAAGCATTGTGATCTGACAGTGTGCATGGTATGATCTCTATTCTTTTATATTTATTGAGGGCTGCTTTATGTCCCAGTATGTGATCTATCTTGGAGAATGTGCCATGCGCACTTGAGAAGAAAGTAAATTCCCTGGCCTCAGGATGTAAAGTTCTAAATATATCCGTCAGGTCCATCTGGTCCAATGTGTCTTTCAAGTCCATTATTTCTTTAGTGATTTTCTGTCTGGTTGACCTATCCATTGCTGTAAGCGGAGTATTAAAGTCCCCTGCTTTTAGCACATTCTTATCTAGAAGCTTGTTTCTGTTTGTGATTAATTGTTTTAGATATTTAGGTGCTCCCATATTCGGTGCGTAGACATTTATGATTGTTAGTTCTTCCTGATGGATGGACCCTGTAATTATTATGTAGTGCCCTTCTTCATCTCTTGTGATTGTCTTTAATTTAAAGTCCAGTTTGTCTGATATAAGTATTGCTAGTCCGGCTTTCTTTTGATTTCCTGTAGCATGATATATATTTCTCCATTCCCTTACTTTTAATCTGAAGGTATCTTCCCGTCTAAAATGAGTTTCTTGTAGAGAGCATATAGATGGATTTTGTTTTTTAATCCGTTCTGCTACCCTACGTCTTTTGATTGGAGCATTCAGCCCATTTACATTCAGTGTTATTATTGAAATATGTGGGTTTAGAGTCTTTGTATCTTTTGTAGGGTTCATGTTTGTGGTGGTGTCTCTGGAATCTTTGTTCCTTGCAACCTTTCCTTCAGAGCACCCCCCTCAGAATTTCTTGTAGGGCTGGCTTCGTGGTGACAAATTCTTTCAATTTCTGTTTGTTTGGAAAGGTTTTTATCTCTCCTTCTATTTTGAATGACAGGCTTGCTGGATAGAGGATTCTTGGCTGCATATTTTTACTGTTCATCACATTGAAGATCTCCTGCCATTCCTTTCTGGCCTGCCACGTTTCAGTAGATAGGTCTGTCACCACTGTGATGGGTTTCCCTTTGTATGTGAGGGCCCTTTTCTCCCTACCTGCTTTCAAAATTCTCTCTTTGTCCTTGTATTTTGTCATTTTTATGATGATATGTCGTGCAGAAGATCGATTCAAGTTACGTCTGAGAGGAGTCCTCTGAGCCTCTTGTATTTCCACATGTACTTCCTTCCCCAGGTCGGGGAAGTTCTCTGCTATAATTTGTTCCAGGACTCCTTCAGCACCTTTCCCTCTCTCTTCCTCTTCTGGGATTCCTATGATACGGATATTGTTGCGTTTGACCGTGTCGCTGAGCTCTCGAATTCTTCTTTCCTGTTCCTGGATCAGTTTGTCTCTTTTTTTGTCAGCTTCTTGTTTTTCTATAATGGTGTCTTCTAAATCACTTATTCTCCTTTCTGCCTCTTCAATCCGTGCATTGGAGGCCTCTAATTTATTATGTATCTCATTTATCGCATTTTTAATTCTTCATGCCTATTTTTATTTTCCATTCTGTCTGTAGCCATAGTTTCTTTGATGTCCCCTATGTTTTTTTCAAGCCCTGCTATTAATTTTACCATTATTATTCTAAAATCTTGTTCACTTATGCTGCTGATATCTGTTTTGAGCAGTTCATTAGCTGTCATTTCTTCTTGGAGTTTCTTTGGAGGAGAGCTCTTTCGTTTCGTCATTTTAGTTAGCTTTCCGGCTCTTGTTGATTTTAAAGACCTGTTATGCTCTCTGTTTCTATGAGCACTGCTATATCCAAGAAGACTCTTTGACTTTCCAGGGCCTATCCTTTCAGAGATTGTTTTTTGAATGATATCCTTCGGTCACTCTTGTTGGGACCTTAGTTATTTTATTTTCCTATTCATAGTGACATTTGGGACTCTTCACCTTGTATACTCTAGCTTGTTTCTTGAGGTAGCCCTCTCAGGCAGGGATGGGCGTGCCGTGATCCGATGTCTCAGGCAGGGGTTCTGCCTTGGCGATTGTGGGGAGGAGAGTGACGGTGCTCCAGTCCCTTCTTGAACCCCGCGCTACAGCTCGCTTTTTTTTTTTTTTGGCGTGTGAACTCCCCGTTCCGGGGACGCAGCCGAAGTTGGTCGCACTCTTCAACCCAGGCCAGTTCCAATCTCCAAATCTCAGTCCGCGCCCCGCTGAAGTTGCCTTAGACACAGCTTCCCAGACAACCCCCTCGGGCTATGTAAACATAAGTTTACATAACATAAGTAAACATAACAAAAGTTATGTAAACATAACTTTTACATGCACTAGGAAACCAAATGATTTGTTTTACTCACTTTATTGCAATATTCACTGCATTGCAGTGGTCTGAAACTGAAATCTCAATATCTCCAAGGCTTGTCTATACTTAGGTACACATATAAAATTTTCCCCAATCCCTTTTTCATTTCCCTTTTTCCCTTTTGATTTCATTCTGGGAGTTTAATTACATATATGTTAGACTTTGTTATAGATTCCCATGGGTTTTTAAAATATGTTCATTCATTATCAATTTTTTTTCTTTGCTCTTCAAGTTGCAAACTTTCTGCTGGTCAGTCTTATGTTAATTGATCCTTTGTCATGTACATTCTACTACTGAGACCATTTGATGAATTTTTCCCCGCATACTGAATTATTCATTTCCAAATGTACCATTTGACTTTTTTAATAGTTTCTTTTCATTGGTGAAAATTCCTGTTGTTTTTCATTTTATTTTTTCTTAATACCATGTTTGTTTCCCTTTACTGCTTTAAGTTTTTGCTATATTGTTTTGATCTGCACACTTATGCATTATTCAGAGGTTAGTCTGAAACTAATGTAAGTGGTTCAAATGTCAGTTCAGCTTACAAAACTTTCATTATACTGTTTAGGTCTTTCCTATGTTGTGTAGTTGAGATGTTAGGCTAATATACGTGTGGGTTTATACATAGAACTGGAAAATCTTCTCCAGCTGTATTGGGATTATCCTATAGTCTATACCTGCAGAAGGTCCTTTCTCTGGTTTCTCTGGACAGAAAGATGGAATTTCTAGTGTTCCTTTATTATCTCTACACTGCTGCACTTACTTACAATCGAGTTCCACCCTTGGTGTAAAGCCATGATAGAGAATACAATAACAACCATGGCAATGGGAACATTATCCCGATAGGAATTTTGACAGCCCTCCACAATCAACTCTGCTCTGTTTATTCTTTAAAGCTTCCAGACAGTTGCTCTTTTATTTCACATAGAGAGTTTAGGTGTCATCAGTGGAAAAGATTGGCTTGGGAGACTTCTAATCATAATAATATACCATAAAGGAATCAGAGCCTCTTTTCATATTTTTCCTCATATATAAAATATTAGACACACTTTAAAAATTACCAGAGGCTGTTTAGTCCAATGCCTTCAATTTACAAATGAGGGAATGCAAATCTGAATTAAACTTAAGATATTAGCATAATTAATATTATGTAGCATGAATATAATTAATATCTTTAAATAAAGTGTTATATGAGAAACACTTATGAAGATTGAGGTTCAGATAAGTAATTAAAATGATTAACATTGTGAAGTAATGTATTAACATTGTGAAGTAATACATTTTTCCTTCAATCAACAAATTTTTATTAAGCACTAACAGAGTACCAATCACTGTCCTGGTTTTAATTTCAAATAAAATGTTGAAAGGTAAGAGATCCTTAATGAAAAAGGGAAACAATAAATACACTAACAAATTTTCCAAAAGTAATAAAGTTTATGAAGTGGAATAAAAATTAAATTCGCAATGATCAGTCTAGAATCGCTTTGAACATATATGCTAAAATCCACATTAAAATATATTTCATGCAAGAAAATCCCACACTGAAATGCATTCTAATTTATTACCTTATGCTGAAACTACATAACCTCAGGCTTTTGGTTTGTGTGTCTGTAAATTTAATAACAGCAGAAATTCTTTTTTGTTATAATGTAAGTGCAAAGATATGGTGACGTGGACAAGTATTGAACAAACTCTGTGATGCCAAAAATTCTGTAGGGATATAAAATTCTAACTCTGTGGATACTAGCTTATTTATGAACTGTTCATCCATCTATCATATGACACATCAGAACAATTTTCAAGAAAATGTCCTTTTATTTTTCAAGACTTTATCCAATTAATTATACTGTTGGTTGGTAGTGAGCCCAGTTTCCATCAATCACTTAAAATCTTTGAAAAAAAAATCTGGAAGTGACTCATATGGTGTTCTGAATATTCCTGACACTACTTAAATATTCATGTCTAACTGATTTTGGAATCATGAAATAAAATGAATAAAGTGAATATGTTATGTTAAAGATCTCTGGATAAAGGAAGATCCAAAAAGACATTAAATGTCTCCTCTCCCTCATTCATGCATATTTTTTAAAGATTTTTTTAAAGTTTATTTATTATTTATTTATTTTGAGAGAGAGGGAGAATGCGAGTGTGAGTGGGTGAGAAGCAGACAGAAAGAGAGAGAGAATGTCAAACAGCCTCCACGCTGTCATGAACTGTGAGACCATGACCTGAGCCAAAGTCAAGAGTCAACCAGGTACTCCTCCATGCATATCTTTTTACTCATAACATTAATTTCTTTTTGTGCTGTTATTTAATTCTATTTTTAATTGAGAGAAGTAAGTGTTTTCAAGGAACTTAGGAATTGTAATTGGTGCTATATGACAAGTGTTAAGTAGTTATGAAGCATAGGCTGTGCTCCTTTTGACAGAAAACTATATTATATTTTTCACAGCCTAGAGAAAGAGGTTGTAGAATACTTTATTTTCTAGTTAACTACAATGCACAGTTTTTTTTTTCTCTTAACAGCTTCAGGGTCTATTAATTTATCTTATAAACAATGTCTGTTTGCTAACTTCAGCCTTCACACGGGCAGTTCATCAGTCCAATGATTGTAGGACATTCCCTAATGGAATTTTTATCTGGGCTGATAAAGTGTTCTTTACTTACTGTACGACCTAAAAATCCTAAACTAAGTGATTTCCAACAGTTTATAATAAGATCATGGTGGGGTACCCGGGTGGCTCAGTCAGTTGGGGGTCCGACTTCAGCTCAGGTCATGATCTCACCGTCCGTGGGTTTGAGCCCCGCGTCGGGCTCTGTGCTGACATCTAGCTCAGAGCCTCGAGCCTGCTTCAGATTCTGTATATCCCTCTGTCTCTGACCCTCCCCCACTCATGCTCTGTCTCTGTTTCAAAAATAAATAAACTATAAAAATTTTTTAAAAAAATAAATAAAATAAGATTATGGAATAAAGGCATCATGACAGAAAGAGTGTTAGATTATCTATATAAATTTAAACAATTTATCTAGAATCAATGTATACTAATATTGAGATATAAAATTTGAAACTGTCTTTTTCAGTTCAGAAATCGGATATTTGAACAAGTTCAGTATAGTTTTAGGTTTTGAGTAAAGGGAAAATTAAATTTATGTGTTATATGAAAGAAGAATTTTGATTTTGAGTGAAAAATACTTCTATAATTACTAACTGAATACAAGTTTGGTTTTTTGTTACTTTAATGACAAGGTTTGTATGACCACTTGTCTCTATAAAGATGTGAATAAAGGTATAATTTTTGATTTGGGATTAGGTGCAATGGTTCTCCGATGTTTCCATCAAAATATACTCAATGGCAAAAAAGAATGATTTTATATCCTCTAGATCTTCCCCACATCATCATTCTGTTCCAATTATATATATAAATAATCTACAGAAACACTATATTTTACATGAATGCAAGGTTTTCTTAATTTGCATTCAACCATAATTTATCATTCATTCCAATTTTTTGCACTTAAAACAACTAGTGAAAAGTCTAGTTTCAATAAGGTGCAGCAAGCTAATCTGAGAGACTCATATATTCCGGAAGTATGAGGTGTCAACAATTAATACAAGCAGTGACAAATTAAATGAAATTTTCACATGAGGATTGTGAAATCCTTAGGAGAATTACATAAACTTTCCCTTTTAATCTGTAAGTGAGATAACTGATATTCATGTGTAAGACTGAAGTATCCTAATTAAGCCTGGCTGTTTTCAGCACTGTTGGGCCTTTGGTCTTCCCCTCTTCCACTACCAGGATTTTCAAGTATTGCTCTTAAGGACTGGGGCAACATCCGGCAAGATTTTGTCCAATATTCAGACAAAGAAGGTAATTACAGATACATTGGTATTTTTCTTAATATTAAAAGGATTTAATGTTTGTCTTATAAGATAATATACTTTAATTCCAAGGATAAAATGGCCTTTCTATGAAATTATGGCTTCATGTGACAAGGTAACAAGTTGTTTATTCTATGGAAGTGAAAAAATATTTTGCTTCAAGATTTGCTAACCCATGAAGTATTAGAATCTGGAAAACCGTTGTGTATTGCAAGTATAATACGTAAGGAAACTTGCTGTGCTCCAAGACGGGAGGCAAGTATTGAGTGTGGTAGATGCCATAGAAATAGCAAAAGACTAAGCACTTTCTGATTTGGAAACACCATTGGAACTTCTAGCTGAGGTGAGGAGGAAGTTGAAATAACTTTTGACAAGAACATTCATGTTTATTTCTGAGGTGACAGAGCCTATCACTGGAGAGGAGACCATTTTCCTAATTTCTAGCTTTAACGTAGCCCTTCTATGGCATCTAGTGGATTGGTAACCTCAAAACACAGGGCAGGGGTCACCACAGCCTTCTGACAATCACGTGGAGCTTCGTCAAGTGAATATGTGGGAAATAAACATCAACAGTAGGATGGTGGAGGTGATCAAAAAAGCCCACAATGGCTATTTCCTCTTGATTATACAGAACACTAGTTTGCCGTATATATAGGGAACTCTGATTGTAGCAAATGTCAAAAATAACTTTGTTTGAAGTTAGAACTCTGAAGGCAATCTTGGGAGACGCTGGAGGAATATTCAAATTTGAAATGAATATTCAAAGCTACTTCACTTATCTTCCCTGAATGCTGATAGCTGCTGACATGGGAACACACCCTAAACAAACCATATGATCTTAAGCAATCAAAACTAAACATCTTATCCACTCTTCTATACTTTTCATTTACCTGTTTTTTGTAAGAGACGCTACTTTCTATTCAGAAAATAAATATAGAAATCTCCATCACATGTTTAGTTTAAATCTTTTCTTTAACCTAGTCACAATATATTTACTTAAACACCAAATTTGACTACTACCCATGCAAAACATTTTATTTCCACTTTTTAATTTTCTTTTCTATTTTCAGCTTAATGTTTTATTATCTTTGCCTAAATTATTTAGCAGAGTTTAAATGCATGTCAGATTTTTTATTTCCAATTGACCAGTAAAGCAATCTAACTTCACAAATTGACTCACATTTATTTTCAAAATGGCTCAATAGTACACCAATATCTATAGAATTAAGACAAAATAAAATGTCATTTGTCTAGTTTTTGCGTCTGATTCTTCCTTACTTGACAGACTTCATTTCCAACAATGTTATTCTGTTTACTTTATCCTCTAATCATCTGCATAATGGTTGGAATATGTTATATACTTTCACATTCCCATTCCTTTGCTCACATAGAACACATAGATTAAAAGTCACATGACCTTCTCTGTCATTAAGATTCTATTTATCTTTCAGATCTCAGCTCAGATACATCTCCATCATGATATTGTTTTTAGTTTTTTGTATGTATTGTTACATTTTCTTTATGATTATAATTGTTTGCTTCTACTTCTTTATATTCTTTGGTTTTTGTATAGCTTCTCACTTATTTTAGGTGTCTAAATACCATTTTTTAAATTGAGGCAAAATTTTCATGATATGAAATCAATCATAAACAATCTTAATTCAGTAGCATTTAGTATGTCTACAGTGTTGTGCATTGCTGAATCATATAGTAATTCTATGTTTTGAGGACATAGTAATTTGAGGACATCTCACATTATTTTTCACAGTGGCTGAACCATTTTATATAACCCCCAGCATTGTATGAGGATTCTAATTGCCCCTTGTCTTTGCCAGTATTTGTTATTTTTTGATAATAATAATGATAATGATGGTTTTGAAACTTAATGATGTGAGTTATATCTCATTGTAGTTATGATTTGCATTTTGCTAATGACTAATGATGTTGAGCATATTTTTATGCGCTTGTTGGTAATTTGCGTATCTTCACTGGAGAAAGGTATAGAGTGAAAATACAATGCACAGAATGTGAGGAAATGTTTGCAAATTATATATCTTGACAAATTTTAGGAGTGCTTGGGTGGCTCGGTCAGTTAAGTCTCCTACTCTGATTTCGGCTGTGGTCATGAAACCAGGCTCATGGTATCAAGCCCCACATTAGGCTACTCAAGCATGGAGTTTGCTTGGGATTCTCTTTCTCTCCCTTTTGCTCTGCCTGTCCTTGGCTCATTCCCTCTCTCTCTCTCTTTCTCTCAAAAATAAACAAGTAAACTTATGCAAAATTTTAATGACCAGAATATATAAAGAACTTGTACAACTCAGTAACAGAGACAAACTATCAAATTAAAAGTAGGCAAAGAACTAGAATTGCCATACTCACTATATTTTTAGGGAGTGAGAGCATAAGGACTGAGTTATTACTTATTTATTCTTATGACTCATAGTGATGCATGCAGGACAGTTATACTGACCCTTCAATTCACTGAGGGAATTAATTCAAATTTTTTAATTTATTCAAAGTCTGCTTTTGTCAAGGGTATGTGTTGAGGGCTCCATCACAGGACAATACAAACTAAATCCAAAGGCAGGATGACAAATTCAGGATGAATAATTATAAAATATATAAGTTGACTGGATTCATTAGAGCTTTCAGAAGAAAGCTTAGAATAATACATTTTTAACAGCATATGTAATTTATGAGTTTCTTAAACTATTTTTATCAAAGTTGCTGTGATGTTCAATTGTATGCACCAATTAGCTAAGCCATGGGTATCTAGATATTTCATCAAACACCAGTCTACACGATGCTGTAAAGGTATTTTTTAGATAATTTACATTTAAATCGGTAGACTTGGGGTAAAATAGGATACCTCCCATAATGTGGGTGGGCTTCAGCCAATCTGTAGAGGGCTTTAGGAGAAAAAGACTTATATCCTCTGAAAAAGAGGGAGTTCTACCTCCAGACTGCCTTTGAACTCAAGCTGTAACATTAGCTCTTCCCAGGGTTTCCTGCTGGCCTACCTTGCAGATTTTGAATTTGCCAGCTCCCACAATTATGTGAACCAATTCCTTAAAATAAATTCCTCAACATAGAGATTATAGATATATAATTATATATAATTAAATAATAGGTAAATAGATGACAGATGAATAGATGGATAGATAGTAGAGTTAGAGATAGAGATGATAGAGATAGAGAAAGATACATGTGCACATATATGCACATCCTAGTGTCTATTGATTTTGTTTGTCTGGAGAACCATGACTAATACTACTACTCATTTTAAAGAGTAACATAATTTAATAAGGTTCATTATTATTTTAAAAAAAGAGAAAGACAAAAGCTATTATATTTTCCTCCCCAGTTGTTATTTCTTACTCCTAGAAGCAATGACTTTCAAATCTTTTAGCAAATACTAAAGATTTGTACTCTCACTGTTTTAATTAACATTTTTATCATGCTCTTTCTCTTTTTCCATTTTAAGCATTTTCCTTTTGTTTTACTTTACTACAAAAGATGAAAATTTGCTAATGTTATCCCTTTTCTTCAACACATAAATTTCTAGTTCCCAAATCTTCCATTATGATTTTAGATAAATGATCATTTAGTGCTTATATTATTATGAATTACATGTATTCTTATGCATGATTATATATAATTATATATAATAAATATAATATATATTATGAATTATATGTAGAATATATGCACACAAACATATATACACAGGTGTATATAAATATATGTATGTGTATATAAGTGTATATACATTCTAGTATGTGTATATGTATATGTGTGTATGTACATTTTCTAGTTTTGCTTTAGATCTTGGGACCTGAATATGTCATCAATGGAATTTCATTCACCATTTCCTTGTGTGAATTTTCCTATTTCTGGAATCTTCTATTTCTTGATATACTTATTCTCCTGCTTTGGTGCAGTGTTTTTCTAGCACTTTCTAAAAATATTTGAAGTAGAGACATTTATTGAGATACTGAGTTTGTGAAACGTATTGACTTAATCTATTCTTACAATTAGTTACAATCTAGACTGGACATAAGATTCTCTTTTGGAAAAGCTTGACACATCATTTTAGTATTCTCTAGCCTCCAGTGTTACAGTTGAGAGTAAGGATGTCTTATTCATCCTTGATTCTCTTTTTGTAGTTTTTCCCTCTCTTATCTGTTAAAATTTCTTCATCACTCTGAATGTTCTAAAATTCACAAGAGAAATGTTTATTTGGATTTTTTTTCCTATCCAAGGTATTTACATGGTGGGTCTGTGCCATCAGGAAAATGTTTCTTCATCTCAAAATTTTATTAGAACTTTTATTACTTAAAGCCTAGTCTTTTCCAGCCTGGTTTTCTAAATTTCTTATATATTTAATAACATCTTTCATCTTTTCTCTTTTCTCAGTTTTGCTTTATGTCCTCATCTTTGCTTTCTAATCTTTCTACCGCATCTTTATTTTTGCTACTCTATTTTTATTTTCAAGTGCTCTTTTTTCTATGGATGGTCTTTCTTTATTGGAGTAACCTGTTCTTTTTTTCATAGATGCAATGCCAATTCAGCTCTTAAATGTTATATTAATGATATCACCTTTGAAGATTTCTTTCCCTGCCTTTAAATATTTTCCAAAAATTACAATTTTCTATATGTTTCTTTTGTTTTATCCTTTTTTTTTGTCTTATTATTAGATTTTATTTCCCTCAGGTGCTTTGGATTTCTTAACTATCTCAACATATTTCAGAATTTTGCATTAAAATGATATTTGGGATTGTCATGTGTGTTAATGGGCTTTATTGACTATGAATTTGAATTGATCTGGCAGGGCTGTTTAAAAAGCCAATTATAAGAGGGTTTAGGATTTTTCTTGGGGAGCAGTTTATTTCTCCCTGTGAAGATGACTTCTATCTGCCAAAAGGATACTAATTAACCAGGCATGTTTGTTCTGGGATTTTTGGAGTTTAGTGAAGATGAAGAGTCGGTGCTCATTATTCATTAATGATAGCTAACATGTATTGAGCACTTAACTCGGGCCAGGTGCTGTTTTTAATGTTCTGCCTTATTTTCTCCTTTATTTCTCATGTAATTCAATGAGTTAGGTACAAGAATTATCCAGATTTTATGAATGACAAATCAGATCGAGACTTATCTAAAGTCACAAGACTAAGAAGTGAGAAAGTTGTGTTAACTTTTCAGCAATATGGTTTATTTTTGTTCTTTTTTCTTGTTGTTCTGTTTTGATCCTGTCACTAAAAGATCTTTACTTCCACTGCGTGTGTTAGCAAGGCTTATTAAAACTCTTGCTTGTGGTGTTTTCATTATTTTTTTAACCTCTTTTAAAAGGAACATTGCTGCCAATTGTTCAGATCATTTTCTTTCACTCCACTGTATGTGATTGCAAGTGAAGGAATGAATATATGACATGTTTTCCTTTGATCTGTGTATAAACACTATGCTTCCAAAGCCACGAGAACTGTTTTGGATATTCACATTTTGCTATGATCACAATGTACTAATGAAAGAGAGAGCTACATCATCATTATTCTGTCTAGTTACAGCATAAGTATTTATCTGCCTTTTCATTAAAGTATTCCAAAAATTTTTATACAGCCAAATGTAGTGATCTTTTACAGTAAAATTGTTAAGGCGATTTTTTTTCTATTCATAAAGAAAAAAGTGAAACAAAGTAATAACCTATAGATGCTGAAATTAAAATATATATATAATTTTTATCTTTTCTTAGTTAAAGCTAGATGCTGGGTAGGGAAAGTGCCATCTTATATGTTTCACAAAAGTCATTAAATAACTAAATAAGGTAATTAAGTGTTGATATTTTATATGTAATTGTGAACACTGATTGTGTCAAGACTTTTGTGAAACACTGAACTAGATGATGTAAATGTAGAAGTCTCTATTCATATAACTCAATAATTTTGAGAATAAAAGTATGTAGAAAGAATGAAAGAATGAAAACAAAGAAGTACATTTCTTACAATAATGTTATGATTTCTAAAACAATGGCTGTTCCAAATTGTGCCTTTTCTTCCCCATGTTTTGATTTTAGGCTTTATCAAACTTAGCATTATGAATAATGACCTTTTATTTATTTTTTTCCTTTTTCTTTGCATTAAGTATGAGTTTGACATTTGCTAATCTATCAGGTTCATTGTTGTTCCAAGTGCAAGAACGCATCATGGCTGTCCGTTTTGAGGGCAAATACATCTTTAAAGCTAAATATTTATTACTCCATTGCTTAAATCGTCCTTTGAACTACTTTGTTTTCCCATTTTTTATTTATTTCCAAATAAACCAACTTACTTCTATACATATATATCCCATTATTTCTAATTAAATAATTCCTCAATTCCTAAAAACCTAGTTACATTAAAAATCATTTATATCATCAAGAAATTCTTTTTTTATATATAAAACCAAGATCAAATATTTTATTTTATTTTTTTACACATGCTGTAAAAATCTTTTTAATGAATTTTGTATTATCATATCAATAAATAAAAACAAAACTATCATCGTAAAAAGGAAAAAGTCATGTATGAATACTTTTTAATTATATCAAAAAATTCTAATCAAAACTACAATGAGATATCACCTCACATTAGTCAGAATGGCTAAAATCAACAATACAGGAACAACAGGTTTTGTCAAGGATGTGGAGAACAAGGAACACTCTTGCGCTGTTGGTGAGAATACAACTTGGTGCACCCACTCTGGAAAACAATATGGAGGTTCCTCAAAAAGCTAAAAATAGAACTACCCTATGACCCAGCAATTGTTCTACTAGGTATTTACCCAAAGAATACAAAAATACTAAATCAAAGTAATACATGAACCCCAATGTTTATAGCGACATTATCTATAATAGCCAAATTATGGAAAAAGCACATGTCTATTGACTGATAATGGATAATGGAGAGATGGATATATATATATATATATATATATATATATATATACACATTCTTTCCTTATATGTAATGGAAACCATAAAAATTGAAATCTTGCCATTTTCAGTGACATGGAGGGAGGTAGAGAGTACTATGTTAAGTCAGAAAAAGGCAAATACTTCAATTTAATTCATACACCGAATTAAATTTTTTAAAAATGTTTTATTTATTTCAGAGAGAGAGAGAGAGACAGTGTGAGCAGGGGAGGGTCAGAGAAAGAGACACACAGAATCTGAAACAGGCTCCAGGCTCTGAGCTGGCTGACAGCACAGAGCCCAAAACGTGGCTTGAACCCACAAATTGCAAGATCATGACCTGAACTGAAGTCGACGCTTAACCGACCGAGCCACCCAGACATCCCATATGTTGAATAATGAAATAAGATTATTATTAAGTTTTCTTGTCAAACGCTTAATCATTATTTTCTAGATTTGTCATCTGCTGGTCCATATAAGACTTGTTGAAGAGGGGAATATTTTGAAAGTAAAGATATCCCAAAATGCCATAATGATTTATCACTATAGAATAATAACTTCAAATTTATGGAAATTGGATATATTTTTACTACTTTGCTCATTGTCTCAAATTGGACTTACCTCACAGAAATTGCTATATAATGTAAGAGAATATAGCCTGATATGGAAGCAATGCATAATAATAAAATGGATAATTATATTTATGGACATAGCTTTAAGTGTTATATGAAGAGGCTATTTTGCATAGATACTAAGAGAGAGCACATGAAAATATTCAGCACATATGAGACATTGAACAAAAACGGGATGATATAATGCTATTGCTGGTAATTTAACAACTATTTATTTATTTATGAAAAGTTCATAACACTTTTCCAGTCCATGAGCAAGAACAAGACATGTAATTTTTACTCCAGAAACAAATTTTAAATCCATTTATTTCCTCATCTTCATTATCACCATAGTAAAATCACTAGATATCTTACCTAGACTCCTTTAACTAATAGCTTCTAAAATCTTTTTTAATGTTTTTTATCTATTTCTGAGAGAGGGAGAGAGAGAGAGAGAGAGAGAGAGACAGCATGAGCAGGGGAGGTTCAGAGAGAGAGGGAGACACAGAATCCAAAACATGCTCCAGGCTCTGAGCTAGCTGTCAGCACAAAGCCCAATGCGGGGCTCGAACCCACGAACCGCGAGATCATGACCTGAGCCAAAGTGGGACGCTTAATTGACTGAGCCACCCAGGCGCCCCAACTAATAACTTCTTAATTTATCTCTCATCATCTGCTTACACTAGGTTGTGTCACCACGATGCTTAAAAATTTGCAAAGGCTTCCCATGACATTTAAGAACAATATCTAGTCTTTATGCAGCATCTGCCCTCAGACTACTACCTAGATTCTTCATTGTACATTTTTCCTTTCATAATGGTGTTTCCACCAGCCTGACATTTATTTTAATTCTATTTAATTTTATTATATATTTTTTTCATACTCCAAGCTTTTCTTCTCCATCAGGAACCTGCACTGCCTGAATTCTTTGGCCATTTGGATTCTTTGGCCTTGCTTTGGTGTGACCTGGTCAGAAGCAACATGTCTTAAGTTTTCCATTTTCATAACTTCAGACATTCTGAATGAAATCTGACAAACTTTTTTCTTATTATTCGATTGTAATTATTCTACTCTAAAGTAATATTGCTCTCTTACTTACTGGCTTATTTATGTCTCTCACAACTGGAGCAAAAGCTCTGTTAAAGTCCTGGCTACGTAGCATTAGCTATTATAGATGGCCCATTGTAAATGGTAACTTCTAAATGGCACCTTTCATTTTAAACAAGTTAATATTGTAGTCTATTCATGGAGGAATTACCAAGACTCTCATAATGACCTTGAAATGAGACTTTTAGAAAGAAATATTATTATTTTCTTCTCTCTCTGCCCTCTAAAACTAACGAAGACATCATTTGTGATTTTATATCTTTTTACCTTTGGAGCTAACATATTTACAATTTGTTAACTGTTTATTTTTTAGAGAGAGAGAGAGAGAGAGAGAGAGACACACACACACACAAATAGCTTGAGCAGGGGAGGGACAGGAAGAGAGGGAGACACAGAATCAGAAATAGGCTCCAGGTTCTGAACTGTCAGCACAGAGCCTGATGCAAGGCTCAAACTCAGGAACAGCAAGATCATGACCTAAGCCAAAGATGGACACTTAACTGACTGAGCCACCCAGGCATCCCTGGAGCTAACCTATTTAAAAGGTGAAGTACCTTGGGGCACCTGGGTGGCCCAGTAAGTTAAGCATCCAACTGCAGCGTGGGTCATGATCTCAAGGTTTGTGGAGTTTGAGCCCCAGTCAGGCTCTGTGCTGACAGCTCAGAGCCTGGAGCCTGGAGCCTGGAGCTTACTTCCAGTTCTGTGTCTCCTTCTCTCTCTGCTCCTCCGCTCTTCGTGATCTATCTCTGTCTCTCAAAAAATTAATAAACATTAATTTTAGTTAAAAGGAAGTATCTTGCAGCTGAGGTGGTAAGTGGGTGTGTCCCCTGAGCAGACTGAGCAGATGGTGAGGCCAGTGTCTGCAGGGTAGGAAGAGTGTGTGAGAAAGCAGGGCTATCTGTAGAATAACATACAGATAGTGAGGTAAAAGGGTAGGAAGATGATTGAAAAAAACTTTTCTAGGACTCTTAATCACAATTCCCTTCCCAGCCTGGTACTAAAAGGAAAACAGTTACATTAATTACCATAAAATGTTAAAGTTTCTTTATCACTGGCAAACACTTATGAATTTTTGTTGTCAGAATGTACCAGAATAGGAAAATTTATGCCATGTACCATTTAAATCACTCATCATTTTGGGACAGCCTTGATTTACCCTAATTAGATTTTTTTCTTTTTTTTTTTTTAATATTTATTTATTTATTTTTGAGAGAGAGAGAGAGAGGCAGAAAGAAAGGGAGAGAGAATGCCAAGCAGGATATGCACCACCGGCACAGAGCCCAATGCGGGGCTTGAACCCACAAACCGTGAGATCATGACCTAGGCCAAGACCAAGAGTCAGATGCTTAAATCGACTGAGCCACCCAGGTGCCCCTAGATAGTTGATTTATGATATGGTCAAACATCCACGTAATTCCCAAGTGTGGTTAGAACTACATACTGTGGCTACCGACTTGTAACAACAGGGACAAGTAGCACAAAGAGGGGTTACTATCATAGCTGTTGTTAGTTTATCTTTTTAGTCTTTTTGAAATTATCATAATAAATGGAAAGAATGTTCAGATATATTTATATATTTCTACCTTTGCATTTATGTTTACATATAAATCTTGTATTTTTTAATCAAAATTATGTTTGAGACTGCATATTTTGTCGCTTTGTTGGTTAAGAGGCAGGACAAAAACCGTAGTGATACAAACTGTCATAAGTTTCTTCTTTGTTGTATAGAAATGATATTTTATTCTAAGGGTACCTATCTTTTAGAGGTGGATCTGAAACAGAAGACATTTTAGTGAACCTCTAATCATTCCCATCTAAGGAAAGAGTATGTCCATTGTGAACAGCCACGTGAAGTAATGTAAGAGCAGATGTTCATATGATTATTCTGTTTAATAATATAAAGTGTGCTTTTGCAAATTACAGGACCCATAATTTCTAGCAGTAGAAGTATGTTGCAAGAAGGGGTGACTCAAATCCCCATGGTCCTTGTTTGCTGCAATATTGCCTCCTCTCTCTCAATCCCCACCTGTATCTTCATCAAAAGTTCCTTATGGGGGCGCCTGGGTGGCTTAGTTGGTTAAGCGTCCGACTTTCGCTTAGGTCATGATCTCGAGGTTCGTGGGTTCGAGCCCCGCGTCGGGCTCTGTGCTGACTGCCAGCTCGGAGCCTGGAGCCTGTTTCAGTCTGTGACTCCCTCTCTCTCTGACCCTCCCCTGTTCACACTGTCTTCCTCTCTCCTAGAAATAAATTAAAAAAAAACATTAAAAAGAAAAGTTTCTTATGATCAGTCGATTTAACAAGAAATAAAAAGTGGGTGTAGTTTACACATGGCTTTGAAGATATACTTGGCACCATCTAAAGTGGATGGCTGCAGTACTGCAGCCCCATGCAGGGATACTTCTGAAGATCAAAAGTAAAATAAATTCATCCCACTGGGCAGATTTTTTAGCCATGCATTAGATTGTTCATGTTTCCTGGGCAAAACAGACGTTTATAAACATAGAGATTTACACTGATTGATGAGCAGTGACATAGTTTGGCTGGATGGTGGGTAACTTGGAAAAGACACACATGGGAAATTTGAGACAGGAATTTTTGCAGAAGAAAGTATGGAGAGACGTCTCCAAGCTCACAGAGAACATGCAGATAAATGTGTGTAAGATAAAAGTTAACCAAGGAGCAATCCCAGAGAGAGGGGATCTTAGTAATCAGGTGGAAAAACAATGTTCTGTTCCGCAGACACCATTCAACCCTTTCCCAACCATTCTGTCCTCGCAAAATTGGCTCATGAACAAAGTGGTTGTGGCAGCAGGGACTAAGTTATGCATGGGCTCACTAAACAATACCTACTGCTGAGAGTCTGAGTTGCCAGCAGCAAGTTGGCACTTGGTGTGTGCACACTCAGTGGTCACACTGAGCCTCCAATATGGCATCGTTCTCCAAGGGATTTGTCTGTCTACCTGTGGCAAATTGCCTACTCTCATCTTAGAAGAGGCAGTTTTCACTTACCCTGTCTATGGATTTACCTTTCCTGCCTCCAGTGCTTCTTCCCAAAGCATTCTTCATGTATCACACACACAATGACTTACTCGCCATGATGGTGAGTTGTTGCATTGCTTCTAACTGATAATCTCTGTTTTCTCAGTAAATATAGGAAACATAGTTATCCATTTAGAATGAGAATGGAAGAGGAGATCTGGAGGGGCATGGAATGAGGAGAAGGCATATGATTGTCTAGAAGAATAGAAGAATGAAGGCACTAGCTTAGGTAGTGGGATCCTGGAGCAGCACTGAAGTTCCACCTGACATTAGCAGTTCTGAATTTAAACTGAGACTAATCTTCACAAGTATATCTTTAACTATGTTTAGCCATGCACTGGCTTAGATTTAATCATGATTACTGTTTGCCAGAGGGGTGCAATGAAGTGATCGAGGAACAAAGGAATTGATGGTTTCTGCCAGCACTCTCCTTTGACCTTTGATATTTGACCTTTGACCTTTGATCCTTTGATATTAGGATCTGTGGGTGGTGACTTTAGGGCAGTGCTTCTCAAACTATACCATGCCTCAGAATCCACTGTAGACATTTTTAAAACACAGATTACAGGGGCGCCTGGGTGGCTTAGTCGGTTAAGCGTCCGACTTTCGCTTAGGTCATGATCTCGCGGTTCGTGGGTTCGAGCCCCGCGTCGGGCTCTGTGCTGACTGCCAGCTCAGAGCCTGGAGCCTGTTTCAGTCTGTGACTCCCTCTCTCTCTGGCCCTCCCCCTGCTCACGCTGTCTCTCTCTCCTAAAAATAAATAAAACATTAAAAAAAAAATTAAAAAAAAAAAATAGA